>OX578135.1:149366015-149966015 GCA_951213105.1 Amaurobius ferox | reverse complement strand
CTGTAAAGTTAAGTTACGATAACATTCTATCGGATTTTGTGATCAGCAACATTGAAACTGAGATTACACTGGAGGAGATAACACAAGAATTAAAAGATCAAAATATAGAAGTATTCGAAATTTGCAGATTCAAAAAAAAAATTGAAAACGAAATACTACCTTTAAAAACCATAAAGTTTCGGACCCCAAACACAAGACAGAACATACCGGAGAAAGTTCACATAGGATTACAAATGCACTACATTAAAGAATTTATAGAAAAACCCAGACAATGCAGAAAATGTTGGTTGTTCGGACATGGAAGTAACAGCTGCAGATCACAGATAATATGTAAGAGATGTACAGGAAACCACGAAGAGAGAGAATGCCCTGGCACTACTGAACCAAAATGTCGCAACTGCAAACAGAATCATTCAGCAGACTTCGAAAATTGTGAAACTAAACAAAAAGAAATAAGCATACTAAAATTAAAAAGAGATGGCAAAATAACATACAGAGAGGCAAGAAATAAAATAAACGCATCATATGCAGAGAAGGTTAAAACCAAATCGAGACAAATAGACAACATGACACCGAATGAGATGACCCACCTAGAAATCCCGATGGAAACAATACAAACTATAGCAAATGTAGTGGTAACGACGATGAAACCTATGATAGAAGAGATGCAACAAATAATAAAAACTCAAACAAGCATAATACAGCAACTTATTGAAAGACAAAATATACATCCAGAAACAAAGGAAAATGAAACAATAAGTAAGAGCCAAGGAAAAGAAGAAAGCAGTGAACAGCAAAATATCAGAAATGAACAAACAATAGGGACCGAAACTAAAATAAGTAATGAAAAACAAAAAGGAAAAAGTCAACAAAATAATAAAAGAACTAATAATGAATCTCCCATTAAATATAATAATAACAAAAGGAAACACGAAGAAAATTACCAAGAGAACAGAAACAAAAGTCAAGGTGAAAAAATGGAAATGTAATGGTGTTTTTATGTTTTTGCCTGGTGTTTTTTTCTTGTCCCTTTTCTGTTTGTGTTCTCTGCTCTATCCATAATTCAATGGAATATATGTGGCGCCAAAAAGCGCCGGCCGGACCTCAATTTTTCCATGACTTTTCGCCAGGCTGACATCCTTATCATTCAAGAAACTTTCCTAAAATCTCACCACCCGTTTTCTCTTAAAGATAAAGAAATTTTTAGATTTGATCGGCCGGATCACAGTAGAGGAGGTGGTCTTCTTATAGCAGTCAAAAAAAAACATGAGTGCGAAGATTACCAAGCAGAAGATGCTACCTGACATCGAACTTCAAGAAATGGAAATTCATAAGCAGAACCATAAATTTAACATTTTAAACGTTTACTGTAGAAGAGGTATTAGGAATAACAACATGCTAAATGAGATCATGATAAAGAACAACACAAACTACTTAATCGCAGGCGATTTCAATGCGTCGCACAGGAACTGGGGATTTTCGACTAATAACAGTGGAGAAAAACTTTTTAACTGGATGCAAAATCATCAATTATTTCTCTTAAACCACAGAACGGGAACTCGGATTGATGGGAATGGCTCCTTGTCGGCCCTCGACCTGACGCTTTGCTCTCCCGCTCTTGCTTCGGACATCGTATGGAACGTACTCCCTGACAATTTAGGCAGTGATCACTTCCCGATCAAAATAACTTTTAATCAAGCCCTTGGAACAGAAACATACTGCAGAGTTAACTTTAATTGGCAAATCTTTCATGAAAAAACCACGAAATGTGAGGAAGAACTTAAAGAACCAGAAAATTTCTGCAAGATCGTAAAAAATGCAATAAGCTCCAGCAAATCGGTTCAGGAAATTCCGGTTCCGAGAGTCCCTTGGTGGAACATAAAATGCAACTTCCTTCGCGCCAAAATGAGAAAACACCTCAATAAGGCAAAAAAACATACAAATTGTGAAGACTGGGAAGAATATAAAAAACATAAAAACAAACTGAAAAATCTCTTAAAAATACTTAAAAGAAATCACTGGTCAAGCACATGTAAAAAGACAGCTGAGAATAACAACATTTACAAGATAATCAGGCAGCTGAAAACGTGCGTCGGCTCTTCATACCAAAGTATTAATCATATCAGCAAAAACAATACAACGATAACCTCTGCAAAAGATCAAGCAAATTTTTTCAGCCAACAATATAATAAAAATCAAAATCACCCGAATTTACCTATAAGTTTTGTAGACACTGAGCAATCTCCCCTCAATAATAAATTTTCTTGGGAAGAATTCAAATCAGCAATAAAATGTATCAGAGACTCGACACCTGGGCATGATGGAATAACGATCAAAATAATAAAAAACCTTCCGGAAGCAATTTTAAATTCACTTTGGAATATTGCTAACATCAGTTTCAGCACAGGCAGAATTCCAGCGGACTGGACCCATACGATCATAATCCCAATTCTGAAGCCGCACAAAGACCCCAAGGACACCAAAGCATACAGACCGATTGCCCTTACGCCTACCATAGCTAAAATTATAGAAAGAATGATTCTGCAAAGACTAATCAATGAAACTTATTATAAAAAAAAGCTTTTCCACAAAAATAACTACGGATTTTTACCTCATAAAAGTTGCATTACACTTTTAGCAAGAACACAACATGATATTCTCATAGCAAGGAAAAATAAAAACCACATATTCTGTGTATCAATCGACCTGAAGGCAGCATATGACTCTATTTGGATAGATGGGCTATTGAAAAAGGCGGCAGGCAAGGGAATCCTAGGACGAACTGGCCTGTGGATCCATAACTTTCTCAACCAGAGAACTAACCAAATAAAATGGAGGAATACTCTTTCAAACCCGGTACCCAGTAACCAAGGACTCCCACAAGGCTGTATTACTAGTCCTTTCCTTTTTATGTTATATATGAACGACCTATTCCAGCATATACCTGAGGAAGTAACGTGCCTAATTTATGCCGACGATATCATAATATACAGTGAACACAAAGATAGAAAAGAAGCAAAAAGAAACCTTCAATATGCAGTCAACATTTGCAATAACTGGTGTAAAAAATGGAGACTTTCAATAAATCCGGAGAAATGCCAAATCATTAACTTTACAAATAAAAAAAAGAAGATACCTTGTGAAATCAAAATAAACAACACATTAATACCAGAAGTTAACAAAATAAAAATGTTGGGAATCATCTTCGACAAAAACCTTACTTGGAAGGATCATTTTAATCATCTAAAACAAAAGAGTGCAAAAGCTTTAAACGGTTTTAAATATATCTCTTCAAAAAAGTGGGGCGCAAACACCATTCATCTGCTTAAAATTGGAAATGCAACCATCAGAAGCCAGCTTGAATATGGATGCCAGATCTTTAGTGCAGCAAGCAAATCTCAGTACAAAAAAATTAATCCTATTTATAATAACATGTTAAGAATAGCTACGGGTCTTCCTAAATGCACGCCGATTAATATACTCCTTGCAGAAACGAATTCTATTCCGCTTCAAGAGAGACACGCAACTCTTACCAAAAAATTCTTTATAAAAAATGTTTACTTGGGAAGCTGGTCCCCTCTACATGATATCATTTGGAATCCCCCTTCAATAATCTATAGAAATTGGAAATTTGAGAAAGCACCTATCACTAGGAAAATGAAAAATATCTTTGATGAGTTGGGGATGTATAAAACTAATCTCCTGACTTGGACCCCTCCAACCGAAAATAGCAACTACAAGATTTTAACTAATGAACTGTCATTTCAAAGTAAGAACATCCCGGATCTTATAATTCAAGCCTTTTTCAAAAATTTTGTTGAAAACCATCAATCATACATCTTCATAGGAACAGATGGATCGAAAACTGAACGTGGAAGTTCTATTGGAATTGTTGTTCCTAGTCTTCAAATTAATAGAAGCTATACAACGTCAAATCACAACTCCATATTCACAATTGAAGCACTTGCCATCTTAAAAGCGGCGGAAGAGTGGATTGGCAATGAAGAAAATTACATAATTTGTACTGATAGCCTCAGCACTCTTAAAAGCCTTAAAAACATAAAAAAAGATTCCCCTTGCATTATTTTACAAATTCACAAAGTTCTTGTTGGAAAAGCTATAGGGAAAAATATCATTCTCGTCTGGACACCCGGACATAAAGGCATACACATCAATGAACAGGCGGATACTGTTGCAAAACAGGCACAACTCCACAACACTATTCATGGCATAGCGGGTGAAGATATAAAAAAAAGCATGGATAACGAGGCAAAAGAATTTGGAAGCAAAGAATGGTACAATTACAGGAATCAGAATAACTTCCCTCATATTGACCCTAGGAAAATGTGGTTTTGCAAAAGTTTTCTTAATAGAAAGAATGAAGTTATTATTCAGAATGTTCGAGCTAAAACTCTGTTTTTGAACCCCGTCCTTCATAAAATGAAAATTGTGGATACCCCGAACTGCCTGATTTGCAAGAGTGTAGAGTCTATAGATCATTTTCTATTTGTTTGTCCGACGTATCGTGAGGCACGCAAGAATCTGTTATCGTTTTTATCCCAGCATAATATTTGTTGTTCCTATATTGAACTTATGAAACATTTTTCAAAAGAGTTGTGCTTTGAACTTTCGTTTTTCTTTTCCAAGATTAATAGGTTTTAATCCTTTTATCCTTTTGTCGTCTATTTTTGATCTCCTTTCCCCTTGGGACAGAAGGCGGAGTGCCAAGTCCCATTTTTGCACTCTAGAAAGAGTGCACATTCAATTCAATTCAATTAGGCAGTCACTGCAGTTGTAATTATGTCGTTCACGCATCGTCCGTAGAGCCTCATTTTCTCCTGCTGGAGTAGGAGGCTGCCTGGGATGCCACTGCTGGGAAATTCCTGGCGGTGATATCCTGGGCACTGTTCTCATATCTTGGCTGCTCTCTGGGCGTGGTGTGTGTGGTCAAGGGTCCAGCAGAAATCTTCCCAGTTTTGGCATTTGTCTAGCCTTGGTGCTTCGGTCATGCTTTAGACCACTCTTCCTCTTCTGGACCTCAGCCGGGTCGTCTGCGGGCGACTCTCAGCGATGGAGAACCAAACCTGTAAGTCGTGTGGTAGAACAGGTCTCCATTTAGCTGTCTGACAGACTTCGAGGAGAAATTCTACCTAAACACCGATACGAGTTTGTTATCGATATCTTCTTCTTTGTTACAATTTAGAGATGGCAATCTTAAGCCAATTGCATACTTCAGCCGCAAGTTAAGTCCACAAGAGAAAAAATACCCGGCTGTAAAAATAGAGTTACGATACACCAAGGGATCAAGTTCTTTAGGAACTTCTTGTACAGGCGAGAATTTTTTTTATTGTCTGATCATAAATCGTTAGGTGATAATTTAAAGACACAGAATCCCCAACCTAGATGCAACGTTGGATTTTAGACATTTCCGAGTACAAATTCAAATTTATTCACATCCCGGGAAAACAAAACGTTTCGACAGCCAGAAGTACACAAACCGCCCTCACCCGAGGCCAACGTAAAAGGTTGCTGTTTACGTTGGCCTCGCCTCACCCCAAGAGAATACTCCGGATGCGGAGCAAGGCAGGAAAAAATTTGGAAATATATCAGGGGGACAGGATGATAGCCGCTCACGGGAGGGAGAGCTCGTTGAAAACATAAACAAACAAACGGAGGAGTTTAGTGTAAATAATGTACAGCATGCAGCGCAAGACGGCGAGAATGGATTTATATTAGAAATGTAGAAGAGATAACGGAAATACCGACGATAGAAGAAATATTGAGGGAACAGAATAGAGACCCAAAAATTACAGAGATAAAGAAAAACACAAACATAATAGAAATAATGAAGCATTTTATATAGATGAAGAGACGGGGCTTGTAATGCATATTGGCAGATGGAAAGATCGACCGTGGCGGGAGAATTGTTAATGTATAAGGACGATAGTAATACCACGCATTTTACAGAAAAACATGTTAGCTATGGCACATGTCACACATTCCGGTGTAGATAAAACGTTCAAATTAATAGAAGACAGATATTATTGGGGAGGAATGTATTCAGATACACATAATTATGTCCTTTCTTGTGAAAAGTGTAAAAGTCGAAAAGAAAAACAGCTTATAACTAATATGGGTAGAATCCCCATTCCTGAACGCCCGTTACATAGTGTTTCTATAGATATATGTGGTCCGTTTAGGGTAAGTGTTAATAACAATAGATACGTGCTAACTATGATTTTCCAATTCACCAAATACTTAACAGTCTTTCCCACACCAGCCATCCGAGCAGAAACAGTGCCGAAAAGATTATTACAGTCGTTTGTGTCGAATGGATTACCCTTTTCTATCAGAAGCGATCGCGTAACTCAATTTACTTCAAAAGTTTATAAATGTATGATGGAGAAATTACAAGTTGTTGCAAAATTAACGCCGGTTCGAAGTCCCTGGTGTAATGGAACTATAGAACAATGTCATCATGCACTTAAGAATACACTGTACACACTCACCGACAATTCACCTTTTTGGGACACTGCAGTTCAGATACACGTTATGACGTATAATGCAACCGTACACTCATCGACAGGCGAAACACCGAATTTCCTTTTTTGCGGACGAGACGTTCCAATTTTATTCTAGACACAACCACAAAATGAGCAACAACAGGATACATCATATAAGGGGTACATAGTAAACAAAATAACAACAATGCAAAAGGCATTCAAGGCGGCAAACCAGAATTTAGAACGCGCGAAAGAAAAGCAAGAACAACAGTTTTAAAAAAAATTGGGAAACCTTTTGAAAAAACACAGCGAGTACACATTAATAGATTAAGACAACTTCAGGAAAGAAAAGAACAGAACATCTCATACATTCACAGAATAAAGAAAAAAATCACGAAATATACATCTCCACTTCTTCCAACACCGAATGTAAATAGAGTCCGGGAGACGAGAACGCAAAACGAAATAGAACCACCGTCCTCTTTTTTCTTACACGGAGAACAACAGATAATACCGGTTGTAAACAGAAATGTTACGGTGCGCGAAAGCCCTCTTACAGAAATTTCCCATCCGGATCCGCCCCCACATAGGACATAGCGAGTCAGAGAGACAGCCAACACACAGCTTGGAAATCGAATCGAGCAACTTTTAAGCTCAAATCTTTTCATATTTTAATGTTAAATTGTGTAAATAAACTTGTTATTTTAAATCTAATCGGTGTCCTCATTTCCAAACCTTTTAATCACTTCTTAATTTTCAGATTAAATCTATACGATCACGTCAGCCGTTAACTTTATGTTTAATGAACATGATAGATATTTATCGCGCCCAAACCGGGAGTGTGGGGCTTCTCACGCAACATCTACTTAGTGACTATGGTAAAAATGAGTAGTACTGTATATTCACTTAAAATGCACTGTAGCAAATGAAATCTTTAAATATATATTGTTATTAATGTATTCTAAATAATTAATGTTCATCAAAAGATAAATTCGATATTTAATGAGTTTAATTTCAATTTTTATTTGACGTCATTGTCCGTTTATAGTGTGGTAGAAATAGTATTAGAAGTGGAACTAATTGCAACAAAAATGATTCTTGTTGCAAATGGTAGGTAACGCGCTTCTAATTAACATACTAAAAACATACATCCATACTGTTGCGCAAAATGCATGTTTTTGCTGCCATCTTGAAAAAACATGAAAAAATCATGTGTGGTATCAAATTACAGGAAATTGCATGCTGATAAAGAATATGATATTGGTTTAAAAAAAGAAAAGGAAATAACAAAGTGGTGGCCGAAAAACTGAAAGCTTTTGCAGTGTTGAAAAACATCTTTTTATTAATCTAAGCGGCTTAAAAATCCTTGGTAACTTTAACTTTGCTCACAATTTTTAAAAAAATGTTAAATTAAAAAAAATAATTAAATTTTTAAAGTTAAAATTTCACATTAAACAAAATCTAAAATTTGAAAAAGTTATCCAATAAAAGGGGTTTTCATAATATAAAATCATATTTATTTCATCAAAATCAAATTTCATCTTCATCTAAATCAAAACTGTCTCTTGTGTTTGTACAGTCTTTCCCACAACAGTTTTTACAAACTACTGAACATAGAAGTCTATATCGGCGACATGTACATTTCATGGTGTTGCACATTTAATCATATGTAAGAGTTTGTCTGGTGCTGGGCTCAAGTCTGTTAATATCGGCTGAAATTCTCCATCAACCAACTGCCAACCCCATAGTGTAGGATCAGGGTTTGGCATATTAAGATTTTTCCAAATAAAACACTGCAAATGCACTCAAAGTAGATGGTATTTCGCTGCATTTTGTGTTGGAGGTAAACGAGCTATATCAAATTATTTTTTAGCTGAAGCTATTTTCCGAATATATTGTTCATAACGAAGCACATTTAGATTGCTTGTATTGATGTTACCTACATATAGTGACATTACAGCCAATTTCTACCAAATCTTTCTTAGTAATATCTTCGAATGATCCAAAATGGGAAGTGCATTCGCATAAGATTTTGGATTTTATGATATTCTTGAAAGCAGAAGATTTACTTTTGCCAAATAACGCACTGGTGGTGTCACAGCCTGTTAATGTGTGAACAAAAAGTAAAGTTTTGCAAGCCTCTTCTCCAATAGATCTTTGCATGGCTTGAATGTCACGAACTTTATCAGATTGTGTGGCAGACTGTATTAAAATGTTCTTAAAAGAATGATATAGTAGTAGGATTAAAATATCAGTATCATCAGCTACTACAGTGACATGTTTTTCCTTGGCTATGTTTAAAGTTTCTTTGACGATTAGTGTGTCTGCATCATCTTCTGTATGAATGACGGAATGACCTCTTCCTTGAAAATAACTCCCCAGTATATTAATAAATCGTTGTTTGTTTGTGGAGTTAGAAAGAAATTTGTTTTTCTTGATGATCACAGGCAAATTTTCATCAAAGACTACTACAACAGATGCGCAATTTGTGTGCTCCATATCTTTTATATTTGGTTTTACCAAACACTATTGTAACTTTTCCATACCTTCTGCTGACATACGATTCATGTTGCCTTATGACATCTCCAAATGTTGCAGAAGCGGACCATGGTAACTGGTGAATTAATGCACCACCATCAAGAACGTAGGAAGTACTTTTCTAGGAATGAGACCGTTGTATTTCATCGTATGTCAACAGAAGGTATAGAAAAATAACAATAGTTTCTGATGGGTATGAAAAACCAAATATAAAAGATATGGAGCACAGATTGCGCATGAAGCATTCGTCTGTTGTAGTAGTCTTTGATAAAAATTCGCCTGTGATCATCAAGAAAACCAATTTCTTTCTAACTCTACAAACAACATTTTATCAATATACTGGGGAGTTATTTTCAAGGAAGAGGTCATTCTGTCATTCATACAGAAGGTGATGCAGATACACTAATCGTCAAAGAAGATTCAAACATAGCCTAGGAAAAATATGTCACTGTAGTAGCTGATGATACTGATATTTTAATCCTACTACTATATCATTCTTCTAAGAACATTTTAATGCAGTCTGCCACATAATCTGATAACGTTCGTAACATTCAAGCCATGTAAAGATTTATTGGAGAGGAGGCTTGCTAAAATTTACTTTTTGTTCACGCATTAACAGGGTGTGACACCACCAGTGCGTTATTTGGCAAAAGTCAATCTTCTGCTTTCAAGAACATCATAAAATCCAAATTCTTATGCGAATGGGCTTCCCATTTTGGATCACCCGAAGATGTTACTAAGAAAGATTTGGTCGAAATTGGCTGTAATGTCACTATATGTAGGCAACATCAATACAAGCAATCTAAATGTGCTTCGTTATGAACAATATATTAGGAAAATAGCTTCAGCTAAAAAATAATTTGATATAGCTCGTTTGCCTCCAACACAAAATGCAGCGAAATACCATCTACTTTGAGTGCATTTGCAGTGTTTTATTTGGAAAATCTTAATATGCCAAACCCTGATCCTACACTATGGGGTTGACAGTTGGTTGATGGAGAATTTCAGCCGATATTAACAGACTTGAGCCCAGCATCAGACAAATTCTTAAATATGATTAAATGTGCCTGCCAAACTACAGTTGAAGAACCATGTAACACCATGAAATGTACATGTCGCCGATATGGACTTCCATGGTCAGTAGTTTGCAAAAGTTGTTGTGGAAAGGACTGTACAAACACAGGAGACAGTTTTGATTTAGATGAAATAAATATGATTTTATATTATAAAAACCCCTTTTATTGTATAACTTTTTCAAATTTTAGATTTTGATTATTTAAATTTAAAATTTCACATTAATCAAAATTTTAATTATTTTTTTTAAAAATTGTGAGCGAAGTTAAAGCTACCTAGGATTTTTAAGCCGCTTAGATCAATAAAAAGATATTTTTCAACACTGCAAAAGCTTTTAGTTTTTCGGCCACCATTTTGTTATTTCCTTTTCTTTTTTTAAACCAATATCATATTCTTTTTCAGCATGAAATTTCCTGTAATTTGATACCACACATGATTTTTTAAAAGTTTTATGTGATTTTTTTTATGTTTTAAGGAGCGTGTTACCTACCATTTACAACAATAATAATTTTTGTTGTAATTAGTTCCACCTCAAGGTGTTTTTTCACTTATTTCTACTACAGTATTACCATTACGCGCTATTGTAAAAATAATGCCCCTTTGCACTTACATTTCTGCGCATTCTACTACGCAGGTTGTTTATTTACGTTCGTGCTCATGCTTTTAAAAACATCGAGCTCCGTAAGAGAATTGGAGCCAAAAAAGTCGCCAAATTAGAGACCATACCGATCTTTGGGATAATGCCATTTGTTTGACATGGCATTAGAAATCACTTGTTCTATATAAAGTATGGTATTGAGTTTTTCCTCTGATATGTGAAGTTTCGATTGTATGCTTTTGAATAAAAGTGACAGAATTTGTTGCTTTAAATGTGTTATGTTGCGATGAAATTATGATTTTGTCCAGCACCATTCTGTGTATCTTTACATTTCAGTAATAGAAGTTACGGTTTGAATTTTAACATACACTGTACACTTTTTTCATATAGTCATGATTGTTTTGAAATAAAAGTAACAGATTAGAATCTAACCCTGCAATGAGTTCAGTGAATTTTCATTCCATGTACTTTTCTTAACGTTGAGCAGTGCTTTATTCTCCTATTTATTATTTTTCTTAAAGCACTTGATTCTCCTCAAGCACCTCCTCCCCTACCCTATAACAGTATTTAATTTTTATTTCAATTGTATTTCATACTGTAGAATATAGTATAAAGAAAGTATTATTTTAATGACAAAATTTGACAATGTGTTTTAGTGCCTCTTAAACACGTTTCGACAATATTTAGAATGATGTCCCTCTGTTTGCGGTCAATTTCTTGTGTAATGATAGCTTCTATAAATATTTGAATATTCAGGTATGAAGTTTTTACCAAGTCCCAAAGTATTCTATTATAAATTCAATGTTGAACCTTCTCATTAAGTCAAAGTCGATATTTTATAAGTCAAGTTTTCATATTTAAGAAGGCTATCTTTAAATTTTGTGCACCCCTCATGAAGAGTGTTCTAAAAATTGATGGATGAAAAGGAGCAGGTGGCTGGGTTAATTTTATCCTTCCCTGTGAAAATTCTTCATTTACCAAGTGTTCCTCTTTGAGTGGGAGTGACTTTTGTGATTTTTTTGGGTAGTTTAGCATTAGGGTTGGCCTTCACATCATTGACCATTTAAAGTTGAGCAGAATTTTAAAATGTGAAAGCTGAAATTATATACTCTTAATTTACAATAAAAAGTGGATTTGATCAAGAATGTTGAAAAAAAGAATACCAATTTAAAGAAAAAAGATTTAACGGATAAATATGGCATCCATCCCACCAACACACTATTTACCATTTTGAAGGATAAAGAGAAAATTTTGAAAAGTCATCAGTTAAGTGTCGATCTAAAGTGTCAAAGATTGAAAACGTGTGTCCTCATTGACATAGAAGCAGCTTCCTTAAAATGGTTTACTTATTACAAGACACAGAGAAGTGTATTCCTGTAAGTGATGTGATGCAAAAAGGCACAGACTTTAAAATTTTGTGTTTTCATTTTTGGGGGGCATTTGAATTGGCCTTCTAAACACAAAAGCTTAATTCTAAAACTGTTGCAGGAGTATAATTAGCAAAATCACTTAAAACATTGCAATTGTTTGTGTATATCTCAATAAATTATAGAAAGAAGGAAAACATTTGTTGCATAAATAAAAAATATATTTTGATATTTCTTGAATCTATTCTCTAGTAATTTCAGGTTATCTGAAAATTAATCATTTCTTGAGAACTTGATAAAAAATATAAGTTTTTAAGCAGGAACTCCGTATATAGAATCTAATGGCTATACATGTTTGCATCATGCAACCAAATGGGGAAAGAAGAAAAAAAGACCAAATAGGTAGCTACGAATTTTCTTGCAATCTATCTGAGTGCAGAGTCTTAGTGGCCAAGTTTAATGTTAAAAACTGCCACTGACTCCTATGAGAGACATTTTCAAATTTCTAGTACTCTGATTTATAAGTCACTTAAACAACCCATTTACTGACTCTACAAATACATATATATTATTTACAAGTTCCAGAGACATTTACATATTTACAAAACTATATAATTTGGTAAAAATCATATAAAAAATTAGCAGTCTTTTATAACAATAGTTTCATCAGCAATTGATTTTAGAACAGTTCGTTGTCTTGTTTGAATTTGTGAGGCAACATCTATCTTTTTTAGAATTTTCTGTTTTTCTGTTAACTCATGCTGTACAGTCTAAAAAAGAATAATGCATTTATCATAGATGAGATTAAAAATATATACACACAGGAAAATGATGCAGAACTAAATATATATAACTGTTAAAAATTTATATAGGATAGGAAAACTAGCCTTTTTTTTAAAACAGATACTGTGATCAAAATAATTGTGTTCACTAGAAAAATAAAAATTTTATTCCTGTAAGGTTTTTAATTATCTGAAACCTTACTGTTGATGCCCTAACCAGTATTGCAAGATTATTTTAAATTAGTGGCCTTTCTTAGGAACCAAGGGTCACATTTCAGTTAACTAGATACTCGAGGACCATGCATACAAACAGAAGCATGCAAAACATGCATTTCATTTTATTGAAAACTTAATTCTTTTTTGGAATGTAAATTGTACTGTTCACATAAGTCTCCCACCTGAAAGAAGCAACTGTAACGGTTACCATAACACCCATTCTTCCAATTTGTGATTTAGTTTCTTATTTAGAAGGAAAAGTAGATGAAACATGTATGCTGGAAAAATTTCATATAGCTTGAAATTCTGAAAATTATCACTATGGTAATACACTGAAGAGCCAGAAAAACTGGTACAGTCGGGCGTATGCAAATAACGGAGGTATGCAACCAATTAGCGTAACGCGATGTGGTCGACAGTGTGTATATAAGACAACAAGGTGTCTGAGGAGGCTATTAGATTGGTTCTTGCTGCTACAATGGCAGGTTATCAAGATGTAAGTGATTTTGAATGGGGAGTAATAGTCGGCGCACGAGAGATGGGGCATAGCATTTCCGGAGTAACGATGAAATTTCGATTTTCGCGTACGACCATTTCAAGAGTGTACCGAGAATATCAGGTTTCCAGTAAAACCTCAAATCTCCGACAGCGGTGCGGCCGGAAAAATACCTTGAGAGAACGGGATCATCAACGGCTGAAAAGAATCGTTACACAAGATAGACGTGCAACACTTCCTCAAATTGCTGCGGATTTGAATGCAGGGTCATCAACAAGTGTCAGCATACACACTGTGCAACGTACCCTCATTGATATTGATTTATACCTCATTGGCTCTACACGATGTTAGGTAGGTGTACCAGTTTTTCTGGCTCTTCAGTGTATTTATCTCTTCTGGTTAGATCTTTGATAATACTATTATTAAATAATAAAGGTGATGGAAAAAGCAAGTTTGGCTCAAAATAAGCAAATTAACAAAAGCTAAGATACAACTGCGAGTTCAACTGCAGTCGTATCTTAACAATTGTTAAGAGGATACTATTCTTGACCTGAGGAAGAGGGCTGGCTCATAATACCCTCAAAACTATTGTAGCCACCGAATTTATTTATGCCCACTTTCTTCAAAGAAGTATAAGAATGTTATATACGAATTTTGTAATATTAATATTTATTTCTCGTCATTTTATTACACATTATTTCATGCCAATAATGGAGACCTACACTGTACATTCCATGTACCAAGGCTATGTAATTGAAATAAATAAATTTAAATACAGAATATAATTATGTGCACAAATAACTAGATGACATAAAATGTAGGGCAAATAAAATATTTCGTTATTATATTGTTCATTCAAACATTCATTTGTGCTGCATTTTATGTTGACATTTAGTTATTTAAATAAATTTAATCTGGATTTATGAAAGTTAAATATTATACATTTGAAATGAAAACAATATACAGTCAAACCTCATTAAACCGTAAGTTTTTCAAAGTCTTGACCAACTGAATAGGAAAATAACAGTAAAAAAATCTCATAAACCGTCATCTTAAAAGTGCCATATCCTTTTAAATCATCAGCTTTAGATACAAGAACCTCCATGTTGCAAATTCAAGACCCGAGCAAGTTACTTTCTTTTCAATTTAGAGACCAGAATCAGTTCAGCGGCAGAAAAAGGAACTTACAATACATTCTCAGTCCCCCCTTCTCCCATCCACTCACACAATGGGGATCTGATTCTGCCTCCAGCATTTGTGGGAGAATGACAACTAGAGGGTAATTTATGGCAAGTTCTAATCGCACACATGTTCAATTGTTAATTTTCTTGAGTCATTGTTGGTTTTCTGCCATTTCTTCAGTTTGAAAGTGGAAACTTGAGCACATGTGCCGTTGAGCATGTTAACATTTTTTGAAAAAAAAAAAAAAAATTATTGAGGAGTTTGAAAAGTCAAATCAATCGAAAGCTAATGGAATTCCCCGAACATCGTTAAATGACATTTTAGCATCAAAAGACACTGTAAAATATTGTGACAATAGAAAAAGAAAACAAGTGTCTGCTTATGGAGAAATTGAGAGAGATCTCATGATCTGAATGAAATACGCCAGGGCACAAAATGTGCCGATTTTAAGTTTAATTTTGAAGGAAAAAGCTCTTCAAATTGCTATCGAACTCAGAGAAGAAGGATTTCCAGCTAGTAATGGTTGGTTTGATCAGTTGAAGACAAGGCATAATTTATTGTCAAGAGAGAGGCAGCTGATGTTGATTCAAAAATTGCTCTGGATTGGAAAAACGCAATGCTAAAAAAATTATGCGAACAATATGGACCAAGTAACATTCCTAATGTGGATAAATGCAGATTGTTTCACAGTCTTGCCCAATAAAACTCTTGCATTCAAGTAGGAAAAATGCACTGGGGAAAAAAGAGTAAAGAAAGACTGTTTTGCTGGGATCAAACATGGATGGCAGTGAGAAGTTGAAACCTATTGTCATAGGAAAATCTAAAGATCCCCGGTGTAAAATTTTTGCCAGTGAGCTATGATGCCAACTCCAAAGCTTAGATGACTTCAGAGGTATGGGAAAAGGCAATCAAGAACTTAAGACACAAAATTTTCGCAGAAACGTAGAAAAATAGTTTTAGTTGTAGACAACTGCACGGCTCACACTAAAGTAAGGAATTTAGAAGCCATAGAAATGGTCTACATACCACTAAATGTGACTAGTGTATTGCAAGCTATGGACCAAGGGATTATTTAAAATTTTAAATTAAACTATGGAAAACTTCTCATGAAGGACTTTATAACTGCCTTTGATGACAAATTTTCATTTTCAGTTACTGTGCTTGATGCAATTTTTTACATAGCGAAAAGTTGGAGCATGATATCTACCATAACTATTGCCAATTGCTTCAGACATGCAGGTTTCAAAATAAATTCTTCAGAAGGCAATACCGAAGAGAGTGAAAGTGAAGGTGATGTCCCTTTATCAGAATTAGCAGATGAACTACAAAAGCGGGGTTTAGAATTTTATACGGATGAATATATATCTATGGACATGTCGACATATAAAGATGCTGTAACTCAGGGTTCCCACTAAGTCAGGAAAAGATGGGGAGAATTTCTTTCCTCCCAGAAAATTTTGGGAGAGATTTTCTGCCATAAGGAGAGAAACTTAAAATTTCATTTTTTTTTTTACCACGCTAATTTAGAAAGTAATAAAAAAGAAAGCATTAACTATAACTCATATTCTTCGACATTTAAATTTTATCTGGTGAAAATTATTTTATAATGAAAACAAATATTTATGTTTGGTAAAACACAAGTTTTCACTAAAGAGAGTAACAAATATTGATCTTTAATAAAAAACAAAATATGGCAATGAATTATATTCCTGTTAAAATGGTTTCCTTTTTATTTGCCATACCACTTTTTGGAAAACATCTCTTCATAAAGTTCATACCCATTTTTCAAAATAAAAAGAGATTTGTATTATGCAAATATAATTAAAAAATTAACCTTAATAATTAGCCATAATATGAAAATAAGGTAGCTTAATCGATCTAATATGCAACATTTAAATGATGGAGATGGATAGAAAAAGATACTAACGTACTCTCGGCAATTCACGCGAAGTAACTAAATTGAGCAATCACACTGTTTATACGAAAATCATTAAGAAATTAACCGTAAAAATTAATTAGAATATGAAAATGAGCTAGTTTAGTTGATTTAATATGCAACATTTAAATGATGGAGAAGGGTGGAAAAATATACTAATGTACTCTCGGCAATTCAGGCGAAGTAATTAAATTGCGCAATCGCACTGTTTATATGAAAATAATTAAGAAATTAACCGTATTAATTAATCAGAATATGAAAATAAGCTAGTTTAGTCAATCAAAAATGCAATATTTAGAAGATTGAGATGAATGGAAAAATATACTATTGTACTCTCTGCGATTCATGAGAACAAACTGAATTGCACAATCACACTGTTTATGCGAAATTAATAAAGAAAATAACATTTTAGTGATTTATGCTGAATTAGACAACTTTTGAAAAAGTATATTTATTACTTTCATAAAATAAGTGACCGCGATCTTAATTTACGTTACACGTGGCCGTAAATCTCCGTTAATTTGATTGGCATTACCGTGCATTTTATTATGTATTTGCTATGATTCAGGGAATGGCAGAAATCAGTGCTAAAAAAGCGGAAAATCAGTGTTTCCAAGGAATTATACCATGTCTGGGTAATTGATAAATTTCAAACAAAAAAATTCCAGAGAATTTCGTTAATAATCCAGAGGCCGGAGAATTAATGAAAAATCCGGAGTCTCCGGCCAAAATCCGGAGAGTTGGCACGTCTGCATCGGGCATCGGATTTCGCGGTATCCAATTTGAAGAAAAAAATAATTTTAGGCCGGAACTAGAGAGAGAGAAATTCTCTCGCAGCCTAAATTTTTATGCGAGATTTTTTATGGATTTCGCGAGAATCTCGCATGTTCGTGCGGAAATAGGACCCCTGCTGTAACTGCAATAAACACTGTTAAAAAGATTTTTAATTTCTTGCGAAAAAATAGGCGACAAAGATTTTGTAATGGTGGAAAAAATTGTGGA
Organism: Amaurobius ferox; assembly: GCA_951213105.1. Lineage (NCBI taxonomy): Eukaryota > Metazoa > Arthropoda > Arachnida > Araneae > Amaurobiidae > Amaurobius > Amaurobius ferox. Next base: position 149,948,321 of record OX578135.1, on the reverse strand, counting down.
AAGTAACAAACCGGCATTAAAACATGCATCCATTAAGGATTTTCTTAAATGAAACTGTAAGTAATTTTTTTAATTCATTTCTTGATTTGTATTATGCAATTAATTTTGAAAACTTACCATATTTAAGTAACATTGTACTGTATATTTTGAAGTAGTATTTGTATGAATAAGTTTTAAATAACAATCAGAAACATTATGTATATATGTGTGCTATTTCGAATCTAAAACGTCTGGCCTTGATTAAAATGAAAAATCTCGTTAATCCGCATTTACCGTCACCCTGCTTATAATGTCACTATAGATTGGCCCCGAGGTGACAGTTTATCGAGGTTTAATTGTAAGAATTATTACCTCCTTGATAGTACTGAATGTTTTGCAGAATTCTGAAAATTCTTTTGTGAGCCTTTCATCTTTATTTTTGTTGTTTACAGGGAAATGTGATGATGAGGTTGATGAGTCTGTCACTTTTGCATGTTTCTGAAAAAGAAAATATAAAATTTGTATTTCATCTGATTCAAATAGTCCTTTTTACAGTAAAATATTGATGAACAAATTTCCCTAGATATTATTATGAATAAGTCTTGTAAATGGACTTAGCTTTTTTACATACAAATTTCATAGCAAACAATTCTATGGCCATTGATTGTGATTCAATTATTTGACTATTAACAATATTTCTGATGTTGTAAAACAATACTAATTTAAAATTCTATTATCTGGAGAATAGGTGACAAATTTCATGAATGAAATAAAATGATCTCAATATACTTTCTGCATATGACTACCTTAGCACTGATCATTTGACAAATTAGTCTAAAAAACATATGTTTAAAAGATATTAACTATAACTTTTGATTAAAAGTAATGATGAAAAACATAACTGACTAGTAAAGGTGTTTGCATTCGTGATGGGTGTATTGATTATCAATACAACTGTAAATGACTGATAAATGACCTTATGATACATCAATATTCCATATCATTACACTTGTATATGATGCTTACTGCATATTAATATAGTAACATTTGATATGTGTCATATGAGTTTTCTCAATTTGTGACCACATTTTTTTAAAGGAATTTTGTATATTTCGAAAAATATAAGTATTGATTTTCATTCATATAAATGAAAACAATTCATATTTATACATTTTACAGAACTTAACACTAAAATAATAGGCTTCTTAAAACTTTCTGTTTTTTTTTCTCAAAATAAGTAAACTGTAACTTCTATTCTTCTGCTTTTCATTCATCCTCTTTCTTCAAAATAAAGCACACACACACCTACCTTAATCCCCCCCCCCCCTCAAAATTATAAACTAAACTGATCAATGCTTTAAAAAAATAGTTTGGGATTATTACATTCTCCATTTTTTAAATTAATTAAAGAAAGACATAGGAAAACAAAAGCAGCAATTATTCTGGAAGAACAAAGCGAAAATATTTTTCAAAAACTTTATGACCCATATCTTTAAACATTTTTATTTTGTTGTTTAAATTCTCTTATATCATGGGTTAAAAATATATTCAAGCTCCCAGTTCTGAATTTCTGGTATACCATTACAATCTAGATAGCTAAATTTGTTGAGTGCATGTATCAAGAATATGAGAACGAAAGTTTAAGCCTTACTGACAGAAAAGTTTCATTTTGTACATACACACACATATATATATAAAATAAAATTGGAAATGACTTTCTTTTTGTGTGTCAAATTCATCTTTTATACTGGGTTCTATACAGTAAACATTCTGTTGTGAGCTGCATTGCCATTAGAGTTTCGAATGATTTTTTATTGCACTGTATTATTTTTTTTTTTTGCCCCTTTTTCAATAAATTTCATTTCATTCCCAACAAGTTTAGAAAACTGTGAAATTTTGTTATACTTTTTAGATCTATTTCTTCAAAATAATCATTTTAGCAAGCTTGCAAACAACAAATCATATTATAGTACCATATTAGTGTGTGCGAGTATTGCCATGTAACCTCTATTTCACAACTCGTTTGGGAACAGTAGTCACCCTCCCAACAACCATCACATCACCATTTATGTCTCATCAATTGCAGAAATGTAATATTATTGGTGATAAAATTTATTCTCATAAGTGAATCTTAATAATTAACATTTGTAAGTAACCTTTAAACTGATAATGTAAAGTATTTCTCTCAATAAATGTAGCTCCAAACAAGATTAGAAGTGATTTTAGAAGATGTTGAGGATTATTACAGAACAGCCTGTTATTATAGGCATAGGCCTACTGCTAGGGAGAGAGAGGGGACAAAATGAGGTGCAGCAGTCCAAAAGTGGATAATTTATTGCTAAATAAAATCCCAGAGCATTACCTGAAATGTATGTAAAAAGAAATTTAAATTGATAACAGTATAATACACACCAGATTCTGCAGTTCATGTCTCATTTTCATTCTTGTTATTTTGCAACATTTATCAGGAACATATTTTCTTTTATGAACAACACTTGAAACGGTTCTGCTGAGTTTAGATAACAATGCATCGTCCATCATATGCTTGTGATCTTCTTTTTCAGGTGATGATATATTCTTGGTATCAATCATCCAAGGTAATCCATTCACAACAACATTCTCTTGAAGAGCAGTCCTAAATATCTAAATATAAGTAAAGCACAAATTTTTTCAATGAATACAAAATATTTCTTAACAAAAAGTCACTAAATAAAAAAAGAAACAAATTCCATTATGAAAAATTCATTTTAAGCAAATCACATTGATATTAGAGGAAGATGTCATGTGTGTTTGTTATAGTTTGTAGCGGAAAATCTGAGTATCATACTGTAATGAAATTTGGTGCTGGGGTACCTTGGCTCCGGAGCGAAAACACCTCATCAGGATTTTTGTTTGCTAAATTCAAATATTTTTTTTAGTTATTAAATGTTGAAGTGACATTTTGAGTGATTTTTGCACAAATTGGTTCTTTAATGACTAAAAACACTGTTGCAGTTTCCATCTTAACATCAATGAAAAAAATCAAAGAATTCTCTTTCAAACAAACTTTGGAGTTTATACTATCAATAGCATTTTCATTAATTTAAAAATATGAATATACTTTTCGCATTTGGAAGATGCAATCCATTTCAAAATTTCAATATTTAGAAATTGATTAACAATCTGATCTTCATACTTTAACAGGTGTTTCTTTGAACACTGTTTCAACCAAAAAATGAAGTTTTTAGGGTTATAAGTTTATTAATTATGATTTTTATAAGGTATTAGAATGAATTAACAGGGATTATTATCTCTACTTAAATAATACAGATACATAACAGCACTCCATTTTCAAATTGTCTGTTTTGAACTAATATCATTCTCACGGTACAAATAAAGGTTAATACTTGAAATTGCAAAAAAGTTCTTCAAAACTTATTTTTTCTGTATTTCTAGATTAAGTAAATTGAAGTTCTTTTTATTTTCTAAGATATCGGTATAAGAATTAGGACTAGTTAGAAGAAATTAATGGTCAGATAATTATTTTTTGCCTATTTTACATAAAATTTTAATACTATAGTTAACCCTCCAATAACACGGTTTCCATATAATATGGAGCAAAAATTATGATAGCCCTCTAATAATGCAGTCCTACTCATAAAACACAGTTTCCATACAGTGCGGTAGTCTTATAATGCGGTTTTCTCTATAATGCAACTCAATTAGCTTAAGCAGTCTCCCTATAGCATGAATTTTTCTATTACACCTTTACTTTTGAAATTAATGGGCAATTCTCCTGTTTTAACATCCAAGTATATCACCATTTTCCAATTTCAGTTATCAGGGAAATCCCCTGTAAAAAAATCAATACATTCACCTCAAATGCATTGGTAGATAGAAATGTGGGTAAAGAATGGGTTGCAAATAATAATTCTGATGTGAAAAGGGGACTGGATTTGGGTAAACTTAGAAAATTGCTTTATTGAAAATGATCCTTCAACAGTGCGAAGTGCAAAATTTAAAAGAGAATTACAAAATTGCTTAGCTCCTTATAGAGATTTTGGTAGAGTTACAAAATAAAACTACATTTGAAAACAAAAATGAAGATATGCAAAGTGAAGAGGATATTGAAAGACGAAGAATTAGACCACTAATATTTGATAGCGATGATGAATGTTAATAAGAATTTTGCTGGAAAAATTTATTAAGTTTATATTTCACATTATTTTTTTAATTTTCTTATATGAAATCTTAAATAGTTTGAAATACGTAAACATATATTTATTGCCTTTTGTATCTATAAACTTATATTTTATAACAGTATTCATTATAACATAGTGCTCTAAAAATGCAGTTTTATATAACGTAGAACGAATCAGCCTGATTTATATGTTCTGAGTTTCACTTAATGCAGTTTCCATATAATGCGGTACAAATTGTTCTGTTTTGTACTAATTCTGAGTTTCTTATAATGTTGTTTCCATATAACACGGTACGAATTAATCTGATTGGCACTAATCTAATCTGAGTTTCTTATAATGCAGTACGAATTAATCATGTTGTAGGAGGGTTGACTGTATATACTTTGTGATTTTCTTCTCATCAGCAAAAGTTTAGAAGTATTGCAATAGTAATTACGCAGACATTTGTAACATAGCTGTAATGATAAAAATATGAATTTATATTGCCCCCACACTAAGACAATGTAAAATATTAAAAATATCTGGAAGTTGCAATAAATTTTAGCAACAGTATAGTAAAATTTCTAGCTTGATTATTATTTTAACAAGTTTAAACTTAGAATGTAAAATACAGGACAAGCAGATTCAACTTGAAAAAAAATTACAACACAAATCAGGTGGCCATGATGGCAAGGTAAAGAGTTGTGCTGCGTTTTATTGCGCTGTTTAATTTTGTCAAACACAGAATTGATCTATTTTACATTCATGAGGGATGTAATATGTATGTGTATTTCATCCATATTATGTTATCAATGGATGCAGAAAGGAAGTCAAATATGGTTCATCCGAAGCATGTAATTTATGAACATTATTCATTAGATGAGAAACACAGAATTGGTCCATTTTTTTTGTTCATGCCAGATTACGTTTCTTATGGATATCTACTGGATGTATCTTTTTTGTGCGTGGATATGTTTTAGATCAATGGGATGTAATATGGATAGCTGTGTTGTGCGGGAAAACTCGGGGGGGGGGGGGGGGGGGGGGGCTTGTATGTTGTCAAATCCAGAATGGTTACTGCCCAGTACATAAATTAAATGATAATTTAACAACGAAAGCAAAACATATAAGAGAACTACAAAAAGTCAGATATTAAGAGCTCACTTTAGAAAACACAATGTTTTTCACTTACACCAGTGAACTGAGAAATGAATTCAGAACTTTGATTTTTTAATTCAGGTGAATCAGCAAGTTCTGAAATTTGGTTAATAGTAATGTCAAGAATACTTCGTAAACTTCGACTGTTGGTACAGTTTATTCTACAATCATCGTTTGCAGTACTACAGGATGGGCGAGCTGATATATCATCTGCTTCTAGATCATCCATTGCAAGAGAGAGCTTAAAAATGATTAAGAAAGCACAGGCAAATGCAAGCCAAACAATAATTGTGCTCGAAGTTCATTAATCCATATAAATATTAAAAAAGGCATAAACAATTGCATCACAGCGTATCTATACATAACAGTTGTTATTCGCGCGGCATATTTGCCATCGTTGCCACCTTCATGAAATATAAAAATTTAAATTATATTAAAATCAAAATGAAAATAAAGAATGTAACCGCTCTTTCTTTCACAGATATGTTTATTCTTAGACTCTCAATTTTAGAATTCGCATATTTAATTATAATCGATATTAATTTAATTATAATTATTCTTTTGGATCATAATCATTAAATCGTGCCACTGAGCAGACGCTCTTTGGAGGAAAGAGTTATAGATGAAATTCACTGATTCAGAATCCGTATTTTGTGCTTTTCTAGCTAAATAAATAACTTTTGACATATTTATTGCTTCTTTAATGTTGCCCAATTCTTCAAAATCCTTAGAATGTTTTAGATCCCGCTGAATTTCCTAATTCTTTTATTTTTAACTTTTGTAAGAGTATATTTGCCTAGTGAGTGTAAAATATTGTTATGTTGAAGCTAGTCTTGAAATATTTCTCTAAATATAATTTTGTTAGTCACCAGAGTACAAAAATAATCTAAAATAAACTTTGAAGTCTCAGCGCAATTATTTCGCAGTTTTCACGGACTTTTTTTGTGGTGCCGGATCCTACAAGTTTTAAAAAGTTTTGCTGAAGAATTAATTAAAATTCTACTTTATTTATCTCTATTTTGAGTTCATACATGCAAGCATTTCCTGGCGTGATATAGCTGTAATATTAAACCAGTGCATTTTCTTTTTTCTGTACTGCAATGTTTTAAAATTCTAAACCTCTTTGAATGTAGGTAGTTATAATAGGTAGGTTTAAAACTGTCTTTAGGTCTCTACTAAAATATAATGCGTAATTTAAATTAAAATATTACTGATTAACCTGTTTTAAGATATTTAGTATTGTAATTTAACTTTGTTATTTGATGAAATTATGGTTTTACATTTTCATGCATGCATATTCTTTTAGATTGATACAAACTTCAGTATTTTTAGCATGAATATTTTCTTTCATTTTTAGGTAAAGAGAAATACATACCTCTTTAAAATGGAGAGTAGCCTGACATTGTATGACTACGGAATATTTGCCTTTATGCTTGCATTTTCTGCAGGCATAGGTATTTATTATCGTTTCTCAGGTGGAAAACAGAAAACAAACAAGGAATATTTTCTAGCTGATAAAAATATGCCTATTGTTCCAGTTGCATTTTCCTTAATGGCTAGTTTTATGTCTGCCATAACATTACTTGGAGTGGCATCTGAAAATTATATGTATGGCACACAATTTACTGTCATAAATATTGCCTACATACTTGGTACTCCTATTTCTGCATATGTGTTCCTACCTGTCTTCTTTCAGATGCAAGCTACAAGTTCATTTGAGGTATCAATTTTGTGATTTTAAATATAATTAGTATTAAGTAGTTTAAAAATAATCTTTTTAGATTATATAGTATACAGAAATTTTTGGAAGAAATGTCATAACTTTTTTCAAGCATTTAAAAGTTCTTTATTTACTGTGTCCAGAGTATATGTTAAAATCAGATTCCTTATTTGTTACTGTAGACAGACAAATCAGAGTTTCCTAGTTTTAAAACTAGTATCTAGATAGATTGATTAATGAAAAAATTTATAACTTGTTGAAAATAAATTTATCGAAACATACTTTGGTAATTGGTTACATTTATAGCTTTTATTGTTCAGTTTAACTGTGATACATTGAGTGTAGATATATATATATATATATTTTGTCATTTTAAGATTTCTTCTGTTTTCATCATTGCATTGATTATATCCCCTTCTTTCCTGTGTCTTATAGTATTGTAAAATAGCATCTGAAATATTAATATTCAGAATCTGAAATAATCACCTGTTTAAAAGCAATATATTTTAAAATATTTTGTCATAATCAACTATAAAGTGTATTGGTAAAGAAAAATAAATGGATAGAAAAGCTTTATATTAATCATAAGAACATCACTCCATTTGTAGGGAACTCATGTAAACCTTAATGAGAAATGCAGCCTAGTTTATCCCCCCCCCTCCCCAATAGTTTTATGCTTTTTGATTTGATTGGAGATCTGGTGACAATTTTATAAAAACAAAATAATCATGTCCTCACAAAATTTCAAGTCTAAGAAATGCAAGAATATAAATTTCAAGCAAGTGACAAATATTAGATAAAATATTTAACTAACTATAATTCTTGGTATAGCAAAGTTAAAACATTTTAACAGTTATTTATTTATCTAACATAAATAAAAAATGTACTTTAAATTTGTAATACACACTTTAAAAACGGAAAACATCTTTGTAGCATTTATGTTGAATCAAAAAGCATAAAACTATTGGGGAGGGGGGGGGGGATAAACTAGGCCGCATTTCTCATTAAGGTTTACATGAGTTCCCTACAAATGGAGTGATGTTCTTATGATTAATATAAAGTTTTTCTATCCATTTTTTTTTCTTTACTAATACCTTTATAGTTGATTATGACAAAATATTTTAAAATATATTGCTTTTAAATCGGTGATTATTTCAGATTCTGAATATTAATATTTCAGATGCTATTTTATATTTATGTTAGATAAATAGATAACTGTTAAAATGTTTTAACTTTGCTATACCAAGAATTATAGTTAGTTAAATATTTTATCTAATATTTGTCACTTGTTTGAAATTTATATTCTTGCATTTCTTAGACTTGAAATTTTGTGAGGACATGATTATTTTGTTTTTATAAAATTGTCACCAGATCTCCAATACCTTATTCAATTATTTACTTGTCAGAGAAATGCTTCCTTATGGAGTTTTAGTTAGGGTCCATGTTGTTTTGCTGCTGTAATTATTGATTTTTCCATTAGACGGTAATATCAGTTTCCAAACTTACCAAAAGGAGAGTTAAGTTCACTCAAAATCTACTACTATATTATACCATGTTTATCACAGCTGATGGGAGAAGTACTAAGTTTATTCTTTAGCAAGGCAAAAATCAAATATAAGGCATTTCTGTACAACAGAAATTACTAACATTTTGTTATCCATTAGTACAAAGCTATGAATGATTTTCTGTAGCACACCTAGTAGGTAGGATTTAAGGGTGGTAAGATGGGGTAGCGACCTCGCTAATATTTACCATGGCCCTTTCAATATTGGGATGCTTTCTCAATTTATATGGGTTATTTTATATCAAAATAACATTTCTGTTATTTTTTTTTCTTTATTAAAACTGTTCCTAAACCATTCCAAAAATGGCAGTTTTTCAAACAAAATTTTAAATAATTTTCTAAATAATTAAGCAGTAGTTTTCTATATACTGGGTGATCATAATTAAAGTACCTTTATTCAACAGTGTCTACATAGATATTTTGCAGTCCCAGTGGGTATGGTCGGTATGGTGATCAGCGTTTAAAATCATTGGTAGGCTGGTAAGCCAAGACCACTAAAAGTGTGTTCTGTTGGACTAGTAGGACCATGATAGTGCAAGATTTCATCTCTAAGCAAAGGTTATTTCATTTTCCCGATTACACACATCCCATTTGTCTAACTAGAGCTAGCCATGAAAGAGCTTTTGGTCAGCTGCCAAATTTACTTTTCAGCTGTATTGTCGCTTGCTGGTGCAGTTACTTATTCTGTCTAGTTGCATCTGATTAAAATAAGGTTAGGACGTGATAGACCAGTGGTTAGAGCACGGGGCTTGCACTCGGAGGGCCCAAGTTCGATTCCCAACTTTGCCCAAACTGTCTTCGTATTCATGTAGAGTACAGGTACATTAAATATGTGGATGATGGGAAAGGTCTGTAAGTCCTTCCAAGAGGTTTATGGTAGGAGAAGGAGAGTGCGGTCCCTGTGGATATCATCCTCACTGGGTTCCGGTCTAAACTGGGTGGCAATATCCTGGCCATCCAAACAGACACCTTCGGTTTGGTCAGACTGTTTGAGCTAAAACAAGAAAGATTAATCATGCATAAAGCATTGATTATAAAACACTTTCCAACTTCAATGCAATTTTATATAAACATCCCTAAAATGAGAGATACATTCCTCGGTAATATTTTTAGAATTATCATAATACTACAATAATTTATTATATTTGAAAAGTTCATCGAAAACAAATGAACTTTATTCAAATGACGTCATCGAAATATAAATTGCCTGGTTGAAACATCTCTAAAATGCGATACATTCCTCAGTAATATTTTTGAAATTATCATAATACCTACTACAGTAATTTATTATATTTGAAAACTTCATCGAAATCAAATAAACTTTATTCAAATGATTTCATCGAAATATAAATTGCCTCTATATAACAGCAGCATTTCATTCATAACCATTTTTCCATTCTTTTCAATCATCACAATACTATAATAATTTATTTTATTTAAAAACATAAAGCCATGGAGGTACAAGTAATTTAACTCTATGCTTAAAACTTCATTGAAAAAATCATCAGCTTCTCTGTGTAAAATCAATGAATGTTTCATTCATATCAGCTATATTGCAGACTTCCATGAGCTAAATAATTTTGCGTTAAAGAAGTGCAGCAATTCTTATCCAACTCATTCTATATCTTTTGGTGTTTACATTCTCCACAAGTGAAAGTTAGGCTTCGTTGTAGAAATAATCAAAGTTTGATGATCATTTAAGCTGAAATATATTGTAATTGCATTGTCTCAGTATGTAGATGCACAGAATTTAAGCAACAATAAAGTGATTTTAGGACGGATACAACACTAAATATGATTTAAAAAGAACTTTAAATCACCATGTTGACACAAGATGGATGCCATATTTTATTTTGAAGTAGGTAACGTGATCGCTTCATATAATGGTCACGTGATCTCTTCATATAAAGAGTGTAAATATTTTAATTTTTATTTAAAAAACCACTGAATATGTTTTGCTGAAATTTTTTTTATATATTTTATGGGATAATTTGAATATTTTCTAAAACTTTCGAAGTAATTTGTGAATTTTAAATTCGTTTAAAAAATGTTTGAAAAATTAGGTCCCATAGGGTTCAATGTATTTCATTTTTTCAACCTGGGTTCAATCCAAAACTAATTGGGTGATATTATTCATTTATGTTTCCATAGGTCCCACAGACTGTTTGAACAACATACTAAAATTTCATTTTGATAAAGTCATTTTTGCGGCAGTTATCGTGCTAACAGACAGATAGACAGACAGAATGAACAAAGTCATAAACACTTCTCAACTATGTTGTAAAGTGTTAAAAAAGATTAAACTGAAATTATAAAAATACAATTTGCATGTTTCATTACACATTTACAATCCACTACTGTCTTATAGATCACAATTTTTAAATTTTATAAATAACAATACAAATTTAAGCTATTTAAATTTTTTTTTTAATTTTTATTTCTTTTAGATAAAATTTCAAATTTTAGCTATTTAAATTTTTTTTTTAATTTTTATTTCTTTTAGATAAAATGTCAAATTTTAGCACTTTTTCATAAAATTGGCTATTTTAGGGCTTTTAAATGATATCGCAAATTTTAGCGATTGTGTATATAAAATCACAAATTTTGGCACATTTCTATAAAAATCATGACTTGCTCTACTTTTAAGTAAAATTATGAATTTGAGCATTTTTAAATAAAATTTCAATTTTTTGCACTTCTGTGTAAAATTATTAATTTTTGGACTTTTAAAATAATTGTGAATTTTGCTGTTTTTTTTTAAAAATAAAAATAGTTAATTATAGCTCTTTATCATAAAAATCATAAATTTTAGTGCTTTTTTATGGGAAATACAAATTTTTATATCCTCGCTGAAAAATCACAAATGTTAGTGCTCTTTTAAATGAAAGATAAAAAAAAAATATTTGTGGCTTTTTTCAAAATTTAGAAATTTTACAACTATTTCTCAAAAACTCTAAGCATGCATATTTTATTTTTTGTAATCTATTGACAAAGAGAGAATTTTCGTATTAAAACTATCCCAATTTTTAGACAAATTAGGACTCGGAATTATAATTTTTGCTCATGCGTTTTGGTAGTAAAAGAATAAAAATTAATCAAATAATAGCGAAATTTAACTATGTTGATAAAATGTAAAATCGTGGTAAAATTTACTCTTGAAGTCCCTAAAAACTTCTCATTTTTGGCTTCTCAAAAGCTATATAAACCCTGAGAGAGCACAAATGCATTATACTATGTTAGGCATGAAATCATTTTGGCTGTGATAGATGTTTTGTTTTTCATTGCATATACACTGGCTTCCAAAAGTTAAACACAAACGGTAAAATCAACAAAAATGGAAAAGTAAAGCTTTCCTTTGATTAACTCAAAATTGTACATGAAGATAGCAAATGTGTTTATGCATTAAAGAAAACAAGAATTATGTACAAAGATGAAAAAAATATTTACTTTTCGTAAGTTATATGATGATGTCACATTTGGGTCATTAACAAACTGATGTTTAAGGCAAACAAACTGAACAAAACTTATATTAATATGGTATGTGACCACCCTGGACCTTCACACAAACTTTAAAACAATTTTCCATGCTTTCAATTAGGTGATCAACCATTGCAGATGCAAGCAATGGCCATTCCTCCAACAGGGCAGTTTCCAACTCTGAGACTGGCTGGAGGTGGTAAACGTGCAGAGACAGGATGTCTGAGGGCATCCCAAAGGGTTTCAATGGGATTAAGGTCAGGAGAATACGCCGGCCACTCCATATGAGAAATGCCCTCACTTTCCATGTATTCGTCAAAGATGTTAGCTCGATGAGGATGGGCATTATCGTCCATAAGGAGGAAATCAGGACCAACTACTGCAGCGTAGAGTCTTGCAATAGGGTCTAGGATTTCATCCTGGTACCATGCAGCTGTCACAGAACCACCTTTAAAGATGTGCAGCTCTGTGCGATATCCCATTGAAATTCCAGCCCACACTGTGACTCTGCCACCTCTGAATGCATGATGTTCTTGACCTGATTGCATATGCCTCGTTCTGTTCAGACCCTTACATGCTTATCATCTGATTCCAGGGCAAATCTGGACTCATGCGTGAACAGGACATTGCACCAATCTGAAACAGTCCAATTGACATGTTGACAACACCACTTTAATCTTGTCCCTCTGGCTTGAACAGTTAGTGGAACACAAGAACATGGTACTCGGGCGTACAGTCCTTTCACATGGAGCCTTCTGCGCTCAGTACCAGCAGATATTGTCTTACCAAGTGCCTCTGCAACTATGGATGTAACAGTTGTGGAGGTCGCTCATTGATTCCGTTTAGCTACTATAGCAATATACTGATCATCAGAGGGAGGGGTAACCCTTGGACAACCAAGCACAGGTTTCTGGACAACTGTTTGACAATTGAGAAATTACCGAATGATCAATGCCAAAGAAAATAGCGACATCTTTGATTGACTGTCCTGCTTTAATGCGTCCAACAGCATGCCAGCGCTCATTATCTTCTTCTTTGACCCAGACTGTCTGACCTACCAGAAATGTATGAGGTATCTGTTTGGATGGCCAGGAAGTGCCACCCAGTTTAGACTGGAACCCAGTGGGGGAGGCATCCACAGGGACCATACCCTCCTTCCCCTGCCACCAATCTCTCAGAAGGAGTTAAGGACCCACATGTTTAACGTGATCATACTCCACATGAACACGGCGACAGTTTTTGCAGTGGCGGGAATCAAACCTGGGCCGTCTGAGTGCAATTCTTGCACGCTAACCACTGGACTGTTGTGTCCCAGTGCTCACTATCTGTCATCTGTCTTCTCTCAGCCATAGAAACACGAATATCATCAAAAATAATCCTACAGAAGTTAAACACTTTCAACATTTAAATGCACCTTCTCAAACACTTCAGAAAGCTGGCGTCTTCAACGACTGCCTAATTAGCATATATCTGGACAGTCAATTGTGATTGGCTGTAACATACGATATTTGCATACTGCCATCTACATCCACAGCGATTTTCAGCCTTCGAATACACTTTTGAAAAATGAAAATTTGCATTGTGTGCTTAACTTTTGGAAGTCAGTGTACATCAACTGAGACTTAAAGACACTTGAGACACTTATAGAGGAAATAAATATCTGTCTGGAGAAATAAACTAAGTTAAGTGTTACAAATCTCATGAGACATTTGGACACATTTGAGATCGAAGTGTTAGATCTTGTGCCTGCCGTATCCCTTTGGTTAGAATCAAAAAAGCTTTACCATTAAGCCTTAGAACAAGGAGACAGTTTAAATCACAAGTTTTAACAATGTAAAAGAAAACTCATTTTCTAAGACAATCTAATAAATTCAATTTACATTTTAAAAATTGACAACCAAAAATGGATGACTTTAAATTCTGAAAATTTTGGTAGTCACAATAAATGGTCAAAAATTTGGAAATCTAGAAGCTCTTGTTATTATTCATAGGTAGGGATCCCAGATTCTGGAAACATAAAAATGGGACATCTGAATGTAATGCTGCGTGTGTGTGTGTAAGGGGCGGGGTGAAAGTGTAGGAAATGGGAAAATCAACATTAGATATATGCATAAAATAAAACGTGAAGTTATTTACTTGATTTATTATTTTGGTTATGTTCCTTATCTAGGTATTAGCTCGCTAACATTAATTAAACATTATTAAACTTTTCATACCATTTTCTTGCTGCTCACTCCATTTCTTACCCACCTTCTAGTGGTTAGTGGGTGGTTAATGAATGATTGCTTCTGTTACTGTGTTACTGACTCTTGAATTTTGTAGTATCAACAAAATTGTCAAGTAGACAAAAACTAGATTTATGATAAAAATATTTTAACATGTTCGAATACCAGGACATTTTTCATCCCTGTTATAAATTTTTGGGACACTGGGACAACCCAACAGAAAAATGAAAAAACCAGGACTGTCCCAGAAAAATTGGGATGTCTGGGATCCCTATTCATAGGGTGTATATTAACTGATTTAATAATTATTTAGGATAAAGGTAAGTCAAATTTGTACATGCATATTGTGGATCAGTGTTTTCGTTACTTTTTGTGCACATTGATCCATAGAATCAGTGACTTTTATTGTTAACTTCTAACACTGGTGACATTTCAGGACATGTACAAACTATTTTATAAAATAATAGTTTTAAAAATCACTTGTAGGTGAGATTTGTCACTTCTGAAAATAAATGATCATAAAGTGTAGGATTTTCAAGATAAATGAATCAGAAATTCAAACCTAAAGTGTGATCAATAAATTTCATTGATTTTTTGAGTTTGTTTTGCCATCACATCCATATAATTGCCATTGTTTTTATTGAACAGATTCTGAAGCTGATAATTTTCTCTTATGTAGGAGTTATCATGCTTTTCCTACAAGCAAAAATAGCATAAGCAATTTCTAGTAAGTTCATGAATTCATAAATTGCTTCTTAAAAGTTGTGCTGTATGAAAGTTTTACTTACTTGCACCAATCACAGCACTAAATTGACTCTTGTGGGAATTTTTAAATTATTATTTTTCTCAAGTAAATTCCCTCTGCATGTTTTGTAGAATGTTTCCAGTATTAAGTTCGAGTTTCAACTAGTAGATATGTGTCCAGAAGACTCTGAACAGGAGTAATTTTATTTATGTTTGCTCTGTATTTCTTTTTATTGGTTTTCTTTTTATGCCTTCATTAAAAAAAGGTTTGGTAGTAATAAAATTTTGAGTTAAGAAACCTGATACTCAAAAAATAAACCAAAATGTGTATCTTAAAAACGCTGTTTGCAAATTCAGATGCACTAAAACTATTTTGAATATAATGTTAACTCTAAATCTGATGCTTTGACCATTTTCCATTACATTTATTAAATTTAACACCAAATAAAATTATCATAACATACTGATTGAGAATACTTATTTTATGTGAATAAATCTGTGATAAAGAAACCCTTTACTAAAAATTCATTAATTAAGAATTTCTAATCTCAAAAATTAAACTTTATAATTACACTGAAAATATTACACAATATTTAAAATTTTTCTTTTCAGTATTTAGAAAAACGTTTTTCAAGGGAAGTGCGATTGCTAGCCAGTGCAATATTTATACTTCAGATGGTGAGTAAAAATTCTATTAGTTGGAAAAAACATTCTTTTTATCACTTAGTATTGTGCTATTTTTAATTTTGATTTACTGTTTTTATATTGTCTATTTTAAATATATTACTGATTGTAATTCGTCATGTTTCTTTAATTTTTTATAACTTCGTTATAAATATTTATATATTGCTTACAACTAGATCAAAAGTTTCCAGCAAGGGAACAAAACAGCTTTGTTGAAAAAATAAACTAGTATAATTAAATCTAGAAACTTTTCAGATTAAGAATCTGGGAATTTTATGAATTAGAGTCCCAAAAATGTGTATACTGGCATATGTTCACATATACACAAGCAAAAGAAAAATAAGACATAGTAATCATTTTACATTCAATCTACCATTTTATTTTCATATTTTTGTCTCTTAAAAGACCAACTTTGCTAAATATAATTATTTTTCCGATAAACCATTATTATTTTGATATAAAATTTTATTATAATACAAATTAGTTTACAGTTATAATACAGGTAACTGTTTCTTTTGGATGGTTGTTGGCAGCAGAAATGTTGCAATGCCATTGTTTTTAACAAAATTTTTTTTGAAGCATCAATTTCTTAGGATCTATTATAGATGAAGCTTAGATAAGGACTGATATGAGTCGAGCTTTAAATTCTGAAGGAGGTAGGGAGGTGCACTAAAAATTTCCATATCTGGTTCTTTTTACATTTGTAGTTCAAAATTTTCCCTTTTTCTTGAAGTATCCATTTTCTAAGATTGGCTGTAAATAGAGCTTTGTTGATGGAAAGTAGAGGGTATGTGGAAGAATTTTTAATTTGGATTTTTTCCTACTTCTGGTTCAAAAAATTTCCCTTGCAGTATCTATTTCTTGAAATTGGCTACAGGTAAAGCTTAGAAAATAATTGATTCAGTAACACATTTCAAAGGTGTTAGAGGAAATCACTAAGAATTTCAACTTCTGATTGTGGAAATGTCACTTTCATTTAAAATATTTACATTTTCCTTGTAACAATTTTTTTTGGACGAGAAATTCAGCATCAAATTCCAAAGGAAGTAGAGAGTCTCCTGGAATTTGGTTTTCTAATGATTTCTACTCGTGGTTTTGCATCTTATGGTTCAAAATATTTCCTTGAAATGTATATTTCGTTTGACTATAGATAGAGCTTAGGTAATGATCGAATTTCAGAGAGGATGGGGGGTTAACTAAGGAATTCTACTTTCAGTTTTTTCCCAATTCTGGGTAAAAATGTTTCATTTTCCTTCAAACATTTATTTCTCAGAATCAGCTATGGATATAGCTTATGATGGCTGATATATTATAGATTCAGCATCAATTTTTTTAGAGGTTAGGAAAATTTAATAAGGATTTCTACTTCTGGTTCTATAGATGTCATTTTCGATTAAAAAATTACAGTTTTTTTTTACAATACCTATTTCTCAGGGTTGGCTGTAGGAATGGCTTATATAATGATTGATTCAACATCAAACTTTGGTGAGGTAACTAATGATTTACACTTCTGGTTCTGGAGATGTCACTTCTGATTGTTCCAGACATATATATATGACTATGTGAAATATGCGATAAAAGAGTGTAAAAATATTTTTTCTAAAATGAAATGTACATACCACTTGCTATCATTTAAAAGATTTTTCCTAAATTTTATATTTTTCTGTGTTATATTGTGAAAAACTTGTACTTGATATATTTTATGAAATTCAACTCTACCCCTAAATAATACAGAAAGAATGGGGTACCCTTCCCCTTTATTTTTTATCTAAGGCCCTTCTGCTCGACTTGGTCCCCGAGCCCAAAATTGGATGTGAGGGCCCATCATATAAAATATGCCGGATGAGAGACCTAGAAGATGTTTTATTCCACTAAATACAGTTTGTTACATGTGTAAATTTGTGATGTTTCTTTCTTTGTATATTGTGGCTTTACAGGCACACTCCTTACTTCTAAAATAGTTTGATTATTGAAGACTAAAATATCACTGTATTTTTTTTTTTAAATAGTAAATACTAGGAGGATAAAAATGTCATAAGATGGGTAAAGTTGCAAAAAATGATCTCATTTGTTATTCATAAAATTGCAAAAGATTTCCTCCCATTCACTTTGCACTTACGCATATGAGCCATGCACACCTCCCATTCAGTATTATTATTTATCATATGACTCCTTACCAAAACCCACATACTATACCATCTGCTAACATGATACAATTAATCTATGCTCCCTTAAACCCCCGTAATAATCTAATAATGAATTTATCAAATTTAATGCCTCAAACTTTTTATTTCAAGTTTTTAATTGCTGGTCATGCCATGGAGGTAAAAGGGCTAATTCTCTCTAACTTTAAGGGTCATACAATTAAGCTAAAACTAATCTATATATAAATCAATTTTGCATTCATTTCATTGTTTAAAATATGAATTTTAAGGTAAAAGCGGAAGAAAATCTCTCTAACTCCATGGTTTAAATATTCAAATTTTCACTTTTTAAATTGGGAAGACCTGTCAATCTAACTGCATGAGTCCAATACAGTTTTCTGGATAGTCTTTTCAGGCATTAAAATCTCATGACCATGTAATTGCATTATGTTGTGGCAATGCCTTCGATCTTAGATATAAACCCCAGTTATTTCATTTTGATGGGCTATACAGACACAGATTGAGTGTTGTCTTTTATTATGTAGGATTCTTCTTTCTATTTACTTCAGTTCATTCTCAATTAGTGCAATTCAATGGGTATTTTCCAGGCTGTGCAAGCTGGGAGTCATCTTATTATAAATCATAGGTTAAACTAATATACATAAAATTCAGTTTTAAACATGTAATTGAGTAAATTAGCTTGTAATATAATTTGAGTTATTTTCAGTTTCTTTTATGTACTTGTTGCAATTTTTTATAAAGTATAAATAATCAGAATTATTATTCACTTTAACAACCATAAACAAATAAACTTATCTCCAAAAATATCACTTATTTATTTTAAACACGAGATCTCCAGAAAAAATGCTATTGTAAAATACTTGACATGGTTACAAACTTGTCCTTTTTAAAAATGAAATCACTGACTTGTGTAATCTGAACTTGAATGAGGGTTTACATTATATATATTTTTTGTTTTTGTGTTTGGTTAAGCAATAAAATAAGGCTTGATGAGGTTGAAAGGTTAAGACTAAATTTGTTTTAAATTTTATTAATTAATTTCTAAAATTATTGTTTTAAGTATTTTATTTTACATATTTTTATACAGATGCTATATATGGCTATTGTTTTGTATGCACCAGCTCTGACTCTAAGTGCTATTACTGGGTTATCAAAGTGGACTTCTGTGATATCGATTGGAATTGTGTGTACATTTTATTGTACAATTGTGAGTATGTCAGAGATTTTACCTTTGAAACTGATTATGTGAATAAATATTTCATATATATATATATATATATATATATATATATATATATATATATATATATATATATATATGTAATATATATATATATAATATACAAGTAATTAAATTTCTTACAATGTATATATATATATATATATATATATATATATATATACTCTGAGTTGCCACTTTATTATGACCACTTCGTTAATATTTCATTGGGCCATGTCTTATTCAGATGTCTTATTATGATGTCTTATTCAGACATGGATGAACTTTAATTAAAGGGCCCAAAGCATGCCAGGAAAACATTCCCCAAACCATCACTTTGCCTCCACCAGCTTGAAGGGTTGTGGCAATGTACTTAGCGTCCATGCTTTCATGTTGTTTCCACCATATTCTCACTCGCCCATCTGCATGGTGTGACTGAAAACGTGATTCATTGGACCACATAACTTGTTTCCAATTATCCACTGTCCGATCCTTGTGCTCCATCGCGAATTTGAGATGTTTTATCTTGTTAGCTGCAGACAACAATGGTTTTCGAACTGGTCTTCAGCTTGCATATCCCATAGGATGCATTGTACAGCAAACACTATGTTCAGAGATTGTTTGAGATGATCCTTGATTAAGATCTGCTGCAATTTGATGCACTGTTTTCCTTCTGTTGTCTTTTACAAGTCTGGAGACTCTCCGTTCCGCCCAAGCATTCACTAGTCGGTGACGACAAGTTGCACATTGAGAACCATTTTTTTTACCTCACAGTTCAGTCTTTAAACACTTTAACTACATCTGCTCTTGAACATTTCACAAATGCAGTGGTTTTGCTGATACTCGCTTGATGGCTCAGAGCTCCTATAATCATCTTACGTTCAAAGTTCATCAAATTACGTTTTTTCCCCATATATTCACAAACAAATCAACTGTACTACTGTCTCAGGAACTACGCTTTCCTTTTTTATACTAGCCTTTTTTTCTTCTTGTTTATATCCTTATATGCCACTCTGGATGCAGAGCTGCTAAGCGCCACATCCTCTGTAAGGTTTCTGTTTTCTCCTTTACTTAAATAGGAGTTCCGTTCGTGATATACTTATTTTTATATGTATATATATATATATATATATATATATATACATATACAGGATGTGAAGTAAAGTCCTTATAGAACAAGCAACTTTGAAATGGTTGATTATAGACAGCAGCTGACCCCTTACAACATGCTCCAAGTTCCAATGTGCAATATATCAGCGAATATGTCACTTAGAAGCATGGAATTTGTTTTGGTGTACTCATTAGCAACAGGACTTCAATTTTGTAAATATCAATGGTAGGACCCGAACCCGGGGACCGTATAAAAATTGCGTTATGTTGTATTTTCATGACTATACAACTCCTTGTTGAATCCAAGACATATTGAACACCTATACATCATATGCATACTTTTTCTAATTGGAAGTATGTGTCTATAATCAACCATTTCAAAGTTGCTGGTCCTGTAAGGACTTTACTTCACACCCTGTATATATATATATATGTTACTGGCAAAGTGTGAAAAGCAGTGACGTTTTTAGGCAAGGTATGAAGTGTCTGTTTTATTTTAATATTTTACATACTTTCCCTAGGTATTGTATAGAATACCTAAGCATTATATAGAATGACAAGTACTATTTTGGCAAAATGTGAAAAGGCTTTTATTGAAAAGATGCATGTGAAAATGCAAGAAGTACAATATGTAAGATACAGAATTTTTCTACAGAAAGAAAAAAAGACCAGTGCTGAACTACTTTTTGCTACAAGGTATACTGGAATGGGGAAGATGTAGTATAATCCCTTTTTCATTTTTGGCCATTTTGGGTGAGATTCTGGCAATCCCTGCTATAATTTGGAGAACATTCCATTGGGGCAACTCCTTATGAGTCTTTTGTTGCCAAGATAAAAATCACAACATTCCATTCTGACAAAGTTTTCCGCACTTTTGTTGATCTTCTGTCATCCTTTTTTCACCGTTTGTGCAACAGTTGATATGTAGTAATTCAAACATGGACCTACGCCCGCTGAAAAACATAGCAGAATCCACCCCTGCTGGCTGTCGGAGTTCACACATAGTGATAGCTGTTTGTGCAACAGGTGTTCCGTGGCTCATAGGACATAACATGAAAATTAGGAAAAAAAAATATTTTACCTTGGCGACAAAAGGGTGACAAAAAAGCGACAAAAGACATGAAAAACGTTGATAAAATGGAATGTTGAAATTTTTACCTTGGTAACAAAAGGACAACTAAAGATGACAAAAGAGGTGACAAAAGATGCTGAAAGAATTGCCAAAATGGAATGTTCTCCAAATCACAGCATTAAACGTTACTACCGGTAGTTTTGTGATATTAAATGCACTATCGGTAGTATTTTATACTTTGCCTATTTGCTTTTTGGCATTCTATACAATGCCTAGGAAATGTGTGGAACTCTAATCGTTTCATACTTTGATGTCCCACTTTAGGCATTCTATAGAATGCCTAGGCATTTTATACAATGCCTAATTTCACACTCTGCTGGAAACATATATATATATATATATATATTTATATATATATATATATAATTTACAAGTAATTAAATTTCTTGCAATGTATATATATATATATATATATATATATATATATATATATATAAATAATCTGTTAATCTAATATTGTTTTCTACTTTATGTTAAATTTTTAGTCTTCTGTATGTGTTACAACATATCTCCATTATTTCTTTGGATTATCATAAGCAATTTTTATTATATATATATATATATATATAATAATAGAAGTTTGAAAATCCAATGAACGAAAAGTAAGAAGATGTAACACGATAAACCTAACTTTTTAAAAACACCCACAGAATAAAATATAATACAGCAAATCATCAATCAAATGGATTAAAAATACAAAACACTAGCTATCAAGTTACAGAAAATCAACCAAATTAAAAGGTATGGAAACAAAAAAAGAAAAACTAAACTAAATTCAACTATCTAACTGGCGTACAAAACAAATGTAAAAATCAATTAATCCTCAAGCATATGGAAAAAATAAAAAAATTAATATCGAATCAACAAGTCAATGAAAAATATAATACAAAGGTATGGAATCGAAATAAGTATAACAAACGAAATCAAGCACAAACGCCTTACACGTGGACGAGGCTCTAAGCCTAAATCATGAATTGTTAACCTCTACAAAAATCTAATCATGTCCAAGTTTTTTGTAGAAGCAAACTCAAAAATGTATGTTTCTGAAGAAATAGATAGATTAAATCTATGAACTATTTCTACTTGGACGACATACATAAAGATGGAATAAAAAAGAAAAAATGAATACCTGGAAAAAGCACAGCGTGTGTACAGACGATTCATTACAGGGATCGAGGGAACACTGATAGAAGAGACCAGTGTTGCCATTCGTAAAGAAAAAATAAAAAACCATTTACTGTTGCCATTCATAAGAATTGAAAAACTGTGAAGCGAAATGTAAAGAAAAAGTATTAATATACAAAAAGAGCTACTAAAAAGAGGGGCAAATAAAGGTAATGCTGAAGTGGGAAGTGAATGGGAAGAAAAAAAAAAAAAAAAAAAAAAAAAAAATGGAGATGACTGGCTAATATAAGATACTATGAATAGAATTATATGATACTATGGAAAGAATTATAAAAATCCAGCTATTTTAAATTTTTTAACAATACTATTTACTAAATAAGTGGGATATTTATATAAATTACTAGTAATTTTGAGATTATTGATATGCATAGCATGAAATTTTTTATCAGATAATCTATAAATTCTAAAAAGCTGATTGAGTATAATATTTCTAAACAATTGAATCGAGTTACAGGAATTAAAAGGTAAGATTTTATTAATATTAAAATTATAAAAGTCTTTTTTATCATATAAATTTGTAACAATTCTATTAGAAGGATCAATAAAAAGATTTAAATCCAAAAAATTAACATTTTTATTAATAGTAGCTTCATTAGGTATTAATTCCAAATTGTCTGGATAGTAATCTATATCTATGAGATAATTTTCTGTATGTACTAAGCAAATCAGATCATCAACATATCTGTAAAAAGTATAATCTATTGAAGTAAATGACATTTCATAATGATAAAGGTATAAATTAGCTAGCATACTGCTACTACAGCCACCCTGTGGAACTCCTGAGACTTGTAAGTATAATTTATTTCCTTGAAAAATATAATTATTGAAAATAACAAAGTGAAGAAGTTTAGGAAAATTTTTAAATTTAATTTGATTTGAAAGAGGTGTAATATAAGCATTATATAGAGCTAAAATTACATCATATAGATCAGATATCTTAATATTATTAAAAAGATCTTTAAAATCAAAAGTTTGAAATCCTATTATTTTTCTAAGAGATGTTAATTTATTCTTTAATTCTTTACTATTATTTAGAATATGGTAGTTATTGCTAGTCTGGCTTAAACTATTATTTATTAGATTTAAAGAATTTAGTAATAATTTACTCGCAGTAGTAGAGTAAGTATTATGGCCACTAGTAACTGTTCTAAATTTAATAGGATTTTTATGAAATTTTGGAATAAGCACTATATAAGGAAATTTAAGATTTTTATATTTAATATTTAAATCATTATACATATTGATAATTTTCAATTTAATACTATTGATGGAATGTAAATCAGGTTTAAAAAGACTATTATTTTTTAAATAATCTAACAGAAATTGAATATAAAATTTTTTACAGATAATAGCATAATTATTAGAGGCTTTATCAACATAGGTGATAACAAAGGATCTTTGTAAATCATTAATGGAATGTTTAATATTATCAATATTATATAAAGATCTAGACAATTTAATATCTCTAATAGCATTTTTAATTGATTCTAATATAGTAAATTTCCACATATTAAATGCCTCTAATGGCAGAGCGTATTTACAAGCTAATTTGTATATATATTTATCAAGATCAAGATTAATTGATTTTAAGACTTTAAAAGAATTATTACAAGAAGGTATCCTAAATTTAGTGCCAAATGACATAATGGTTCTTAACACATTGTCACTAACAAGGTCTAAATCTCCTGTAACTATGTGCCCCAAGTCAGGATTTAGAAATTTAGCAAATTTATTTAATTTACAAATACATTCACTATCTACAATTGACTGAGAAGAATGATCAATAGAGAGCGATTGTGAAACTTCATTATAATTAAATATAGACCTACCAATAGGCTTATTGTATTTGAATGTCTTTGAAACAAATAAATCACCAATAGGCAATAAATGTTTATATATATATATAATATATATACAGGGTGTCCAGTACTATCAGTGCCCAATAGCTATTTCCTCAACCATTAGTCACAGAGATATAGTTTCAATTGCAAAAATGTTTCAAATTTTCAAATATTATTATCTTAGAAACAGTTTAAATTAATAAATGCATTTTTGAAAGAAATATGAAATATAAATTTTTATATGGTCCCCCGGTTCTATCAGTTATATTTAGGAAATTCATCATACAATTTCATGCAAAATAAAAAAAAAAAAATCATCCTTTTACGACCAAAATTCACTGGGTTATAAAGCATTAAACTTTATGACTTAAGTCGTTTTTCCACGCATAAAAATGTCCCTTTTCAGGCAATCCTTAAGGGACTGTATAAATATTGAAATTCCGTATTCAAAGTATTATGTTTCAATTGCATTTGCTGACATAATGTCGAGAATGAAGCAATGCTTTTTATCAAATAGTAATTCGTTTAGAAGAGTATTGTAGTCAGGGCTTGACTAAGATCTTCTAGGGGTCTTTCTAAGATCTTTATTGTAAATGAGGTAACACATTATTGTTTAAGTAGTTTAAGTCAATAAATGCTTTTCTGTAAAAATTACAAAATTTAAATTTTTATATGGTAATAGACCAGTAATGAGGCCAGTTGCAGTGTACCTGCAGACGAAAATAAAAAATTATGCATATTAAATCTAAAATAATAAAGGCATATAACACCTAAAAAATAACAGATTTGTGTATATAATTATTTTGTGTATAATCCCTATTTCTCAGCACAAAAAGTGCTTTAACTTTAAGCAGCTATAAGTTGGTTAATTTTCGTCGTAAAAGGATGATTTTTTTATTTTGCATGAAATTATATGAGGATAATTTTCCTTAACTGGTAGGACCGAGGTACCGTATAAAAATTTATATTTCGTATTTCTTTCATAAATGCATCTATTGATTTAAACTGTTTCTAAGATAATAGATTTTAAAATTTAAAACATTTTTGCAATTGGAAGTATTTCTCTGTGACTAACGGTTGGGGAAATAGCCATTGGGCACCGATAGCACTGGACACCCTGTATATCAATTTAATAACACTTTTCAATGGAAATTAATAAAATCCTGTGTTTTTGCAATAAAGAAAAAACATTTAAATAAAGTTTATGCAATTTTCTTAAAATTAAATCTTGCTAATGAGCATTTTAATCATATTTTCTATGATTTGCTTATTACAAGATCAAAGTATTTAAATTTAAAACTTAATCAATTTCATCATAATATTATGTCTACTAATTCTTATTGTGTAATCTCTTTCAAGCATCTCATTTATAATTCTATAAATTTTGGTCATCTATTTAACAAGTTCAAACATTTAATGCCTGTTGGAGATTTGAGTGTATCAAAGACTTTTAAATACAACAAGCCTATTGGTAGATCTATATTTAATTATAATGAAATTTCATAATCTTTCTCTATAGATCATGATTCTAAGTCAATTTTAGATAATGAATGTATTTGTAAAGTAAACGATTATACTAAATTTCTAAATCCTGACTTGGGGCATATAGTTACAGGAGTACATACTTAGGTATAGTTAAAGACAATTCGTTGAGAACCATTATGTCTTTTGGCACTAAATTCAGATTACCATCTTGTAATAATTCTTTTAAAGTTTTAAAATCAATTAATCTTGATAAATATATATATAAATTAGCTTCTAAATATGCTCTGCCTTTAGAGGTATTTAATATGTGGAAATTTACTTTATTAGAATCTATTAAAAATACTATTAGTAGTATTAAATTGTCTAGATCTATATATAATATTGATAATATTAAACACTCCAATAATGATTTACAAAGATCTTTTGTTATCACTTATGTTGATAAAGCCTTTAATAATTATGCTATTATCTGTAAAAAAATTTATATGCGATATCTGTTAGATTATTTTAAAAAATAATAGTTTTTTTAAACTAGATTTACATTCCATTAATAGTATCAAATTGAAAATTATCAATATGTATAGTGATTTAAATATTAAATATAAATTTCTTAAATTTCCATATATAATGCTTATTCCTAAATTTCATAAATATCCTATTAAATTTAGAGCAGTAACTAGTGGTCATAATACTTACTCTACTACTGCTAGTAAATTACCACTAAATTCTTTAAATCTAATAAATGATAATTTACGTCAGTCTAGCAATAATTACCTTATTCTAAATAATAGTAAAGAATTAAAGAATAAATTAACATCACTTAGAGAACTAATAGGATTTCAAACTTTTTTTTAAAGATCTTTTTAATAATATTAGATCTCAGACCTGTATGATGTAATTTTAGCTCTATATAACACTTATATTACTAATCTATCAACTCAAATCAATTTTATAAATTTTTCTAAACTTCTTCACTTTAAATAAGTTGGTATCACGTCTGATTTCAAACAAATAAGATCAAGCACACAACTTTGATAGAAGGTCTTTATTACACTTCTTATGAGACGTACAAAATAGAAAAAGGCCAAAGCACTTTCGAGCATTAATACGCTCTCCATCAGTGGCTACATGAAAAGTAAAAAGGTTTGTTCATATATAGACCAGTAAAGATGACAAATTTACATAAATACAATTAGTAAATGAACATTTGCTTATCTAAGGAAAAATACACAAAAAAATAAAATATTTTTTAATGGATTCAAAAACGAGTATATCTCAAGAAGAGTAAAATTAAAAATAGTATTTTATTACGGGAATGCAAATTCAAAAAGGACAGTCAAGCCCAATCCCTATGAGGATGATGCCAAAGATAACTATGAAGAGACTTGAATTGCATAGAGTCGAGAATGAGTCGCCAAGCATAATTTAAAATTTGAACGGGGTCAGAATTACAGATCGACATGCAGCAGATATAAATAAAAAGGGATTCAAAAAGGAGAATATTACGGGGTTATTACAACGCATTAAAAGGAAAGTTTTTTTCAAAAATAGGCAGAAAATTATCATTAACAACATAATGAGCAAGGGCCGTAGAAAGTTTACTACCTTTGACATCCTAAGCAAGTTCTGCTAAACGGATGCCAAAATTGCATTTAGTACTACCAATATAAAATGTATAGTCACTGTGCCGATTATTTGTTGTGCCGTATTGATTTAGTTAATTACTTATCTTAAAAAAGGGGTAACTCTACATCATTTAACTTATTAACTACAGCCATTAGTAGTTTGGGTTAGTACATTGCTTTGGTGGCCACAAAACCCAGCTAAATTTTGCAGACACTTAATTAATTAACTAGCGAGATGTAATGCCAGACTTAGTAATATTCGGTTGGAACACTGGGTGGGACGCATTAATTAGCCTTTTTTTAATAAAACACAATTTTGATATTATCCTCATATAATTAAAATGTACCTGATAATAATCTTTCACATCTTTGGAGAATCCTCGGGTTTTTCACCATCTCAACACCAGATGAATCTGAGAGCTAGCTCATCACACACAATTTACACAACTGTTATCTTGCCTTGCTCTACAAAAATGTCCAACTTCACAGACTGACTGGACTCTAACTGCTGACCAACTCCGAGCAACAAGCAACTCTCTTGACCCCCAGCTTGACTTCATATATATACCTTCCTTCCGTTGGACGGTCTACGTGCTGGTATGTAACCATGAGGGCTGATCCGTAGACATGGGGCGTGGTATGTAAGTCATGGGACCACCTGTATGTTATCGCCACTGTGCTTAGTGTGGGGATAATCATTAATCCTTCCAAATCTTTAATATTTTACATTTCTGGCATTACAGTCACCATTGGTAGACAACAGGGGAACTACATACACCCCAGCATAGCTTTTAAAGTAATCCATATCCCCAAGTTTATCAGAACGAATACAGTTAAATAAAGTAGTAATATTAGAGTGATTTTCAACTTATTAAATAATTTATTAATGGATTCTCAACTAATTAAATAATTTACTGTTACACATCAAATGTATTCCTTTTATTGTAAATGTCAAAGATCATACCTCCTCCTGAATCATTACTTTTAATGTTAATATCCAGGAAGTTAATACTTCCATTTGGTTCTTGAGGTGTTTCGATGAATTCCAAATTAACAGGCTAGAAACTAAAATCAAACTAGTATCTAAGATCTCTAGCACCTCTCAGTAAATCATCCACTTAATGTAGGTAAATGGGTTTATTATTAATATGTGATATCGATTTGTACTTGTACAAATATAGGTCCGCCAAAATTGATGAGCTACTTTCTCCCATAGGAATGCCAACAATATAAACATATTACAAGTTGTCTATAAAAATCAATCCCTTCATAAAGAATATTCTCAAACAATACCATTTTTACTAAAGATTTAAAATAACTGAAATCCAAATTAGCCTGTAACTCAAATTCTTCATAAATTATCTTCATAAAGCCATATAGAACTTCCAAATCAATATTGTTGAAAAAACTTTGACATGCCAAAACAAGGCATTCGACTATATACCCTTTAATGGTATTTTTAATAAATTTCATCATCTCATGCCTATCCTTGTTATTAGGGTTGGAACTACATATAGATATGTAAAAATTATAGGGCGAAGATTATTCAATTGTAATACATTGTATTGGCATGGGGATACATCCAAAGCTCAAGTATGTAGATGTAGTGAAAGCGAATTTTGTAACCCAGATGTCGGACATATTATTAGTGGAGATTTGGATTTGTTAAAAAAAAAAAAAAATTGACATTGTACGTTATTTTGTACAAGGTACTAAATTTCGAGTACAAAAATTTGGAAAAGTGCACGTTGACTTCATAAAGGAGATAGACAATTTTATTTACAGGATGGCCATTAAATATAGTATGCCAGTTGAAGTTTTCGCAGAATGGAGATTTGCAATCATTGCCAGTTTTAATTCCAACTATAATCCACATTATTTTTGTACTAAATCATATAATTACAATATAAATAATTGTAATGTTGAAGATTTTTGAAAGCAATTTGTAATATCTTATATGGATAAGGTTAATTCCAACTTTGTATTTACCTGTAGAATATTATATCAACAGATGTTGGATCAGCATTATAACAATAATACTATGTATCAAAAATTGAAATTGCCAAGAAGTGTTATAGAAAATAAAATTCATGCTTTATATAAAAGAATCAAAATAGAAATGGGGAATTTTAAATTCCCGTATATAGTTCTGATCTCTAAGATGCACAAAAAACCTGTAAAATTTAGATCTGTCACTGTGGGATATGGTACATATTTGAAAATAGCTAATGGCAAACTACTTAAAATTCTGAAACCCATCATGAAGAGAATTAACCAAATGGGTTCATGTTGAAGACCCAGACCGTCTGACTCGTCCAGAGGACTTAGAGTAACTAGTTGGACGGCCGGGAAGAAATGGGTTCATGTGTGATATCTAATAGTTATGAAGTCATCAAGATTTTACAATAACACACTGATCATTTGTTTTTACGAAGTTTTGATTTTAAAGATTTTTTCAACAATGTTGATTTGGAAGTTCTATATGGCTTTATGAAGTTAATTTTTGAAGAATTTGAGTTACAGGCTAATTTGGACTTCAGTTATTTTTAAATCTTTAGTAAAAATAGTATTGTTTGAGAATATTCTTTATGATGGGATTGATTTTTATAGGCAACTTAACGGCATTCCTATGGGAGGAAGTAGCTCATCAATTTTGGCGGACCTGTATTTGTACAAGTATGAATCAATATCACATACTAATAATGAATTCGTTTACCTACATTACATGGCTGATTTATTGACAGGTGCTAGTGATCCTACATACCAGTTTGATTTTAGTTTTTATCCTGTTAATTTGGAATTGATTGAAACACCTTAAGAACCAGATGGAAGTATTAACTTCCTGGATGTTAACATTAAAAATAATGATTCAGGAGGAGGTATGATCTTTGACATTTACGATAAAAGGAATACATTTGATGTAAAAGTAAATTATTTAATTAGTTGGGAATCCAACATTCACAAAAATATTTAATGTAATATCATGATTAATCAATTTTTGAGAAATAAACGACTTATTTCTAATTAACAAAAAATAATTTTTAGTCATCATAATTTTATTAGCGAGGCAATTATTAAGGAGTTTCTTGAAACGACACATCTCGGGAATTTACGAAATCGATGGAATGTCAGTGTTTAAAGATTTGCTGGGAAATTGAGATGGATATTTATTAGTGATTTGCATCTGGCAACATGTTGTGAATATTGAGTTTTAAAATTAAGACTTGACATATGTCAGTGTTGGCGTAATAAGCGACTTTGTGTGTATATTTTGTGTTTGTAATTTTTATTACAATTTTATGTTTATATTGTATTTTAATTGTCTTGGGTGAAACTTATTAGGATTCTAGTATTGGTCTTTATTAGTGGATGGCCGGTTGTGGTCATTTCAGCTTCATGTTTATGGTGCATCGGGGTCTGCTTCGAGGGAGTGCTTGATGCGGCCTAGCAGCATGCTGTAACCAGGGTTTAGAAGGGGTCACAACCCCCATCAGCTATTTTTTGGCACTCTGCTCGTTAGCTTTCCTCATCCATTTTTTTTCCGTTTTTCATTTTGAGATTATATATATATTATATATATATACACTGCTGGACAATTGCTAAGGATGGTTCACAAATTGCAAAGTATTACAATATTAAGCAGGGGTGGAGACCCAGCAGGATAAAATATTGTTGTCACACTGTTCGGACATTAGAATAAAGATCAATTATTGTTCTGGAAAATACAGAAGGCTTTGAAACATCTGAAAGAAAAAAAGTGTTCATTTGATGTTGTGTACAGAGAAATGGAAAAATGCATATGTACGACAGCAGACACCTTTGAGAAAGGTGTCAGTACGGGTCCACCGTGGAGTGCTATGCAACTTTCCACACGTCATGTCATGCTTTGCACAACATTATCCAGCAGCTGTTGAGGCAAGTTATACCAGTCCTCTGTCAGTGCATGGATGAGGGTGTTCTTATTTGTTGGAGGATATTTTCGACCAGCAAGTCATCTCCCCAAAGCATCCCAACCATTTTCAATGGGATTTAGATCTGGAGAGTGTGCTGGTCATATGAGGCATTGAATACCCTCGCTGACTAGACAATCCTGAACAGCAAGTGTTTGCAAGTGATTGCAAATATGTGGTATGGTGCAGTCTGGACAAAGGACACACACAACAGGTCTGTGGGCATATTGTCCTCCTTCTCACAAACATCTGGCTACAGTTTTTCGGGACATCTGATGTCCTGTGGTAGCAAGAAACTGATTTGCCACCTGCTGAGCTGTAGTGCGCTGGTCCCTTTTTGCCAATAGGACAATGTACCTGTCTCCTGCAGGCATCGTACTTTTAATTCTACCTCCCCTGTGATGCTTGCTACAAATTCTAGTTGTTTTAAATGCTTGCCGCAGCACAATGCTGTGGGCGATGTCAAACTCCCTGGCAGCATTTGTTATTTTTCGCCCTTCATCAATCTTTCCAATAATATGGCCACTCATAAAATCAACTAAGTGATATCGGGAAGACATACCGAAAATTTCATGTTCATCAATTAAATCTTTCCCTTAAACTTTCACTTGAAACAATTGTCGACATGCGTCAAATCCTTTAAATCTCTTATCAGCGCTATCATGGGACGAACAAGTACGGAAATGAAATATTTGCATACGCATATCTCTTCTTACTGTATCCCGGACTTATTCTAATTTTCCGCATTTTACTTCCTTTCATTTTGTGGTTGCTATGGGTGATAGTGACATCCGTCCTTATCAATTGTCCAGCAGTATATATATATATATAATAGAAGTTTGAAAATCCAATGAACGAAAAGTAAGAAGATGTAACATGATAAACCTAACTTTTTAAAACACCCACAGAATAAAATATAATACAGCAAATCATCAATCAAATGGATAAAAAATACAAAACACAAGCTATCAAGTTACAGAAAATCAACAAAATTAAAACATATGGAAACAAAAAAAGAAAAACTTAAATTAAATTCAACTATCTAACTGGCTTACAAAACAAAAGTAAAAATCAACTAATCCTCAAGAAAATGGAAGAAAATAAATAAAATAAATATCGAATCAACAAGTCAATGAAAAATATCATAATACAAAGGTATGGAATCGAAATAAGTATAACAAACGAAATCAAGCACAAACGCCATACACGTGGACGAGGCTCTAAGCCTAAATCATGAATTGTTAACCTCTACAAAAATCTTATCATGTCCAAGTTTTCTGTAGAAGCAAACACAAAAATGTATGTTTCTGAAGAAATAGATGGATTATATCTATAAACTATTTCTACTTGGACGACATACATAAAGAAGGAATAAAAAGAAAAAATGAATACCTGGAAAAAGCACAGCGTATGTACAATCTAGTCGATACAGGGAACACTGATAGAAGAGACCAGTGTTGCCATTCGTAAAGAAAAAATAAAAAACCATTTACTGTTGCCATTCATAAGAATTGAAAAACAGTGAAGCAAAATGTTAAGAAAAAGTATTAATATACAAAAAGAGCTACTAAAAGGAGGGGCAAATAATAGTAATGCTGAAGTGGAAGAGAATGTAAAAAAAAAAAAATATATATATATATATATACACACACACACAGTCGAGCCTCTATTTAACGACGTCTCATCATTCCGCTTAAATTTTTGTTATAAAGAAAATTTGTTAAATAGAAATTTGTAAATTAAGTTATAACAAGAAAGATCAATAATGCATAAAGTATTGATTATGAAACACTTTCTAACTTCAATGCAATTTTACTTAAACATCCCTAAAATGCGATACATTCCTCAGTAATATTTTTAAAATTATCACAATACTACATTAATTTATTATATTTGAAAACTTAAAACTTCATCGAAGAAAATGAACTTCATTCAAATGACCACATTGAAATATAAATTGCCCGGTTTAAGCATCTCTAAAATGTGATACATTCCTCAGTAATATTTTAAAAATTATCGTAATACTACAATAATTTATTATAATCGAAAATAAATGAAATTTATTCAAATGCCATCATCGAAATATAACATGTATGGCTCTCTCTGTAAAAGTAGCAGTTCATTCATATTCTTTTTTCCATTCATTTCATTTATCACAATACTATAATAATTTATTTTATTTAAAAACTTAAGACCATGGAGGTACAAGTAATTAACCTCTATGCTTAAAACTTCATCGAAAAAATCATCTGCTTCTCTGTGTAAAATCAATGAATATTTCATTCATATCAGCTATATTGCAGACTCCATGAGCTAAATAATTTTGCATTAAAGAAATGCAGCAATTCTTATAGAACTCATTCTACATCTTTTGGTACTTACATTCTTCATAAGTGAAAATTAGGCTTCGTTGTAGAAATAATCAAAGTTGGATGATCATTTAAACTCAAATGTGTTGTAATTGTGTTGTTTCAGTATGTAGATGCACAGAATTTAAGCAAAATTAAAGTGGTTTTAGGATGGATACCACACTAAATATGAATTAAAAAGAACTTTAAAAATCACGATTTTAACACAGGATGGATGCTATATTTTATTTTGAAGTGGGTCATGTGATCTCTTCATATAATGGTAACGTGATCTCTTCATATAAAAAGTGTAATTTTTATTTAAAAAACTACTTAATATATTTTGCTGAAATTTTTTTTATATATTTTATGGGATAATTTGGATATTTCCTAAAACTTTCAAAGCAATTTGTGAATTTTAAATCCGCTTGAAAAATGTTTGATAAATTAGGTCCCATAGGGTTCAGTGTATTTCATTTTTTCAACCCGGGGTCAATCCAAAACTAATTGGGTGATATTATTCATTTATATTTCCATAGGTCCCACAGACCGTCTGAACAACATACTAAAATTTCATTTTGATAAAGTCATTTTTACGGCAGTTATCATGCTAAGTGACAGACAGACAGACAGAATGAACAAAGTCATAAACACTTTTCAACTATGTTGTAAAGTGTTAAAAATGAGCAAAAAACAAAGACTGAAACTTACATATCCACTTTATTGACTTTAACACATATCCTAAAATGTGAAAAGTCTGTAATCCTGCTTTGTACAGGTTTATTATAAAGAACACGTTTTTCATAAAAATTTTCACACTTTTGTAAAGATTGAAACACACCATCTGTAACATTTCCTTGAAACTGTAATCCCCTTCATATTGTATCAAAAGCTGTTAGCATTTCTTGTGAAGGTTTTTTAATAACCTTTTCATTATCATCTCCATCACTTCCTGTAGTGTCTTCATTACATTTCTCAACATTTTGCAATATGTCATGCTCCTTGGGATATTCCTCAATCCCAATGTCTTTATCAACATAGAGAGAACTAGACAGCTCTATAACTTCTTCAACAGCTCCCATGTCTTTCAGATGCTGCCATTTTTCTTTCCTAACTGCCAAGCACTTAGATTCATCATCATCATATTTAGCATCACTTTTGAAACCGGCTTTAACAAAACAGTTCTTTATAGTAGATGACTCACATCACACTGCCAAGCTTTCGTCATCTCTGATATGGAGATTCTTAAATTAATACAATTGTCTATGCACTGGCTGCTCTCTAAGGCAAGCTCTCTAAGGCCAATAACTTTTTGAAGGATTCTTTTTCGATAATGAACTTTAAGATTTTTTATTATGCCTTGATTCAACGGCTGAAGTTTTGAAGTTGTATTGGCCGGAATTATGAGGAACATAAAGAAAAACCTTTATGTTCCTCAATTTACATTTTGAAGCACAAGCTGGTGGATGTGCAGGATAGTTGTCTATAAGTAACGCAATTTTGCGACACTGTTTTTCCAATTGTTTATCCCATTTTGACAGCCACTCCTCAAAAGTTGTAGAAGTCATCCATGACTTTTATTGAAATGATAGTCCACCTCTAAAGATTTTGCTCCTTTGAAGCATCTGGGTTTTTGACTTTTACCGATTACTAATGGTTTTAATTTTTCTTCACCAGTCATATTCGCACATAACAAAACAGCTATTCTCTGTTTTCTATTTTCCCCTCTGAAGCATTTGTCATCTTTAAATGTTAAAGTTTTATTTGGTAGACATTTAAAAAACAATCTCATTTCATCAGCATTAAAGATGTTTTTTGCACTATATTCGTCCAAAAGTTTTACAGCTTCTTTTTTCCATTTTTCACACGCCTCTTCAGAAACATCTGCGCTTTCTCCTGATATGGTATTATGCGATATTCCATGTCTCTTTTTAAATTTATCGAGCCATTCAACGCTAGCTTGAAAATTTGAGTGTCCCAATTCTTGAGCAAAATTGATAGCTTTTTGTTGGATCATTGGACCGGAGAGAGGTGCATTTTTATATTGAATTATCCTTACCCATTTTAAAACAGCAGCATCGATGTCTTCATATGAACATTGTTTAAATCTTTTTCTGTTCACACTCATATTACTGTTCACTACTATACCATACTTTAAAGCCACATCTTTCTTTCTCATTCCTTTATCAGCATCATCTACAAGTTTCATTTTATCCGAAAGACACAAACACTTTCTCTTAGACATTT
This sequence comes from Amaurobius ferox, assembly GCA_951213105.1. NCBI lineage: Eukaryota > Metazoa > Arthropoda > Arachnida > Araneae > Amaurobiidae > Amaurobius > Amaurobius ferox. The sequence goes on along the minus strand of OX578135.1, from coordinate 149,912,303 downwards.
TGAGAGAGTTAACATACAGGCGAGAGATACGCACATTGATTGAAAAAGAATGTGTCCTACACAGTCAGGCCCACAACGAAAACCAGTTTTACCCTGTGAAATGCAGTTTCCATCGCCTCCCTGCGTTGTCATATGGTCCCCTCAAAGATAAGGAAGGAAGCAATTTCCTTCCCTTTGTTGTGGGAATTTATTGTAAGAGAGCAAGGGCATGTGAGGCCACAGCAGCTGATTTGGTTGATTTTGTTGGAACTTCGACAAATGAGAAATTGCGAAACATTGAAAAAAAAAATTGGAAAAAATTCATTATATAGAAATTATCTTTCATAATATGGAGAGTAAATAACATGTAAATGTCGTTCAAAGTCAAGGTTCTGTAGAAAATTTCATTAAATGGAAGTTCGTTGGAGACTCTACTGTATATAATATATATATATATATATACTTCTATTTTTTGAAAAATCATAAAAAATCATAATAAATAATTGAAACTTGAACTCTTTCATATGTAATTCGATATTTTAAATTATATAAAAATTTTTTAAAAGAATAAAAGAAATAAATAGTGAAGAGCAAACAAGAGATTATTGTCCTGAAGAAAAGATAACTACCCCTGGTGGGTCTCGAATCAGTAACTTTTGGTGTGATATCAAGATGCCAGCCTGAAGGTTCTTAGCTACTGTTTTTTCTTTTTTCCAGACAAAGGACAATTCCAGCATTTAAAAAAAATGTTTATTCGATATGAAATGTTTCAAAATTGACAAAAATGTAAAAAAAACTTATTGTCCAAGTTACATTTAATTTTTTATTTGCATTCAAAGTTCACCTTTCCGACTTTTATGGGAAAATTTCTCATTTTGGCACTGAATGTGACATCATGATGCCCTTTCAGATGTTCACGTCTTCTTGAATCTGTGATACATTAGGAAAGTTCTGCTAATTATAAATGCTTCTTCCGTTATAAGTATTGTATTATTCTAATGTGCACGACTACTAATTTTACATTATCAGATAAAATATTTATATCTGTGTCAAAAGAATGGTGTGAAGCGATGAAGTGAGATAATAAACAAAATTTACCACTGTCATAAAAGAGTGTTCATTACATATGTAATGGTAATAAATCAGTGACTGTATAATTCAATTTTTAAATCTTTTTTGAGAAGTTATTTTTTTATTAGAAAATTTTTAAGGATGTCCACTACTGGTTCAGCATTCTGTTTGTTTCGCTATTATAGATAAATTTAAAGCTACATTTGAAGTGGATTATTAACTTTGTCCCCAGTTTAGTTTATAATATTTGCAGGTAATTTTAGAGTATATAAAAATTTTTATGCATGAAAATTTCTTATACCCATATACTGCAGTCGGCAGTAACAATTTAGTATTTTCATTAAGTACATGTGTTTTTCAAAGGTTATAAAATAGATTTTATCTAAAACAAAACAAAACAAAAAATTAAATCACAAATTTAAAATATTGCTTAAAAAGAATAGAAATTAAATGAAAAATATTTTAAAATTGCTAAACCTATCCAGAATCATAATTTGCTGTTTATTATAGGTATAAAAATAATATAAGAAACAATTTAAAACTACTTTTAATTTGAAAATAAATTATTAAATATTATATTTAGAATCCTCACAAAACATATATAGCCAAGATGCAAATAAAAAATTTCTTAAATAAAAAATATCTACATAAAAAATATATATACATATAAACATAGATATATTTTTTAATGTCTAGAAAAAATACACCACTCAATCTAAACTTTCAGTTTTAATTTACAATATATCAAGCTTATATAAAAAAGGCTATTTGTGCACAAATAATTACAGAGCACATTAGAAAAAAAGAATAAAGAAAGAAGACAAATGAGCGGCGGGTCCAGTCCGATGAAACTAAAATGGTTTTATTTAAATAACATTTTGTAAAATAAAACTTTAGTAAAGTTCGATAAGTTTATTCAATATTTTCAGACTTATTTGTCTTATTTACAGGTTTTCAAGGTGCTACAAGTTATTCACTAACTGTTTATAGCCAGCTAGCATTTTTCAGTTTTGCTCCGATTTCTTCTGGATACTCTGACCATAGGCTTCATGTCTAAATATCAAATTATTTTACTAACTTCCTTTACAGTATATAAATTAAATTTATACAATATATCTGAGATTTTACATTAAAATTAATCTATAAACTTGTCTGGCGGCACATAAATACATACTTGATTGCCTATATTTCCATCTATTCTTTTCAAACCTCACCAATAATTAAACATCTTAGAATCCCCAAGTTCATATAACCTCATAATTTTTTAAGCAAAATAAAGTATCTGGTGACTGTCCACCCATATTTCACCAAGGAGTAGTGTAAAGACATTCAGCTGCAACAATTGTTACTTTTTAAGCATTGCAGCTTTCCCACCCATTGGAAAACCCAGGTTAAAAATTAATATAGCAAAATTATAACCACTTGATCTAAAATCCAATCATATACACTTATAGGGCTTTAAAAGAGCTACATATTCTCGCTTACTGTTAATAGTTAGCACTTTTAGTTTTTGAGCACATAGATATAAGCATTACAAACTTAAAAAACAGAAAATTTTTAATCTTTTTCAACTTGACAAGACAATAAGAGCTTTTTTAAAAAATAAATATAGATTTAGAAACAAAATTTTCTAATACATATTTTTGTCGCTTACTATTTATATCAATTTTATAGTTTTGAAGATATTTCAAGTGAAAGTAAGAGAAAAAAAGTTCAAAATATTAAAATTATTTTTGTATATTCATAATTTAAAGCCTATTTTCAATAAAACAAGACACATTATTTACATTTTTATCTATTAGGTTGGGAAATATTAGTGTCCAGATTGCTTACATTTTTCTTAACGCTCTGATTTTCAACCCAGATATCCTAAATGTAGATGTTATTCACATTATATATATATCTCTGGCCACTCAAACAGCTGCTCGTACCCTAGGGTGAGTCGGTGGCCTGTGTTTTCAACATTATATACAGGGTGACTATAGTAGAGGTGTTTAGAGCCCGATAGTGAGAAATCTTTTGAGCCAAACTTAACTAAATTTGCCATAAATACTATTTAGACCATGGGTTTGATTTTTAAAAGAAAAAAAAAATGTTCAGATTTTTGCAACTGTGGGCCAAAGTGGCACTGTAAGGTTCATTTTTGGAGTAAAATAGGCATAGGAAGTACAGAAATTTCCATCAATTCTGAGAGGTATCGAACAGTGCTGCTGAACTTTGTTATTCCACAACTTCAACAGTGTAGATGTCTTGAATCTACGATATTTATGCAGGATGGAGCACCCCATCATATTGGATTGGGCATACAGGAAGTCCTACAACAGCATTTTACCAACAACCAAATAATTAGTCGAGCGTTTCTTATGAAGTGGCCAGTCTGTTTGCCTGATCTGACCCCTTATGACTTTTGGTTGTGGGGTCATGTAAAGCACTTGGTATACCAAGGGAATGTGGATAATTTAGTCACTTTGAAGGACCAAATAGCATTGCACGTTAAGCAAATCGATGGAGATTTGCTGCATTCTGCAGTAAAGAATGCTGTTCAGAGAATGCACTTTATGGAACATATGCAAGGAAAACATATTGAATCACACATGTAAATGATGCTAATATAAAAATTAATGTTATACATATGTAAATGTAAGATGCAAATATAAATTTAGAATGTACTAAATACATATAAAAAGTAAATGTGATGTCCTTTTCAAAATGCATGTAAAATGTTAACTTTCTATACTTCCTATGCCTATTTTTCTCCAAAAAGGGACCTTATAGCGCCACTTTGGCCTATGGTGGCAAAAATCTGAACTATTTTTATTTTCTCTTAAAAATCAAAACCCCATGGTCTAAATAGTATTTACTGAAAAATTTGGTTGAGTTTAGCTCAACAGTTTTCTCACAATCGGGCTCTAAACCCCTCTACTTTAATTATGGCCACCCTGTATATATATATATAAAAAATACTTTCAAGAAAAGGGGTAAATTTTACCTATCAACTTTTACACCTTGAGTTTCAGACATCACAAAATATTTATTATTTCTGAAATAGACCACCTTTATAGTAGAATTGATCTTAGACAGATTGTCTGATTTCCCTTTAACAAGACCAGGATCCATGTTTACAATAAAATGAAACAATTAACAAATTCAGACCAAATGTAAAAATGTAAAATCTAATTTGATTATAAATAAAATGAAACACAAAACTACCTAGCAAGTATCTCCAACAAAACAATACAGGTTTAATATGCAAAGCACATCATAAAATGTTGACACCAGTCACAGGGAGTTTTGTATTTGTGCAGACTTTGCATTTTTTTGTTTCTTGATTTGATATTTAAATAAATAATTCTTTAAAGAGATTTTCACTTAGATATTTGAAATCAGAAAGAAATTCTCTATAAATATGAATTGATTTAACAAGTTTAAAAAAATGATAAAATTGTCTATTGCCTTCTGGTTTCTACACTATTTCTCTTATTCTCATGAATCATTTTCCATTGCTGTTTTTTAGGCTAATTTTTGATGCTTTGAAATTTGATTATTCAAATCAACTGTATCCCAACTTATGAGTATTTTGAAATTATTTTGTTTATGAAAAATGTTATTTCTTTTTTTAGGGTGGCATCAAAGCTGTTTTGTGGACAGACTTATTTCAATCGTTCTTGATGTTCTCTGCTGTATTTGCAGTTGTTACAAAAGGAGTAATTGATGTTGGAGGATTTAAAAAAGTGTGGGATTTAGCTTTAGAAGGAGACAGAATTCATTTTTTAAAGTAGGGCTTCTTACATCATATATTTGTCAGTTGATCTCTTTTACATCATTCAATTGACATAGTAGAAAATTCAGAATTTCATAACACAAAATGTGTGAGATCAGCTCAAACATTTTGTCTTAACCGAATTTCCTGACGAATGAATTCCATAATAACCTTTTAAACTTGTTCAAGGAATTGATATAAGTAAATTTTAACATATAACAATTAGACAATAGAAACATCATCATAATTTGTTATAATAGGGAAGCTTTATATGGTTTATTCACTTTATTTTATTTCAATAATTTCATAAAGTTTAGTGTACAGATATTTAGTGTATAGTGTCATGGTTGCTAATACAATTCAGTTGTCCACTTCTTAACAAAATTTCTTGTAATTTGTTTCGTCCTAGTTTTATAATGATTTTTTTTCACTAATTGTTTCAAATGATTAACCCTTTGATACAAAATATCCTCCTCTGTTTGATTCTGTACTGAGAAATAGTCTTTAATGTTACATATTATTCCAAGAATGTGATGATGTAAATCTATTTTTAAATGACAAATTTTGGGGGTTAACCAACAATTTTATTACTCATTGTTTTGTAAAAATGCTCAATATACAGTGAAAATATATGCTAAAATAAAATGCATAGATGTTTCAGTTTAGACTGAGCTTGCATTTCATGTTAAGTGGTATTTTGCATTATCTGTTTTTGTATTAAGTGGTTTCCACTGTAATTTTATATTTTTAACACTTTACAACATAGTTGAAAAGTGTTTATGACGTTGTTCATTCTGTCTTTCTGTCCGTTAGCATAACTGTTATGCCGGGATTTTATAATGCCACTATATTTAATAGCTCAAAATTTAATTATTGGTTCATAATTGATGTAATAGCCCAAAATTTGTTATTTTCCCCTTTCCGTTCAAAATTCTAAATTTATTTGTTGGTTTTGAATATTTCGGCAATTATCCCCCTTAGCGGTAATATTTTTAAAATTATCACAATACTACAATAATTTATTTTACTTAAAAACTTAAAATCATGGAGGTAAAAGTAATTTAAGTCTGTGCTTAAAACTGCACCGAAAAAGTCTGCTATAAAATCGTCTGTTCTCTATGTAAAATCAATGACTGTTTCATTCATATCAACTATATTGCAGACTTCAACACTAAATAATTTTGCGGATAAGAAATTCAGAAATTCTTATACAATTGATCTTACAGCTTGATGTGTTTGCAATCTCCATAAATGAAAATTAGGTTTCTCCATAAGTGAAAATTAGGTTTCGTTGTAGAAATAAGCAAAGTTTGATGATCATTTAAACTCACAAATATTATAATTGCATTGTTTCAGAGCACTGATGCACAGAATTACGATTTTGACACAAGATGGATGCCATATTTTATTTTGAAGTTGGTCACGTGATCTCTTCATATAATGGCTGTAATTATTATTTTAATTTTTGTTTAAAAAACTACTGAATATATTTTTGTGAAATTTTTTTATATATTTTGTGATAATTTGAATATATCCTAAAACTTTCGAAGCACTTTGTGAATTTAAAATTTTAAAAAATGTTTGAAAAATTAGGTCCCATATGGTTCACTGTATTTCATTTTTTCAACCCGGGTTCAATTCAAAACTAATTGGGTGATATTATTCATTTATATTCCCATAGGTCTCACAGACCATCTGAACAACATACTAAAATTTCATTTTGCTAAAGTCAATTTTGCAGCAATTATCGTACTAACAGACAGACAGATTGAAGAAAGTCATAAATACTTTTCAAATAAAGTGTTAAAAAGCACATAATATGGAAAATTCGATATGGCATTAAAAACATATATGTTTAGAAGTTTAGTTATATTAATCAAATAGCATGCAACACATGAGTATTGAAATGCTTATTATATATAGGATATTTACTAGCAGCATACCCGTTCTTCGTACAAGATATATAATATAAAGAAACTTATAATTCGCAATAATGTGCAAATTTTGTTAAAATATTAAATTTATTGCTCCCAAAGAGAAGTGTAAGAATATCTGTTCTCACTATGCAAAATTATCTTCACGGACAGATCTGAAGAATAAAATATCCTGGCCCCTCTTGTAAGCAAATTTATAAGAAAAAAAGGAATTGAATCAATATATGCAACCCCGTACTACTTATATTGTCGCAGATTAGAAAATATGCCAGTGTGTTAGTAGGAGATTACCCGTATTACAATATGAGTCTCAACAATATTTGTCAAAATAAAAGAGATGATGTAATAAATTGAAAATGTCAATAATCCCCGTACTCTTTATACCAGAAGGTTGTAATTGATTCCAATATATGCAATATATATAAAAAAATATGCCAATATACCTGTGCTACTTAGATTCTCATAGATTAGAAGACATACCGGTGTATTTGTAGAAGATTACTCGTACAACGTACAATATATGAGTTTAAACAATTTTCGTCATAATAAAACAATGGCATAATAACTTCAAAGTCTCAATAATCCCTGAATCAATAATCCCCGAATCAATAATCCCCGAAAATATCAATAATAATAACGTTTAAACCTGAAGACCATAATTTATATTATGCAGTCAAAAATGCTATAAGAAAACGTTAAAAAATGCTATAAGAACGTTTAAAGCTGAAGACCATAATTTATATTATGCAGTCAAAAATGCTATAAGAAAAATCAAATCGTTCTTTTCTAAAATATATTTTTATATCCATTTATTTATTAGTCAAAGCAAAAAAAAAATAATTAAAATTAACAGACAGATTTAATTTAATTGCGTTTCTGAGCAACACGATATAAGATAGAATCTTTCTCACAAACTGCGAAATTAAATAACCATTTTGATTTCTTTATACTTTTCATTGTTCAGTAAAAGCTTGTGAAATATAAACCATGGAGATAGATTTCCCATTTAAATCATGTTTCAAACAATTCATAATTTTAGAAAGTGACTAATTGGCTCAAAAAATCACCATTCAAACTCAGAGATAAAGTTTTAATTCATTTTCAAACAATTTTCAAGCTTTTCATTTGAATAAACCACGGAGTTAGAGAGTAGAACTCCTAGGAAAAAGTTTAGTTTTTCATTAATATCTCGACAATCCCTGGTCTTAGATACTTGAAACTTGGGCTAAATTTATGGAAGGCTATTTTAAGACTATTCACAAAATCTCATCAAATTCAGTTCAGCAGTTCTTCCATGATGATGAGACAAATGAAAATTTAATTTTTTACTAATATCTCGAGAACCACTGATTGTAGAAACTCTAAACATGGACTAAATTTTAAGTGGGACTATTTCCAGGCTACCCACAAAATTTCGTGAAATTCGGTTCAGCCGTTCTCCCGTGATGACGGGACAGACAGACAGACAGATTTTCAATTTTATTTATATAGACTAGCAGCATACCCGTTCTTCGTACGGAATATATAATATAAAGAAACTTATAATTCGCAATCATGTGGAAATTCTGTTAAAATATTAAATTTATTGCTCCTAAAGAGAAGTTTAAGAATATCTGTTCTCACTATGAAAAATTATCTCCACGGGCAGATCTAAAGAATAAAACATCCTGGCCCCTTTTGTAAGTAAATTTACAAAAAAAAAGGAATTGAATCAATATATGCAACCCCGCACTACTTATATTGTCACAGATTAGAAACTATGTCAGTGTGTTAGTAGAAGATTACCCGTATTACAATATGAGTCTCAAACATATTTGCCAAAATAAAAGAGATGACGTAATAAATTGAAAATATCAATAATCCCCGTAATCTTTATATCAGAAGGTCGTAATTGATTCCAATATATGCCAATATATATCAAAATATATGCCAATATTCCTGTACTAATATTTTCATAGATTAGAAGATATATCCATGCATTTGTAGAAGATTACTCGTACAATGTACTATATATGAGTTTCAACAATTTTCATCATAAATAAACAATGGCATAATAACTTGAAAATATCAATAATCCCTGAATCAACAGTCCCCAAAAATATCAATGATAATAATGTTTAAACTTGAAGACCGTAATTGATATTATCCAGTCAAAAATGCAATGTCAATGAAATTTATTTTATAAACATATCTTTATTATTCAAATCTGAATAGATTTAATAAAAATCGTATGGCACATAACACATTGGATCTGTTGCTAAGCGACATGATATCATTTGCTTCAAATAAATTGATGGAAATCGTATCATCTGAATAATGCTATCTCCATGGAAGGTTTGGCGACATTTTTTTTTAATTTAGCGATAACTTAAAAAACCGCCAAATTTATTGCCAAGTGGGACTGTAGAACTGATAGTCTCATTTTGCGACAAATTGACGAAACATCATCACAATACTATCCCCTAACAAAACACAATTAATTTCATTTATTAAGCGCAATTTTATCAATTCCATGATACTTTTACGGATTTACAAATATTTTTATCAATTTGGTGATATTAAAAAAATTCATTAAATGTGTTATTAAGTAGGATGGATGGACTGACCAACAAATGCTACCGAAACATCATGTCAGTACTCTATTCTGAAAAAACAAATTTAATTTCATTGATTTGCGTCATTTTTATCAATTTGGAGACATTTCCGCTAATTTGGTAAAGTTTAAGAACAGTTACCAAGTTAGCGATATTCTGCCAAATTCGTAGCTCTGAATTTGCAGATCTGAGGAATAAAATATCCTGGTCCCGTTTGTATATACTAAATGAAAACACTAAAATTGTATAAGATACACCCGTTCTACTCTTTTTCTGTTTCAACAGTCAGCTAAATGAATTTATTGGGTAACCACAATATATAAGTTTATTAGCTAAACACAATATATGAGCTTGAAACCTCTTTGCTAAAATAAATGAAAATGATGTACACAGTCCGCAATTTATATAATTAAAAGAACAATCAAACCGTTCATTTATAAAATATATTTTTACATCCATTTATTTATTATTCAAATAGAAAAAATAATAATAAATATTAACAACACATTTAATTTCATTCTTTTGCCGAGCAACATGATATAAGATAGAATCTTCCTCATAAACTGTGAAATTAAATAGCCATTTTGATTTATTTATACTTTTCATTGTTAAGTAAAAGCTTGTGAAAGATAATCCATGGAGATAGATTTTTCCGTTTAAATTCATGTTTTAAACAATTCATGTTTTCCGATAGTGACTAATTAATGCAAAAATCTAGCACCAAACTCGGAAATAAAGTTTTATTTCATTTTGACGTTTTAAACAAACGACTTTCCGTTTGGATAAACCACGGAGTTGTAGAGTAGAACTCTTAGGAAAAAATTCCGTTTTTCATTTTTGTCTCAACAACCTCTGGTCTTAGAAATTCGAAACTTGGACTAAATTTATGGGGGGCTATTTCAAGGTTATATTAATAATAATAAATAATATCAATAAATAATAATAATAAAAATTAACAAACACATTTAATTTAATTGTGCTGCTGAGTAACATAAGATAGAATCTTCCTCATAAAATGCGAAATTAAATAACAATTTTGCTTTCTTTATACTTTTCATTGTTGAGTAAATGTTTGTGAAAAATAAACCATGACGTTAGATTTTCCATTTAAATTCTTGTTTCAAACAATTCATTTTTTTAGATAGTGACTAATTTGCGCAAAAATCCTGCACCAAACTCAGAAATAAAGTTTTAATTTACTTTGACGTTTTAAACAAACAATTTTTATCCTTTCCGTTTGGATAAACCATGGAGTTAGAATAGAACTCCTAGGAAAAGTTCCGTTTTTCATTTTTGTCTCAACAACCCCTGGTCTTAGAAACTCGAAACTTAGACTAAATTTATGGGGGTCTATTTCAAGGCTATCCACAAAATTTCATTAAATTCGGTTTAGCCGTTTTCCCGTGATGATGAGACAAACGATGATCTCGTTTTTTACTAATATCTCGAGAACCACTGCTCGTAGAAACTCAAAACGCAGACTAAATTTTAAGTGAGGCTATTTCTAGGTTACCCACAAAATTTCATCAAATTCGGTTCAGCCATTCTCCCGTGATGATGGGACAAACAGACAGACAGACAGACAGATTTTGAATTTTATTTATATAGATTTTATATGGCATTTTTATTACATGTAGGATATCTGCAGTGTTTAAGCAGTATTGTAAATTTATGATTATTCAATCAGTATTTTCATGCTTTAATGATTTATATGAATTAACTTTTCAAAGTCTGAAAATATTTTATTCTTATAATTTACTTATTTTCATTTGATTCATTATACATATTTATAAACATTTATATGTTATTTAATTTTTAACCTTTAAGCATGTATATTTAACCTTTATAGCTTTGATCCTGACCCAACTACTCGTCACACTGTTTGGAGTCTTGCTATTGGTGGCATATTTACCTATGTATCTCTCTATGGAGTCAATCAAGCTCAAATACAAAGATTACTTACTCTCAGAAGTTTAAAAGAATCTCAAATGTTAGTGACTACTGTTGTTACTTGTGTTAGAAGTAGATATGATAAATTTAGTTAGTAAACCTCTTGTTAATGACTTATCTAGTGTATTTTTCTTAGAGAAATATATAACCCAGGCTATGCAGGACAGTAATTCTTTCACATCTCATCACATTTCCTGCATAATATGTTCTTTTTAGCTTGCAAACAAACACTTTAGCACAAATAAAAGCTGTTAACAAAAATTTCTTCCACATTTGTATAACTCATTTATGTACATGAAAACAGCTAATTCAAAATCTGTTGATTATACATAATTATGTCAAGTTTGGTGTATTTACATGTCTGTGTGACTTTCAAAAATATATGTGAAAAATTCACAAAATAGAAAGATAGAAATAGAAGTCCTTTTTATATTTCGAACTACAGTTATGATCAACTTTTCGTTTCAATTTTCTAAACTTTACATATCAAGATTTGTATAATCTGGCATATATATACTTTTGTTTGTTATGGATGCTTTACTATTTCTTTTCAATAATTCTATTTTAATTCATTATTGCTTATATATATATATATATATATATATATATATATACGAGGCATGTTTTTTATGTAAGTACCGTTTTGCGATTCCGCCACCGCAGCGCTACGGTCGGCGTTCCGCGCATGCGCGCTGGTTACCTACATCTCTTGTCTACGCACTGACGCCATTACAGTCTGATTCTTCATTGTATACGTTGTTTACTGAGTGTTTAAGATGCCTCCGACAATCGTGAGTCCCGCCGATTGTGAAGTACGGGCTGTTATACGATTTCTTAGTGCTAAAGGCGTAAAACCGATCGATATTCATCGTGAGATCTGTGAAGTTTACGGACAAAACATTATGAGTGATGGAATGGTAAGGAAATGGGTGAGAGCATTTAAAGATGGCCGCACAAATGTGCATGATGAAGAACGGAGTGGGCGTCCTTCGGTCTTTAATGAAGATTTGGTGCAGAAAGTGGAAGAAAAGGTGAGAGAAAACAGACGCTTTACAATTTCATCAATGTGCGACTGGTTTCCTCAATATTCTCGTAGTGTTTTGTATCGCATTGTGACCGAGAACTTGAATTACCGGAAATTGTGTTCACATTGGGTTCCAAAAATGTTGACGGATTTGCACAAAACCCAACGTTTAGGCAGTGCATTGACTTTCCTTGAGCGGTACCACAATGAAGGTGAAGATTTTTTAGACCAAATTGTTACTGGTGACGAAACATGGGTGGCCTACGTCACACCAGAATCAAAACAACAATCCATGGAATGGCGACATTCATCATCACCCAAAAGAGTGAAGTTTAAGCAAACAATTTCTGCCCGGAAAATCATGTGCACAGTTTTTTGGGACAAAAAAGGAGTATTGCTAGTGGAGTTTCTGCCTCGTAATGAGACAATCAATGCAGCGTCTTATTGTGAGACATTGAACAATCTGCGTCGTGCAATCCAGAGTTGAGTAAGGGTATCGTTTGGCTGCATGACAATGCCTGTCCACATGTGGCTAATCGGACCAAAGATCTCATCAAATCTTTTAAATGGGAAACTCTAGATCATCCTCCATACAGCCCTGATCTGGCGCCCAGCGACTACCATTTGTTCCTGCACTTGAAGAAACACCTGGGTGGTCAGCGTCTTCAAGACGATAACGAAGTCAAAACAGTTGTGATACAGTGGTTAACAAGTCAGGCGGCAGAATTTTATGAGGAGGGTATTCAAAAACTGGTGCCACGTTATGACAAGTGCCTCAATATTCACGGAAATTATGTAGAAAAGTAGATTAAGGTACAGGCTTTCATGTAGAAATAAAATTATTGCGATATCTTTGCACGTCTTTTTTTAATTCCAAAACGGTACTTACTTAAAAAACATGCCTCGTATATATATATATATATATATATATATATATATGTATATAATAAACTCCTGTACAAAAAACAAGTCATTGCACCTTTGTTTTTGTACGCCTGCCCCGTCTGGGCTTCTGCAGCAAAAACACATATTAAGAAATTGTAAGTTATTCAAAATAGACTACTACGTATGATCACCAAGTCTTCTTCATTTATCTAAAGCGAGATTATTCATCATGATCTTGAAGTTTCTGGCATTGAAAAGCAAATTTGAAAACTCACTCAAAATTTCTACCTCCAAAACTTTGACAAAGCCTGTCTGGCATGTGTGAATCTGACCTATGACCTGTAGCCGATGTCCAGAAAATGCCGACTGGAACATATTATTTCTGACCCAAGGCAAATTTTCAGTCCACGAGAATTGAGAATTCATCTTCCAGCCCTGCCTTCGCCAGTTTAACTCAGTCCGGACTAGAGATGATTCCACAGTACAGCCTTAGCAGTACTACAAGCCATCCCTCATAAACACACACCTTGTACCATTAATTAGGAAATAAGCTACAATGAGCTGCATGTACTTGCACTAGAAACCTTATTTTTTCTTTAGAAGCACTGCTACCCAGTAAACTTTCTCCTTCTCTCTTCACTTTCCACATTTTTCTTGGTTTTTCCTCTTAGCAATAATTCTGTTTACATCCATCGACCAAAGTAATGCAGACCATGCGTATGAGACTTCGCCTTAACCAATTATGTACAAGCATCGGTGAAAAGGAATGCTCAAATAAACATTGCATCGCTATACACAAATGCTGAAAAAAATTGCTTACTATTCATCGTGTGGATGTGAGGGTTCTCCGTGACGTGCTTCAAAATACAAATGCTTTGTGTCCTTGGCTATATATATATATATATATATATATATATATTATTGTATGTAAATATTTTTAGTTAGTACAAATAGCACTTTCTATCAACAGGTAATGCCATTAAAAATTTCTGGTGTTGTAGCTTGTATTACTGTATTATTCAGGCAGCCAGATCAGGATAATGATCTACGCCACAGTTTTTCAAATTGTGGTACACATACCCCTAGGGTATATGTAAATAAGTTCAAAGGAGTACATGGGCCGATCTGGTGGCTGAGCGGTCAAAGGGTCAGGCGTTTTGTGATGGCTCAGCTGCCAGATTGCGGATTTGAGTCCTGCCTGCGGGTTCGAGTCCCACCTGCGGGCATGGATGTTGTGATGTCTTATTGGGACAGAAGTCAGATTTCTACCGTCGGGTGCCCCGGGTCTTTGACTAAACAGAAGCAGTGTACCCATTCTTCCATAATAAATGTTAGGGATACGACACCAACCAACCAACCAGGAGTACATGGCTTAATTTGTTAAATTATATTTTTACCAACAGAAATTTTTTGTTAAAAGAAATAAGTGTCAAAGTAGCTGATCAAAAGTTCAATTAATTATGAGTTTTAAATATTTTGGTTTTATTGAAGCAAAAGTAAGTTATATAAATTTTCTCAAGTTTATTCAGTGAGTTATTATTTTCCATACAATGCATACTGATTTGTGGGGTATGTATATCCTTGTAGAAAAATCAATAAGATATTTTCAATATAATAAAAATTGAATACAAAATTGTAACACTGAACTGTATTAAATTATTACTTTTCTAATAACATTTATCTTTTTATCTCCGAATAGCAATACAGTGCATATTTGTTATGTCCTATGTTTTTTATTTAGAATGTATTTTGTTGATTCAATTAAATTATAAAATTAAAATAATTATTATCATAACACATTAATTTCTATTACATAATAACTATCATGCATATAAAAAAAAAAAGCTGTTTACTTCAAAATTCATTTTTTTCTAAACATTTCTTATCAACTAAAAAAATCTGGATGCTATTTTACAAAATGACCAACTTCTAAAGAAAAAATAAAATTCTTCTGAAGTACACTAATAGAATCCATCTTTAAAAGGGCACATCAGTAAATTTAGTTCCTTAAAAGAAATAAACAAATTCAAAAAGTTTGAGAAACATTACTTTATGCAATTGGATGAAGTCGTATTTTTTATGAAGCTATGAGTCGTGGTGTGGCATTATACTTTAAATGAGGTCATTTGTTGACAGTTGGGATGTCCTATTAGAGATGTACCAAGTTGTGATTGTGATGTCTTACATTTAGCGACATAATATTTCAAGTTTTGTTTTTTCGAATTGGTAGCATTTCTATGTGTTTTAATTTAGTCTTTTTTGAGAAAGTGAAAAATATATATTACTATTTATTCCCTGGGTTTTTAAAATATTTTTGCAATTTTATATTTAATTGGATCAAAATAACAAACCTGCAGGGATGCCATGCAGGAATCAACAAACCAGGATTGTCCTGATCAAACTAATATGTATGATAGCTCTAGGTTATAACATATCTATATATACTATGCACATGTATTTAGCAATAGCTGATTTTTGTTTGTAATAAAAAATATTTGGTAGAAAAATGTTTTTTATGTTAAATTTTAATATGCAATTTGGGATATGACAAAGTCTTAAAAACTGGCTCTTGCATATATTATAAAATACTAATTTCTACCTGCATTCAGTTCAAATTAAGTGTACAGTAAAAATAAGAAAATGGCTGATGCGAAATTAAGAAAAATATAATGTAAACTTATGTTCTTGAAGATATATCTTCTATCTGAATTCACTAATTACTATAAATGATCCTTCAAAAGATTTTGATATGTTTAAAATATTTTTGGCTTTTAGTTCTTAGAATGTGTTTTGGAAGGAGTGTACCTTCCTCACAGTATTCAAACTTTTGATATACAGTATGGGGCATATTTGAGTATATATATTGCTAACATTGAGAAGATCAGTAATAAAATTTCAACACCTTTTTGTAAATAATATTGAAAATAAATGTTCAAATAAAGACCCATAATGATTTATTTAAACAAAATTTCATTTCTTTGAGTATTTAATTTGGTGCACATCATAAGTGCTGCTCTTATGTCTCAGTGGTGTCTTCTTCCATTTTGACTAACAGAGTAAATGTACGAACCTGTACCTCTGCTTACTGAAAATTTCCCTATATATACCTGATCTGATCTCAGTTTTCTTGCATTATTAGATTGTTTATAATTCAATTTTTATTTCTGGAGTCATAACTATTAATTTCTATTTTAGTGCATTGTTTATGAATTGGCCAATTACAACAATGTTAAGTCTAACTACTTCCTTCGCAGGCCTTGTGGTATATGCAAATTTAGCAAAATGTGATCCTTTGCTAAGGTCAAATGAAACAAATGTTGCAAAATCTGATCAAGTAAGTTATTCTTATATTTTGTATTGGTGTTTTAAATTATTGTATTATGCAAGGTATTTATATTTACTGCATATAATTAGTCTGCTGCCTCATTAATTCCAGAAGTAATGATGCACTGGATAATAAATTATATACAATAGGTAAATATTTAGCACCGAGCAATTGAGTGCTTTTCATAATAGAAAATTTGTAAAATACATATTTAAGTTAATCAATTTGAAAATTAATAGTAACTAAATTATTTTTCAATTGGTAATAGTCCTGGAACATCTGACTTTATGAATATCTGACATGAGCAACTTTCTGCAAAAGTTTCAGAAACTGTTTTTTCAGCAGTTAAGTGCACACTATTTCTGAGGAAGAGGGCTCAAAACACACTGGAAACAATTGTTGCCTTATTTTATTATGCCTGCTTTCTTCAAGGAAGTACTAGAAAGTTGTATTTTCACAAGTAACAGTTTCATTTATTGTGATTTGATATGTAACAAAATAATTTTACTAACAATTTAGGCAGCTTAATCTACTGGAGTTAGATAATGATGATAGAAACCAATACCATGTAGTTATAAACAGTATATTGGCCTATGAATCCTGAAGGAGCATCAGAAACACCTGGTTCTGCAAGAAAAACACTTTAATCCATTTTCGGGACACTTAAAAGACATTACAATATACAAATTCATATCTTAAAGGTTTTTTCCAAGTGACTCGAGCCTGCCTATAGGATTGGGACTCAGTCACTTGACAGTTTTGCAATAATGATGGGTATGATCCAGCCCCCACTAAAAAGAATCATTTGAAATTTCATGCCGAACTTCTGTGGTTGCGGAGCTAGGTTTGGTGTCTAATTTCATCAAGGGTCACTGGAAATGAGTACCAGACTTTAATGTAGTAAAAATAAGCCTTGCTGTTCAAGCTTTGCAGCCTCTCATTAAGTTTATTCATCAGAAACCAATCATTGAGAAAACCAACCCCTCAACACTTCAGAGAATCATAGTAGTAGTTAAGCCATCGATAATTAGCATGGCCAGCATCAGATTTCTCAGAACTTTAGTATGTTCTTGCCTGTCAAAATTCATGATCCAAATGATTCTCTTAGCCAAAAGCAGGACTACAACATTGAATCTGTGAGCATTTAATAGGGAAAATATATATATATATATATATATATCCAATTTAATGGTCCAAACTGTCATTAGTGATTGGTAAAACATATGTTGAAGTGATCATTGGCAATAGACTAGAACCAGTCTCTGCAGTAATGTAATTGAATGGAGGAAATGACTGCTTGTTAGTTGCTGATAGAAACAAAGTATTAAAAAATACTATGCTTTTGAGATTTTTTATTGACCTCTAATTGAAGTTCACCTTCCATACATGCAAATATGTTTGTAAAAGCAGGGAAATATTAGTTTTGATCGTAATAACTTTTTAAAGACTTTCATATAAATTGTCGCTATCTTTGTAATTTTGAGAGAGTGGTCTTACAAACAGAAAATTTTGTAAGATATGTATACAATACATGTATACATTTCTCTTACCACTGCAAGAATAATTTGTAATTGAGATTTAAGTATATTTTCTATTAAATGAGTCAGACTGCGAATACTGTATGACATAAGTATGAATTATATTCATTCCTTAAAACAGTGTAATCTGATTGAAAGTTTTAAGTAAACATATTTCTTTATTTGACACTTTAAAAACATTTAGAATTTAAAATTAGAACATTTAAGAAATCGCCCTCTCTTAAGAAATAATTTTTGACTGTGCCGTCAATTTTCACTATATTAATTAATAAGAGAATGTCTATTTGTCTGTTGTTATGCAGTGTTTGGGGCTCCTGAAATAAATTTTGAAATAGAACCTCCCAAAATTGTTAATCCACTGCTGGTGAGGATTGGGAATTTCAGTTATGCCATTCTGTGAAAGAAAGAAAGCATTTTTAGCCGAAATCTAAAAGTTAAAATTTGTATGTTATCTAAGAGATGACCAACTTTTGTGAAACTGCCTAGTACTCTTAGGCAATGCTGGATGCATCTGCCAGTCTTCTGTAAATTTGATTTTAACTATGGGGTATTACTGACTGTTAGTCATCACAAAGGTTTGTAAAATTACAACTTTTAGAAAGTTTCCTTGCTGCATTAATGCAGGTAACAGCTCTTTATTGCTGACGAGATCTAACATGTCAAACTGGTACTCTAATTATAGTTTCTTCTTTATAAAATGATTCTATGTGTCTGAATTTATTCTGCTTTCAAATTTTGAGTACTAAATAGTCACTGATGTTGAAATTTGAATCTGGTGGAATTTTATAAGCTGATGTCAACTATTTATTGATCTTATGAATAGTTGATCACCGTTTCAACCTTGTTTATTAAAGAAATACCTTCAAGCATTATACTAGTTAAAATGGAAGAGATTAAATATATATCAATGCATAAATTCTTAACCTTATACATCTTGCAAATTGTATTGTTTTCTGTCTAAGCAGTTATTATATTTTTTGATTTATTCTTTTTTAATTTATTTATAGATACTTCCTTATTTTGTAATGACTTCACTTAATATTATCCCAGGCCTTCCTGGTGTATTTGTGGCTGGGATATTCAGTGGTTCATTAAGCACCATGTCTTCTGCAATTAATTCCCTAACAGCTGTCACAGTTGAGGATTTTCTGAGGCCTTTTTGCTTTCAGCACATATCTGAAAAGAGGATTGCTTATTTTACAAAACTTATTGGTAAATATTTATATTTTTGGAATATTTTGAAGAGAATTGCACATTTTATCTGTTATTGAAGCTGATAGGTGAATATTTATTTTATTTTTAGAATAATTATTTGGGTTATCAGTTTCATCGGGATTTTAGAATATTTGGTATTATGAGCGATTTGAAAAAGTGAAAGAGAAAACTGTATGTAGAAATATAATAAATGGTAATATCAAATTTTCTTTAAATTGCACAGGATTAAATTTTATTTAATTTAGGGTTAATTTCATTCATTTTCTGATACAAATGTAGATATAAAATAATTTAAATGGGAATTAGTTGATATTTATGTCCATGATTCAAAAGTATTTCCTTTTTTTCTTTAATTTGTATTAGATCTAACTTTAATCTGATCATATATTTTATATGCATAAGAGTACAAATTATTCTAGCAAGTGGAATAATAATAATAATTTATCTTTCTTAGAACCTTTTTTAATGTTATTTTTAAATAATTAAAGCATAATTTTACATAATTTTTATTATTTTACCTTCTTAATAAAAAACTAACTGTAGAAATAAACTTTATTACAGGTGGTCTGTATAGAAATTAAATCTGGGTCTGTTTTATTTTTAGTTGTCACAGAATTCTTCATTTCATAAAAGAACTTTACCACAATTTGATATAAAAAACAGATCCTACATAATTACAAAAACAAATTCTGATGTGGGTGGCACACTACTTTTGTTACAGATTTAAATGTATTTTTTCTTTCTTTAGACATATTATTTTTTGTTTTATAACTTTAAATTATATTTGAAATGGATACTTATTTTAAAATAAACTCCAGTTTGTAGTTTTAAAATGATTTCTTTTTCATTTCTTTGGCATCTTGATGCATTATAAAATGGCTCTAAGTCACCAAAATTTTTAATGAACTGAAATATCTTTCAAATGGTTTATCCTAAAGTAATGGGGTCAGTCTTGTTCATTTTGCCATAAAAAAAAATTACATATGAAATAAGTATTTAATTAATATATTTATGCATATTTAGTTTTATTTCAGATTTTGCATAATTTTACCTGTCACTTCATAAATGTAATTTTACTTATCAAATCATGCAAATATTTAATCAGCACTAAAGTAACACATAATTTAACTACTGAATTTCATGAATTTGGCCATATGATTTTTGATTTAAAGTGGATATTTACATTGCATGGCCAGACAAGCGCACACATGCAAACATCATGATAAAAATAGTTAATTTGTATTTTAAAGTGCTCAAAACATATAAATTTATTCAAAAATTAAATTTAAAATTTGGCCTCTTTCCAATTCCCCCCCCCCTGAAAAAAAAAATTAGCCCAGAAACTTATAATGGATCTTTAAAAAAATTCCAGATTATAAAGTTGGATCATACACCAAATTAAAAAAAAGGTCCTTTAGCAAGAAAAAGAAAAAAAAAATTTAACAATGGGCTTTTTTTGGATTAACACATAAGTTCAGTCAACCATCCAAAATATATATTCACAGATGTAGGTACTAAAATGCCCTATTGTGTACAAGAATTACAGTTAGCTTTTTGCAGTGTTCTTTTAAATTTTTTTGACAAAAGAAGGAAATCTGTAGAAAAATAATCTGAATTGACTTCTGATGACCTAATATCAAAAATATTTTATTAATAAACATTAATAATTAATTATTAATGACTATCAATAAAGTGCAATCAAAAGCAATTTGCTTCAATTAGTTGTACAATATGCATCAATTCTAAAAAATAGAAATATTTCAAACTTTAAGAATTAAAATAAGCAGTTTCTTATTTTAAGTTACTTATGCATGTGAATGTAAAATGTATGTGATTTGAATAATAATTGTAATTTTTGTTATAAAATATTAGATTTTGTTGACTCTGATATAATTTTAATCCAACACACATTTATATAAAACAGTATCTGTATGTAAAATTCTCGAAACTTTCAAATGTTTTTTAAGCACTGTAATTTATAATTTTTTCAAAACATTTTGGTAATTCCAAATTTTGTTTCATAACACCTTTTTTGCTTAGTAATCTCTAGAGTAGAGTTTGTCCTAGAAAACAAAGAAGTTATTTTCATATTTTCAGTCAATTTTCTTTTAATGTGTAAAATGTTGAGGTATTTCAAACATTTTAAAGTACTATATAATCAAAATGCATCATTATAGTAGAATTCCAATAATAAATGTTCACCCAAATATTTCTGAAAATTTGAAACCCTTTAAAATTCCATAAACATTCCATTTGTAATCCATTTTCCATTTACATTTTTTGTTGAACTTCCTATCTTTGCAAAAACGATAAAATTGATGCTAATTTTGATAGATTTTCCTATGAGGAGAATTATGTATTAACAATTTTTTTTTAGGGCAAAGTATATATTTTTTTCGGTTTAATCATATAACTTTATTCACTGCTGATTACACTATCAGTGCTTTGAACTTTCAGGAATAAGGTTAGAATTTTATTTATATGTAATCGGCTATGGAATCTAAATTGTATTATAAATTCAGTTTGAATCAGATTCTGAAAATAAATCTTTAAAGAAAAAAAGAATGAAATTTTAAGTTGTGATTCCTCTTCTTCTTTTATCACCCTAAGCCTAATCTTTTTTTTTTTTTTTTTTTTTTTTAAATCAGACCTCGGCTTTTGTTATTTTCTTTCCTCATTTTTTTTTTAATTTTGGAATTTTGTGGTAATTGAATCATTTTAACATATGATGCTTCCAAACTGTAGAATAGAATCATTTAAAATAAAAATATAATGAATCTTTCATGAATCTAACTGACAGAAATCAAATTGAATATTTCTGTATAAAGTGGACTAAAAGTTTTTCTGCATAAAATAGACAATATTTATTCTTATATTTATGTATGGGTAATTATTCAATTAGGGAAAATGATAGCATCTGGATTATTGAAGCACTGAATACATTAAAAGAGTTGTCTGAGATTGGTGTGTGTAGTGAGCAGGGTCAGAGCCCCCTAGTAATATAAAATATTAAGCCACAATTTATTAATTATCATTTCCATAACCATTTGCTAACTCCAAAATAAGTTGATACTTTAGTGAATTTCTTTTAATATCAACATTATTTGTTATGCCGAACAAATGTAGTCAAATGTGAAAGATGTAGATCCCTAAATTAAACAAAATTCCCGTAAGTAATTTATTTCAGTATCATTAGTAAATATTATATACTCTAAATGGGGTGGCCCAGAAAAAAGAGTATGATCAGCTCTTTCAACTTCTGCTTATTGTACACATTATCAATAAGTAAAAATAATAATAAATCCAATGGGCCTAGCCCACTGGGAAATCTCCAGAGATCTCACTGGCCATATTCATCTACATTAGTTTTTACCTTGTTTTTAAACTTTGATAATGTAAAACTCATAACTTAAAGTTTATTTATTTTAAATAAAAAATGCATTTAATATTAATTTATTATTAAAAATTAATATGAATGATTAGAAGGATAATTTATAGAATTAAAGCTATGACACTTAAAAGATCCAAAAGTTAGATAATTGCCTGTATTTATGTACATATATTTGCTTATGTGTTGAGTGGAGATAAGCAATGTGAAGACGTTAATTATAGAATATAACTGTAAGGCTTTGCAAATTTGATGAAAGGGGTAAATGTTTGTGTTTAAAATTTTGATATGTACACAATGAAAACAGAGTTGGTGGGCAAGAGATGATAGAGCCTCCTATTTTGACAAAACGAATATAATTTGGTAGATTTTTAATTATATAACAAGTTAATAAGTCATGTCTTAATTTTTTTCTTTCTAAAATTTAAAATTTTCAATACAAGAAGGTATTGAAATACATCAGTAATTTTAGTAGTCTGGAATGCTGATTAAACAAAATTGCCCTGAATTTTTTTCCCTTAGAACTAAAATGCCTGTTGTATTGTTCCTGTATATAATACAATTTATATAAATACTTTTTAATTTTCAGCATTTGTATATGGCCTGATTTGTATCTTATTGACATTTGTTGTTGAGCAATTGGGTGGTGTCCTGCAAGCTTCTCTAACAGTTTTCAATGTTGTTGGAGGGCCTATGCTTGGATTATATTCATTAGGCTTTTTGTGCCGTAAAGCGAATACTAAAGTAAGTTTGCCAATTTGAAACAATTTTAGTATTTACTATAATATATTTATTTAAAATTAATATTGCTGGATATATATATATATATATATATATATATATGTATATACACATATATAATCACCCCAGACAAAATATTACAAAATAAGGTTTTATTGAATTTAATACTTGGTTACATCACTATGTGCCCTGATCACCGTTTGGATTTTACGGGACATGCTGTCCAAATGGAACTGAATAGCGTCTGCAGTGATGTCGGCCCATTTGTCCATCAATCTGGATATCAATTCCGCTTGTGACTGTGAACTTGCAACACTTTTCTTGACAGCAATTTCCAAAACATCCCACATTTTCTTGACGTTAAGGTCAGGCAAATTGATGGACCAAGTTAGGCATGGGAGGTCAACCTCATGTTCTGCGAACCAGTTCTGAACACATCTGGTGCGATGCATGGCACAATTATTGTCTTGGTAAACAGGTTCGGTGACAAGGCCCTCTCCATGCAGAAAGTCCACCTAAAGGATGATGTAGTCATCCAAGATGGGCATATAATCCACAGCCTTCATCCGATTGTTGACTTCATCTGATTGTTGACCAGTGATTCAATGCCAGTCACTGAAATACACTCCCAAAACATCACACTCCCACCCCCGAGCTGCACTGATCTCTGGAGACAGTTCGGATGATACGCTTCTCTGTGTGATGCCTTCTGGTGATGCGGAAACGTGCATCATTAGTATACAAGCAGAAGCATGATTCGTCTGGCCATACTACACATCACCAGTTATCCACAGTCCAGTGTCGATGTTCTTGAGCCCATTGGAGTCTCTTTGTTTTGAGGCTGTTGTGATCCAAGGATGGCGCCTGGGTATATGGCTGAATAATTCCATACAATGCAGCTCCCGGCACAGGGTGTGCTCAGAAATAGATGGACCCGGTTCAGCATTAACCTGTGCCACCAATTGGTCCCTGGTTTGAAAGCGATTAGCGGTAACCATGCACCTCACATGCCAATGATCTCTTGAGGTTAGTATCATCTTGCAGCTGATATTGCATTGCTAGGAACTATTTGTTCCAGACAAATGCCATTGCTTATGCACTGTACTTATTGTAGATGCTGTCACGCCCAAGAACGCTGCAATCTTTGCAACTTTGTGGCCATGTTTCCGACCATACACTATGGCCCTCTTTTGCCAGTTGGTGATATCTCGTTTGCAGCCAATTTCTAACTTTACGAACAAACGAAGCACACTGATCTTAAGGTTTTGCAACATATTCAACCTTCCGCTACGACTTCCACTTCTGTTCTGTTCGCATATGCGAGGTGCACTGCAGACACATGCTCTTACAGTGTAGGTTTGCAGTAAATGCTGATTTCATAATATTTTGTCCAGAGTATTTATATATATATATTATAATTGCATATTAAGTGCAGTTGGTTTACTATTAAGTTATAATTGATAAATCATTCTTTTAATGCATTTAAATAAGTAATAATTACTAACGTTTGATCAAATGACTAGGATTTTAGTTTCCTTTTTCAAATAATAGAACCAAATAGTTTCTTTGTGTTACTTAGTTATAGCCTGTTTAATTTGTTCATAAAGTATTAATTTCAATTTCTTTAGAAAACATTGTTTATTTAATTTACAAAATAGGTGGGATTTGAGGGTGGAGAGCACAGAGCTGTAAAATATGGATGTACATACTTTGTCTATGCAATTGCATTACCATTATCGACGAGCAGCACTAATGACATAGTTTACCGAAAAATGGTGATTTAACGGTTGTGATGTCAATTTTCTCTACATATAATGCCCAGTTTAGGCAAGAATTGCTCTTTCATTACCTTCTGCTTTTGATATTTTTCTCTATTTTCAAATACATGCTTTTTTAGCTAAGACCAAAAATTCTCACCAAATTTGTTTTAATCCCTACTTTTTTACATTGAACAACAATAATTGAGAATCAGGATGCATTGTAGCGATAAGATTTTAGATGCCTCAAATTTTCTTTTCCATGAAATTTTGTATTTTAGTAAAGGTGTTGTCAAATAATTATTTGATGAAAGAATTATAAATATTGCCATAATGGGAGATTTTCAGATTATAAGCTGTAGGATATTATTTCATCTTATATGTTTTATGTACACTGACTTCCAAAAGTTAAGCACACAGTGCAAATTTTCATTTTTCGAAAGCGTATATGAATTTGAGTGGCTGAAAATCATAGATGGCAGTATGCAAATATTGTATGTTACAGCCAATCACAATTGACTGTTCGAATATATGCTAATTAGGCAGTCTTTGAAGACGCCAGCATTCTGAAGGATTTGAGGAGGTGCATTTAAATGCTGATACAAAGTGTTTATAACTTTTGAAGGATTATTTTTGATGATATTCATGTTTCTATGGCTGAAAGAAGATTAATGACAGATAGTGAGCGCTGGTGTGCTATCGCATGATTGAAGCAGGACAGTTAATAAAATATGTCGCTATTTTCTTTGGCGTTGATCATTCGATAATTTCTCGATTATGGAACCAATTCCAAACAAGTCAAACAGTTATCCAGAGACATGTGCCGGTCATCCAAGGGTTACCACCCCCTCTGATGATCAGTATATTGCTATAGTAGCCAAGCGGAATCAACGAGCAACCTCCACAGCTGTTACATCCATGGTTGCAATGGCACTTGGTAAGACAATATCTGCCAGTACTGTTCCGAAGGCTCCACGTGAAGGGACTGTACACCCGAGTACTATGTTTTTGTGTTCCACTAACCATCCAAGCCAGAGATGCAAGATTAAAGTGGTGTCGTCAGTATGTCAATTGGATTGTCTCGGATTAGTGCAACGTCCTGTTCACGGACGATTCCAGATTTGCCCTGGAATCAGATGATAAGCGTGTAATGGTCTGAAGAGAACAAGGCACATGCAATCAGGCCAAGAACATCATCCAACATCAAGCATTCAGAGGTGGCAGCATCATGGTGTGAGCTGGAATTTCAATGGAATATCGCACAGAGCTGCACATCTTTAATGGCTGTTCTGTGATGGCTGTGCGGTATCAGGATGAAGTCCTAGACCCCATTGCGAGACTCTATGCTGCAGCAGTTGGTCCTGATTTCCTCCTTATGAACGATAATGCCTGTCCCCATCGAGCTAACATCGTTGACGAATACCTGGAAAGTGAGGGCATTTCTCATATGGAGTGGCTGGTGTATTAGCCCGAACATATAGTCCATTAATCACAAATGGAAATGCCGACTCAATACGTCATTCAAAGAACGCACACTGATCAAGCGAAACAATTGCTTAAGCGAACAATACTTAGCAATTTGGCGAGCAATACTTAGACTAAACAGCGCCTTCCTTCACAGACTGCCAGTTAGAAACATTCAAAGACAAAAGATTGTCCAGTCACGCTATTTATCAAATTCAATTATGAAGACATTTTGTGATGTAAATAAACCACATCATTCCAAACATGGTTGAAAGTAGAGTAGCGCAGTTATCCACATGTTAATTAAAGGAGCTGAGGCAAGGATATTTTGTTCCAATGCGATGGAATGCATACGAGCGCTGTAGCACAAAACAACTTAATTGATCACATCTTGAGTTCTAATCAAAAGAGTGGAGAGACTGAGAAAGAGCTCAAGTCTATTTATATACTGCCAAACCTCACTGCCATCATCGTAAACAAAATTATCGATGAGCGATAAAATAATTAATGACAGACGATTTTAATATTACTGTCAACTAATCAGAAACTCGAAATTTTAAAGAGAACAGGAATTTTAAAGCAGACAAAAATTATAAAGAAATGAAGTGAAATGATTTGGAATATATGAATTCGGCATAATTTAAATATGGACAATTCTGAAAATTTTAAAAAGCTGAAATTGGAATGAAAATGAAAAATCGCGATAAATCAACGAATTCTTAACCGAGAACAAAAAATTTGGAATCAAATCAAAGGGAATAAAAAGGGCAATAAATGGAACCACAAATTAACCAATTTGAATAAATTTAAATTGCTAAAACCTAAAAAGAACGAACTTTCGCCATTTGGAGCACAATAACTATGTAATAGAACATATTTGGAACAGAAGAATATCAAAAACCTAAACAATTGAAAAATGCATAACTAAAAAGAGGATAATTATGTAAATAAGACCCCTGAACACATTTAGATTAAAAACGAAATTCCTAAAATTATTAAATAGCCAAATTCAACCCAACACATGGTGAATTGCAGCATGCTTATTTAGGGTGTATCAAAAGAACTTATTTGGAGGACATATCAATAGTATATCTGTATTATTTAAGTAGTAGGTACATCTTTAGAACCCGAGCAATGCTTAATACATTTTCTAGTGGTTCATAAAAGGTGGAAGACCGTTGCTTTAGAATAACAGTTTAAAAATCGAAAGCTGATTTAGGTCATTAAAAAATATACATTCATTTACTTACTCAGGTGTATATTTATAAGCAATAAAGAGATTTTTTTTTTAAATTTATGTATTTATTTATTTTAAATTTGAATGAATAATAAGAATTTTAGTTAATGTGAAGTTCAAAATATTAAATATTTCTTTTGTTTACAGGGTTCTACTGTTGGATTTCTAGTTGCTCTTACTTTTTGTTTTTGGATGGGATTTGGAGGCATGATGAAAAGCAAACCAATTCCAAGTTCTCATCGATCTATTGATGGCTGCTATGCAAACAATATAACAGTTGGCTCTTACTATGTCTCAAATCAGACTTTAATGTTTATAGGAAATTTGGAATCTTTAGAATCAAACTCAACATATATACCAGCATTTAATGTTACAGAGGTGGAAAGCAAAGATAATGATGAGTATGAGTTATATTTGATATTTTAATTTTTTAGACATCGATTTTAAGAATGTTTGTACTTGTTTTTATGATAAACTATCTGTTCATTTTATTTTTCAAATGTTTGATCGTACATTGAACTTCTTTATTTTAACAATGTGTGTCTGAAACATAATTTAAAATAGTTGTTTATATTTATTTTGCTTTAATAATAAGATACATTTTTATTTCACTGTCATAATCTTTGCTTATCAAAACTTCTCTATTTGTTTTATAAATAGCTTACAAAATCATAGAAATTGAAATTTTAAAAGATGAAGTCTCATCCAAGAGATTTTACAAATGTATTAAACTAAGTACATAATGTGACTTTGCACCAGGCTTTGGGAAATCTGTAAAATCTAGCCTGTCCGCAAGGACGGCTATTGAAATTTTTTACCCGTCCTCCTAAGAATTTTTTTTCACATTATATTCATTAATATATGTGCTTAAATACATCACACAACAATAATAAATTAGAACCAACTGCTTCACGATGAAGTGTAATAACTGCATATTCATACACCACCTCCACAGTGCTTAATCGCCGCAATCAAAGTTGCCGATGCTGAGTCTCTGATAAAGGACCAGACCTGGCAGAATTCCCATCTATGGGTGGATGCAGAGGGGTAAGAGATGTAAGGAATCTCTCCTCTTTCTAGTGTTTGGTAACTTGAAGGAGTGGTAAATAAATAATCATATAAATCCTCTTGTCTGTAAGCAGTTTAAACCTCATTGACTCTCTTCCTTTCTAGGGAATGTGACTGAAACAAGATTAAAATATTCTTGAACTGAATTGATGTTTCATAGCTTAACTTCAGAAACTTCCAAAAATTGGCCATCTTCACTGAATTTTTACCTGGTGAGGATGGGAGGATGGGCAATTTCCGGAAGACTGCTTTGCACACTAACAGTAAATAATGCAAACACAGTGTGAATTGCTATAAATAAAACAATAAAAGCAAGCAATTGTTTCTGAAATTCTTCGGTTTTCTTCAGTGAGAAGTCTAAAACCTAGATGCCAAATGGGAGCAGTAGTTGTACCTCCTAGTGTGATGAACAAGAAGTAAAGCAAGAATCAACAATGAAATGCAGAAAATATGGAACTAAAGTGTAGTGAAAAGAAAAAAGAATGAGAGAGAGAAATAAATTAAATATGGTTATGCCATAACTCTGAGACATGGTGTCACAAGTCATTAACCTGATTGTTTTGATTTTATTGGTATGAAATATTTCAAAGAAATCCAAATTAAAAACTGAAGATCGCTTTAAATAATAGAAGCAAAACAAAAATCAAACTAAAGATTTTGTAGTGATTAGCAGTAGCAGGTTTATGATTTTTTTTATTTTAACCATATTTTTCTGAGTTATGACATGATGATATTTGACAATTTATTTTTCTCTGTCTTGTTCTTTTACTGTGCCACACTTTGCACCCATATTTTCTAGATTATATTGCTGCTTCTTGTTTTATTTTTTTTTCATAACACTAGGTGGTCTACCACTACTGCAGTTAATTATTTTCATTAGCAGATAGTTAAACTCCCATTTGGCATCTAGTTCTTGACTTATTTTTCACTGAAGAAGGAATAAAAATTTTCCAAAAGGATAGTCTGCTTTTGTCATTTTAATTACAAAGTAATTTATGTTATATGCTTTATACTAAACCATATCTATGTGTCTATTTATTTTATTCATTAAATTTGTATACTTTTACTGCATATGTAGTTTAAGTACTCATTAAAAATTGAAGTCCTGAGCATATTTAAACTTTAATTTTACTTTAATAGGTATGTCTTTCCATTATACAAGGTGTCCTACATGTGGTATGCTGCAATTGGATGGTTAATCTGCATGATAGTTGGTTTAATTGTCAGTTTGTTATGTGGTAGGTACTAATTGTTCAATATCACATATCTGTATATCTTTATGTTCTGATGTACTATGAAAATGCAAAACATTTAAATATTTTGAGAAAATTTGAGTGTTTTACACATATTGAGTTGAACATTATTTGAAAATAGCAAATCACATTTTAGTTCAAAATGTGTGCTGATTGAATTACTAGGAAATTTTGCAAGGCCTAACTAGCTTTAAAACAGTGTAAGTCACATTAGTGGCTGAACAGTTAGCACTCTGGCAGCACACTCCATGGGTGTTGGGTTTGAATCCTGGGTGTATAGGTTTTAAAGATTTGGGGATGATCAATATAGTTTAAAATTCACTTTAAACTGTAGGCTCTGATCAGTTTAGCTTTTATGTACTCTTTTTATTTTAGCTTTTATGTACTAATGACTGTAGAATTATAAAACAACTTAAGCTTTAAAATGGTATAAATAAAATATAGAATTGTTACAGTTTTGTTTATGCTGTAGTTATTTTACTGATTATTCATGAATTATTATACTTGACAATATTAGAGGATAAATAATTCATCTATTTTAATTATTTGTAGGAGTTAAAGTAAAAAGGGGGATTTATTATTTTTAACTTTGATTACAATACCAGATTTTGGAGAACTATTTATTGTATACCTTTATTTAGATTTATCTCATCTCATCCTAATTGGTTTTATGGGTTAACAAGATAAACACACATCAAGAATTAAGATATTGGTTAAAGAACAAAGCCACATGCTAAACCAATTGAAATTGATAGCTAAAATAACAATTATATGTAAAAAATTAGTTTTAATATGATTTGTTTCCTTTTATAATCTTGATAGTTAATATTTTCTTTGAATCTTTAATTCTATTTTCTGACTGCAAAATTCATTATTTAAGTTGTGATTGGTTTAGAAATTATGTCATTTACTTCAAGCTACCCCTTAACATTTAAAATAAATTAAAATACTTATTTATTTTAAATGTTAAGGGGTTGATATATTTAAAATACCTCTGTTTTAAATTTGCCTACGTACAATGTGTAAAAAGTCTTAAAATTAATTCCCTGAAAGAATTTTAGTGATTAGATTATTGCTTATGAAAAATGCTGAATAGAAATGTCTTGGTAAATTATTTCCAAAGTTATATATTTCAAATTATTCAATTTTTAAACAGACAGTCCTTACAATTTTTTTTTTGTTCATATCTCTTACCAAAAAATTTTCTCTGTATAAGTTTTACTATTTGTGAAATGTATGTTTTTTATTCATTATTATAGTTTTTTTAATATCAGTTCATACTTTTACATTTTGTGGAGACACAGAGTTTTAACAAATTTTATTAATTTTGTAGCCAAGCATGAAGAGGTGCATCCTCTTTTATTAAGTCCACTTGTGACAAGATGGAGTTCTCACAATAATTCAGTATTTGATGTGAGTATGACTTTTTATCTAATAAGCAGCATATTTGTATAACTTGAAATTTTATTAATTTGTTGGCATATTTTCCATCACCATATATATCACATGATATTGATACATTTTACTTTCTCATATCAATATATAAAATAAACTAGTAAATACTTAGCCTTTGATAGCTTATTTAGCACTTTTTCTTTAAGAGAAATATACTGCGTAGGATTCAACAGTTCCCGGAGTGAGTCTATAACTTAAAAAATATTATCAATTAAAATGCTGAAACACATCCTCCTTCGAAATAAGACCCTTGCGCAACAACACACTTTTGCCATCGCTTGTAAAGGTCATCGAAACACTTCTGGAATCCATTTTTAGCCATGTCCTTTAATTCAGCCTGTGATGCACTTTTAACTTCATCTGTGGATTGAAATCGACAACCTTGCAAGTGACTTGCCAGTTCAGTCATAGGCTGAAGTCACAGGGGGCGAGATCAGGGGAGTAAGGAGGATGTGGTAAAACAGTTGTTTGCGTTTTCGTAAGAAAGTCAGTGATGAGGAGGGATCGGTGTGCAGGAGAGTTGTCATGCAAAAGCACCCATGACTGCTCAGCCCTCAGTTTTGGGCTCTTCTTCTGGATCGAGTCACGCAAATGATGCAGGATGTCTACAAAGAGTTCTTTGTTCACAGTGCGTCCTTCAGGGATAAATTCCAGACGCACAATACCCTGGATATCGAAGAACACCTCTAGCATGACCTTCCCCTTAGAGCGATCTTGGAGGAATTTCTGTTTGCGTGGAGATTGTGGTGATTTCCACATTGCCGATGCTCTTTTGGATTGCGGGTCGTATAAAAAACACCATTTCTCGTCTCCAGTAACAATTCTGCCAAGTAGGGAAGGGTCTTTGTCAACAGTCAAAATTAAGTCTTCCGCCATTTCCATTCGAATTGCCTTTTGGTCTTCGGTTAACATGCGGGGAACGATGTGTTGACATACCCTATGCTTGTTAAGATCCTTAGTCAGTATCCGTTGACATGTGGCCTCGGATATCTCAACTGATTCTGTTATTTCTGCTATTGTTTGCTGCCTGTTCCTATGTACCATCGCAGAAACCTTTTCGATATTTTCAGCGGTGCGGGAAGTCTGCTGACAGCCAAAGCATTCGTTGTCTTCGGCACTTTCCCTGCCTTCTCTGAAACTTCGATGTCTCTCAAAAGCTTCCGTTCGTGATAATGTATCACTGCCGTACACATGCTTCAACATTTCGTAAACCTCCATAGCACTCTTTCCGAAGCGAATACAAATTTGATATTAATTATCTGCTCAACAAATGCCATTTCTTTCAATTGCCGGTTACTAAGTGCACCCATCTACAAAATACGACGCCGTGGCTGCCGACCACGTGATTTCGGTCAAACCACTTTTAGAAGAGGGGGGAGAAGGTAGTAACACAGAAACATTACCACAGTCACGCTACTGTAAATATTTTTTAAGTTATAGACTCAGTCCGGAAACTTTTGAATCCTACCTCGTATATCCCAACTGATAGTCCACTTGCAGCCCACTGTATCTTCCACCTAACATGAACTATGTAATCTAAAAGAAAACATCCTTCCCCGCATGTAAAGTAGATGGGAAAGGGTTCTTTTCCTCACCTTCTTGTTGTTGGAAGAAAAAAAATAACAAAGAAATTAATTAAAAAGATAATGGCTAATTCAAAATCTATTAGGCGTAATCTGGTTATTTTGTGAGTTTTTGTTCATGGTAATGAAATAGGTAGTCTTACATAATAAAAGAAGATGTCTGCCTGTCTGTATGTTCTTTCTGAAGTGAAATATCTAAGCTTCGGATAGCCACAAAATCCATTACAGAGTTAGCTGAGCTTCTGATATAATAGACTTCATCAAGTTTAAACAAAAAATACCAATTAGTTTAAAAGTTATGAATTTTTGAAGCCAAAAATTGCCCATTTTTTCACTATTTCATTACATTAACTGAAATAATAATCACCTGAAGTAACAATGAATACAGTGGTGCTATTTGTATTCATGTTACTTCAGACAATATTTGAGAGCAGGTGTTTTTATTAAATGGCAGTCATTTTGTTTGGAGGAAAAAATAACTGTTTATTTATCGATTTTCTAATTTTGCAAATTTAAAAGATTTCATTCTAATTTTTTTAATTTGGTGTTATATTATCATTATGAGCATTGTGGTAAAATTTGACTTGAACACTCACTGATGAACATTCACTGATGATGAACACTCACTGATTGGCAATAGTTTTTTTAATTTTATTCTGGGGTAAAGGAATTTTTCTTTGTTGCGGCTAAGTATTTTCAACAATCTGTGATAGAATGCCTAATTACAATGTTTCAAAGGAGCTTATTTAGGGAATATCAAAAGAGATTATGTAGAGTGTATTAAGCCAACATTGTACAATTAACATGGTTGGAATGTTTTCATTCAAAACAGGTGAATTGGAAATTAAGTGGTGCTATCTGTATCTGTATTATTTGAGTAGTGGGTGCTTCTTTAGGACCTGGGTAACACCAGGTAATTCATTATAGCATATAATATTTTTACAAAAATGGAAAGACCAAAAAAGAAGTCCACTATAGAGTATTTCGCTATGAGTGAGGATGCCATCTGCAATTTGTTTTTGCTTAGCTACCAATTAGCTTTCTTGTTTATCATTTCACAAATAATTAGAAATTATGAAATGCACCACCTTAACTCGGTATAATGTATAATAAAAATGTTATATTTTTATTTCACCTTTTTGGGATTTATAATTGTTATTATAATGGAAATCACAAACATTAAAACTTTAAAATAAAGTTTACTCACAGCTAAATAGGATGTTTAAATACAAAAAACTTTTGTCTTAGTACTTTTGGACTTATATACACCCTTCATCAGAGGTATATGGCGATTTATAGTATAACAGAGATGCATACATACACAGCCCAACTCACAATTTTGAATAATATCAATTGCCATACGGCTACAGAAAATTACAAAAAGAGAAAAGCAAAACATAGATACACTACATACATGGAGTGGTAACACGTCAAGATTTTAAATGATTTAATTAAAGATGAAATCAGTAGATTCTAAAAAGTCATTTAATAGACATCCTATTGACATACAAATAGTTTTAAAAGCCAGAGTGCTTTCGGGTATCAACACAACACACCCTTCCTCAGTGGCATTAAGTGAAAATCGCACTAACAAGCTTAAATGTTATCCACACCGGCAGGCAAAATTTGCATTTTGTTAGAATGATGATAAAGCATCAACATAAACAATGAGCAAGAAATATAAAATTAAAAGCAATTATACTGCAAAATTAAAAAGGGTAAAATTCTATATCAAGTATGGCGTGTATACAGAAAATAATTTTTAATTTTTAATCAGAGGTAGGATTGTAAAGGCTTAATGCGCATGGAATTGAGAATGAGTCACCAAGCATAACTCAAAACAAGTACAGGATCAAAATTACAGATTGCAGCATGGTATAAATAAATAAACATAGATCCATACATTAAAATGGAGTGGGAATTACTACAACTAATCAAAAGGAAAGATTTTTTGAAAAGGGTCTGAAAATTATCTTTAACAACAAGTTGGGCAAGAGCAGTAGATTGTTTTTGATTTTTAACGTCCTGGGCATGTTCAGCCAAACTTATGTCAACCATACGTTTAGTGCTACCTATATAAAATTAAAATTTATTATCAGGAGAAAGAAGGGGGTACCACGTATACCCCAGCTTGACTTTTAAAGCTTTTTCCCTATCCTTAAATTTATCTGTGCGAATACGATTAAACATAGTGATCACAGTCAAGTGAGCAGGTCTAAATTTAAATTCTGTGCAAAATTGGACAAGGAGACGAAAAATTTTTGGGTGATGTTTCGTTATTTCCCAGTGTTCCCATTAGTAATGCCATTGATATTATTGCCAAAAGGCTTTTAAAACAAAATTACAGTATTCCTTTTATCAACGCAATAACCTTTGCATTAAGCATTGTGGCGGAGACCAATTATTTTGGTTTTCGCGATGATGCTTATTTACAGACTTTGGGCACCCCTATGGGTAGCCCCTTGTTTGGTATTTTTGCTGAAGCTGTGGCGATCCTACCCTATGGCTCTGAACCTATCCTATGGCGCTGTTATGTTGATGATGTTTTTGTTATTTGGGATCATAGTTTGAGTGACCTCCTCAATCTTTTGGATATAGTTAATAATTTTTATCCTTCCATTAATTTTGCTGTTTATTTAATCATTTCTGGTGTAGGGTGCTTCTGTCCTTCGGAAAGGGGGTCATTTCTGATTTAGGGTAGTTTTATGCTCTGTTTGTAACGAATTTCAGTGCGTTTGACCTTTTAATTGTTTAAAAGTCAAGGGTATTGTATTTGTGGCATGCATACCTGTAGATATTTTTAGTGTCACTTTCGGAAATGTGTTGTTTGAGGGGGTGGGTTTCTTGATCATTCACCTTCTTGTCGTCTGTTATTATGTAATATGAAACAACCTTGGTGGAAGGGGGGGGGGAAGATCCAATTTTCATATTTACTTTTTTATCCATCTTAGTGACACTTGCTCTGATTTTGATGCAATTTTCACACTGTATTTTCTACTCTGCAATGGACCCACTCGATTTGCTCACTCTAAACTTGGATCCACTTTGTTGCTTTATAAGTTTTACACCCGTGCAGTGAGTGAACTACTTATTGCTATAAAAACCTGTTTCTGTATATAGTGACTGCTAGCAAGTAGAACTCACTAGTATCTTTTTAAAGACGAATAGAGATAAGCATAAAGCATAAGAATTTTCTGTAAATTCCAAATTCATTTTTAAGTTTGTATTGAAAATAGTTCTTTCGTTTCTATATATAAACAGCCGTAGATTTAGTTGGTTTTCACTCTCTAATTATTTTACTGTTTAGGTTACAGGAATGGTCAGGTACAAAACTGTTAGCTATAGAGTGCATATGAGAAAAATCGTGTGCATTTTGGGTGTAAAAATATTTGCGCTAATCATAAAAAACATACTGCACATGCATGTAACTGAGTATCTAATTTTTACAAATTTGATGCAAATTTATTTAAAAATGTATTGAAATAATTTTCATGGCTTCAATAGGCTCTTATTCATTTTAAAGAAACTTGCACAACGTATATCAGCACAAGTAAAATAATAATTTGGCATACGGCTGTTTCGAGGTAATGCAGGAACCAATTTATCAGTGCCAGATAAATGATGTACTCGAAGTCTAAAAGATGTAGTTGGCACAAATAAAAAAAAACTGAGGGTTATATATACATAAATACATAGATTGCTGCCCCCCTCTACATGTCGCTCACGAGCCGCCACTGGGATGATATTTAAGCTTGTTAGTGCGATTTTCACTTAACACCACTGAGGAAGGGTGTGTTGATACCTGAAAGCACTCTGGCTTTTAAACTATTTGTATGTCAATAGGATGTCTATTAAATGACTTTTTAGAATCTACAGATTTCGTCTTTAATTTAATTAAATCACATAGATACACAATGATTAAAAATACAAAGGTGAGCAGGTATTCAAGTACATTTTAATAAATTTTCAAGTATTTAAGTACTTAAGTATTTGAAGTTTTGCATAGACAATGGTTTGATCTTCACTGAATTGAGAATAAGGTGCCAAGCAAAGTTTTTGTACAGGATCAAAATTGTGAATAAGATCCCCATCAAGATAAATAAGGATTCATAAAGTAAAATATTTTTAGGATTATTACTATACATTAAAATGAACATCTGATCAAATAAAGAAATGAATTTCTCATTAAGAACGATTCATATAAAGCAGTAGATAATTTTTTATTTTTGACATCGTGGGCATGTTCAGTCAATCTAATACTACTAAAGCATTCGGTACTACCAATGTAAAATTTATATACATTGTTAAAAGAGATAAGTGTGTGTGGGGAGGGGGGGGGGGCAGCATACTCCCC
The DNA here is from genome assembly GCA_951213105.1 of Amaurobius ferox. Lineage (NCBI taxonomy): Eukaryota > Metazoa > Arthropoda > Arachnida > Araneae > Amaurobiidae > Amaurobius > Amaurobius ferox. The sequence goes on along the minus strand of OX578135.1, from coordinate 149,874,728 downwards.
AGCTTGACTTAAATGATTAGGTCTAAAATTATCAGTCCTGGTGTGGCTGAACAGCCACTAATATAGCTTTGAATAAAAAAAACTTTGTTTTAAAATTTTAATATTTGTGATTTCTATTTATAGACATGTAGCCATTTTATGCCATGTTATATATTGGAATTTATTTTAATGATTTATTAAACTTATGTAATCTTATTTTTCTAGGCAATGCAAATGGCTGAATGTACTTAGTGCTCAAGTATCAAGTGATTTTTCTATTTTTTTTCCAAATGAGAGTTCTAATTTTTAGGCATTTTATTTTTATAAGGGTGTATAGTTTTATTCCACATTTTAAGAAACATCTGTGGATCATTGAATTGTAATTGAGACAGAAATTCCATCTTTAATACATCAACATCCCCTGTCTTCCACATATTTGTATAATGAGAGGTATATTTTATATGTAATTTTCTAACTACAATTTTTATATATTTTAGAAATGGGTTTTATTTCATGCATCGTCACTTTGTTATAAAATGAATTTTTTTATAGATGCGGGTATATATGTTTATAATGTGATGAAATTATTTTTAATATGTAGTGTGAATTACTCTTTTCAATTATTTTGTTCTAAAATATTGTTTTAAAATTAATGTTTTAATGTAGTTATATTAGTAATTATTAATTTTGTTAATGATTCTGAAAGAAGAAATTATTTTAATTCTGCTTTCATTAAATTTTTATATCTGAAATGTTTGAATATTTCAACTAAATGAAAGAAATACATTTATAAACAGTGTTTTATTTTACATGCTTTGAGCAGCAATTTATTTCAGAATTTTCTAAATTTCAATTATATACATTAACTGTTCTACAAATCTTGAAAAAGTTGGTGCAGATCTCATGGATATTGACATACTGCGTAAATGTCATTTAACATTTGTGATTATTTGAATTCGGGAATTAAGTAATATTTATATACACATATGGTTTGATATATAAAGAGATGATCTTAAAGATGAATTAATTAAAATACTTAGAAGTTTTTTATTATGGCTTTGTTTTTCAGTATTTTATAGCATAAGAATTCTTGTCTAACACTTTCAAATTTATAGTCTTTTTTTTATAAAATTTGTTCTTTGGTCTTAGTTTTTATATAAATCAGGGATAAGAATCTTCAGTTTATGCACAATTTTCTGCTTTTTGCATTTTATCTGTAATTATTCTTATTTCCTTGTTTATAGGATAATCTTTCACGGATCTGGGATTTTTGCGTATCTGAGAATCTTTTTAAAATATGAACTTTATTCCCATATTTTATGCCATATTCTGAGAATCATCTTTGGGTCTCCAATTGTTTTTCCATTAAGTTTAAATCCATGTTTGTATTCTAGTTTTTATACTTTTTTTGTAGTGAATTTACCATAGATCAATACTTTTATTCATAATTTTTGTGGACAATATTGGCAGGATTTGTCTTTAAATTCTGATTTCTGAGTGTTTTACAAATCCACAATACTGTTCTTGCATTTTAATTTTTGAGAGTCTTCCTGAAATCTGCAATTTATTTATTAGTTTTACTAAAATACAATTCTAATGTCCAGAATTTTTTTTTTCCAATTTTTGGATCTCATTCAGATCTATAAATTTACTATTCTTTCATATTTAAAGAACCTTTCTAAAATAAGCAATCCCTTTCTTCATATCTGCATTTATGGAATCTTCTAGAAATTCTCAATTTAATGTCTACTTTATTAATATCAAGAATTTTTCTCTGATCTATCCTTTTTTTTTAATGTACACTTTTCAGAGAAAGTTTTAATTTTTTAAAGATTGCTTCTATTCTAATCCCTGATAAGTGTCAATATTGCATATTAGTTAAGTAGTCATTTTCTTATTTTCCCTTATCATTTTTCTTATGAGGAGAATTTATCAATTTCTATTTACAGCTTTAAAGGATGTACATTTCTAGTCAGAAGTAATATAATATTTTATACCAAACACAAAATTTGAAGCATATGGCTTCTTCAAGAAAATTTTAATTGTAAATTTACTAAGCCTTTTCTAAAATTCGTTATAATGAAAATTGTCATTTACCCCTCAAAAAGTATACAAAGATAAATAAGTTTCCTTTTTTACATCTGTATAAAGTTTATACTGGAGTTTTTGTCCTATGAATTTTTTCATTGAACATTTTAAATAAGAAGGTCTATACTTTATACATTTGGGTGGCCTCAAAAGTATTATTGTTATGTATAAATTCTTGTTTCAGTGATTTATACTAGTTTTTAGGGGAGGATCCCAAGGGAAATTATTCTTTAAAAATATCTATACACTTAAGCATATTTAACAGGTTTAAATATTTGTACAATTATTTTATGATTCAGCCTGGAAAAGCTGTGTAATTTTTTTTTATCACTTTGACCAATTTAAGGTTTAAAGTTTGAGATTAAAATAAGTGTGCTCCCTCTATATGAATTTTCAAATAATAAATATATTTGATGTGAAGTGTAGAAGTATCAAAATGCATGTGCATTCTATAGGTATTAAATGATTGTAATATATTTGGTGAGATCTTGTTATGTTTACTTATTGTCATGGAGAAGAATGATTCTCATGAACTTTTTCTTACAGTTAATCTTAATATGTTTATTTTAGTTGTGCATGTATGTATTTTAAGTGGCAGATTAACAGTTTTGGGGTACCCTTACAATCAGAGATGGAACTATTATACTGCCAAATCTTGCAATGTGAGGGTGTGAAGAGCTGTAGAGGCCTAAAAGAATTTTTTTTTCAAGGTTTGCATGGGCCTTGAAATTTCTTAAGTACTTGATTTTACTTTTCATTTTCAAAGGCCCAAGAAGTACTGGGAAAAATTCAAAAGTCCTGGAAAGTCTTGGGATTTTTTTTTTTTTTTTTTAATTCTGCTATCTAGATTCCTGTAAAAATCACCACCACATGCACACACATATGTCACTCCATCCCAGGGAGGGTCAGAGATCAAAAGACCAGAATGCCGCCGTTGACAGTATTCTAGAAGGCGGACGTTATCGCCGTTCGTGACGTCACTGGGTTAGAAGGAGAAGTGCCAGTTTCTCCGACTAGCATTCACTTCTATGGGAAAACATAGACTGTGTCAGTCATTGTTTTACTATAATTTGTAATTCTATCGTAAAAGTGAAGTTTAAGTGTAAATTTGTGTATTATAGATGTATATATATTAGTATTTTCATGTATATAAGTATAATTTTGGTAAGCACAAAAATGCCTGGTTGATGATCGGTTGCTTTGTGTTCAAATTATTATAAGAAGTCAATGGGATCTATCAGTTTTCATAGATTTCGAAAAGATCCTACACTCCAAAAATTATGGATCGTGAAGTGCAAAAGAGAGGATAAAATAAACATTGCTAACGCAACTGTCTGTTCGAGTCACTTTTCTGATGAAGATTTTCGGGCTAAGTTTTGAATTTGAAGCCGGTTAAACGATTAAAACAAGAAGCCAACGACACAAAAATCTCACATACCATTAATACCGCAGTAAAAATAATGTTTTTAATATAGCAGTATAAAAAATACTTATGATTGACATGTTTCATTGATATGTAAAATAGGTGGTCCTCTAAGTAATCCAAAAAACAAAATTAATAAAATAAAAACGACTTCATATGCAGTATCTAAAATATATAAAAATTTATATTTCTGATACTAGCAATTATGGAGTTTTCTTTCTTTTTTTGGAGGGGAGAGGGGGGGGGGGAGATATTAGCATTTTGTAAGCTAATTTACACAGTTTAGTTTATTGCAAAATGTATGTAAAGTTAATTTTAAATACCTTAAGCATTTTACTTTGTTATTAACATACATAATCATAAAACTCAATTCATTAGTAATCATAATATTGACATTATATTCACATCATCTGAAGTTATGGGACATTTCGTTTTGATATGTAAAGCTTAGAATACAAAACTAAATTCATCAAAGTGGAAATATAAAGCATAAAAAATTTATTTACAATAATACTAAAAGCCAGCGGCACATTTTTCAGAAGAAATAAAAAAGTGGGAGTATACTTTCTTAGAAATACATGGCGCATATATATCAAAAGAGAAATGCGTCATTAAGAATTTGCAGTCAAAGTTAGCAAACATTTCACCTTCTATATCACTAAAAGCCATAACTTTGTTTTCACGAACCAGAACATTTATTCGCATTAAACACTTAAATAAGACTTTCATGCCACAATTAGTAGAGAGAAAAGAGCAAAGAAAAGCCTCTAAATGGTGTAAAAGCAGTATCATGGCATAAAAATGGTATGTATTGATTTAGTATTTATGATCCACGTGAACATTGCTTTAAAATTTTAAAACTGTACATAGTTTATATATTTAAAACACTATGAAGTTTAATAACATCAATTTTGCATGCTTAAAATATCTTTGTAAAACTGACAGATCCAGTGGCTTAACCAAGAGTCATAATACTCTACTATCTCACAAAATGCATCGTCTTTTTGTTGGGTAAATAAAATAAATCTACTGCCATTGACCATCCATTCGACCTTCAACTCCCACCTTTTCCCAAGATCCGATCTACGCTCCTTAATATAATATATAGTTATGTAACTACTAGATTGATGATATTTCATAGTCATCAATATATGTTATATGTATGTGGAATTTTTTACGCAATTAGATATTTTTGAAATACATATTTATATTACATGTAGAAAGTATTATCAATGTTTAAGATAATGGATACTATATTTTTAAAAATCCGATGATTAGATATTTATTCATATCACCATATCTGTATTAAAACACTTGAAATGTAATTTTTATATTTACTACACTTTTCACGATATATTTCATCTTTTATTATAAATAATATATGTATTATAATATTTTAATGATAGCCCTATGCATTTATGAGTAGAATGATTTCATTTCATTCTTCTAAAATTTTATTACGAATGATCTTATCTCCTTTTCGAATGATAAACGTGAACTTTCTAAACTTTATACACGTATCTCTATGTCCCCTCTTCTTGACTTGTAAGTCAGTGACGTCACTCTTCAAGTTTCTCTCCCGGCCGAAAAGCAACCCTCTTTCTCTGACCTACCTTATGTTTAAAGTACCTTGACTCCATCCTGCATTTTCAAAGTAAACCATGCTATATATGATCCTTTGCTTTCTTCATGCAGTGAGATTAGATTCAAGAACTTAGTGTTATAGAGCTAACTTATTATTATTGTTATTATTATTATTTTGTGTGTTTTTCACAAAATGTTTTGAGGATTAATGTATTAATGTGTGGTATAAGAGATGGACTGTGATACATACACGCACACACACACACATATATATACATATATATAAATTTATAAATGTGCATAAATCTTAGAATAGTATATACTTATACAATATCAAACCAGTAACTGAAAAATAACAATAATTGAATCAGCTTTTACTAGTTAATAGATGACTATATTCAAAAAGTGACTAATGAGGGTTGGAAATGTAGATCTTTGGAAAATTTTATAAATAATGGATCGACATAAAACAGTGAAAAGTACATCTGCTAGAAATGTCATCAGCAGCACATTCTAACAGATATACTAAATTTCATTGTTTCTATGGTTGTATATACCACATGGTTAAAAATTAATGCAATCTGTGCCCAACAATGAATGAAAACCAGATCCACAGAAAAATGATACCAGGAAATAATTATCAATAATAGTATCATAGCAATAATAAAATAGCAAAAATTAAACACACATATAAGCATTTTTGCATAAATATGCAAAAAATATAATTTACATGTCCTGCCTAACCCATCATCATGTTACCATACCACTTATAAGAAAGAAAATGCTATTGAATTTGTGGAGTAGAAGTAGTTTTATAAAGAGAGTGTAAATCATATATATTTGTGTGTGTGTATGTGTGTGGTGTGTGGTGTGTGCTATGTTTGTTCTGGTGGTGATATATGCTATATATATATATATATATATATCCCCCCCTAGCTGCTGTTGTGTTACTGCAAAACCTTGAAGGAATGTGAACAGATATTGAAAAGTCCTTAAGAAGTCCTTGTTTTGTTTTTAATTCAAGAGTGGGAACCCTGTTTTTATATTTTGCTAATTATATGTAGTAGAGGTTCAACCCAGAATCTCACAGGGGCACTGAATCTCACAGGTAGAACACACCAGGATTTGAAGCTCTGCCATTCTCTATAACACTTTTCTTTATGATGTAATAAATTGTATTTTGTGGAGCCGTCATTTAATACTATGACATCATCATGTTATCATTAATGTATTGATGGAAGAATTTTAAGCATGAGGGTCCTGTACATTTCTGCTATGCTACTGTTTTCTTTCACTTTTTAAACATTCTTATAAAACTTAAGTATACAGTAGAATTTGGTTAATTTAAATGCAAGAAGCTAGGCCGGAAGAATTATATTTGGTGCCTTCTTTAAAATATGAAAAGATTCTCTTGTTCTAGTATTTCTCAATTCTTGCAATAATATGCTGTTGAAGTTTGAAAGCACTTGTTACTATGTTGTATGAATGTTCATAATTTGAATTGTATGAATTGCTAAAAAAGGGCCTTTTTGCAGGCAGCAGAAAGTTCTTTTGAATTATGTTAAAATTTGAATTAAATGTGTTCTAATTAAGGCGATTTTAGTGCATTAAAATGTGTATATACTACCTAGTTAATAGTCAGTAGAAGGCAAATTTCTAAAAATTAACTTATGCATTGCTGAATCCCTTTGCATTAGGGCTGTGGCATCTGCACTCCAATTCCTCCTCCTTTTTCTACCGTCTGACTCTTGACTCTTCCTTTGATGGCGTATGTATTGATAAGCTGCTTTTGTGGGGTCTTAGAATTTTAAGATTCACTTGAAAAAATCCTTTGGTATAAAAAAAAGAAAAACTGCACATGTAATTTTAATATAATTTTGCCTCATTGATAATGATATATTATTATTACTTTGGGGGGTGGGGGTGGGGGCTAAGCAGATATTAAGAGGGATTGCACAATTGGAGTTCCATACAGTATAATGAATTTAAAAGCATCCATTTCCATTCATATTTAATTTCGGATAAGCATATTTTTCAAAATATATTTCTTTATTAATTCTTATTGTATTAAAATATAAAATTTTCACGTCATTTGTTTTTTGGTTGGTAGATATACAATGTTTTTTTATTGTCTAAAGACTAATTAAAAAAAAATTAAATATCCCAAAATAAAATTAAATATATATATATATATATTTTAAGTTGGAGTCAGTAGAAATATACAGACTGCAACACAGAGACTCCACCAAAAATTGCTTTGAACTCTACAATTTTGGCTCTAATTCTATGGTTTTGCTTTGCACAAAAAACAAATCTCGAAAAAATGGGTCTCTAGGGTCCTGAGCTTTATTAGCCTCATAGTAAATCTGCCACTAGTATTAAATTTACCCAAAACTTGATTAAATGTTTTAGTGATAATTAGATATGTTTATAGCTGTGTGCTTCACAGTCAGCTTTCTTTAAAATGAAATGCAGTATTTTTTTTTATTGACTTGAACTGTATGTTTTGTTTTTTGATATTTTTAATATACCTGTGATATTCTTGCATCTCCCATGATATGTGATGCAAAAATTTAAGCTTCTGAAGTGTGCAATACAGTGTTATGATCATTTTTGTACTGATACATGGATCTAAAATATAGTAATATATGTATAGTTGTAATTCATTGTTTTTCTATAATTTAATTTCGTAGTTTTATTGCATAAATTTATTATTACAAATAACTGTAATAGAGAAAAATCAAAGTAAAACAATTGTGTTAATCTCTAATTTTCATTTTGATTAAATTGTAAATCTTTTATTTTTTATGGATTTTCTGGTATGTAATCTATTGTCAATTTTGTTTATTACATCTCTTTTCTTGGTTCGTAAGAAATTCACTGTGATAATAAAAAATGATTATTTTATTTAAGTACATTAAAAATGTACTTATATGTTTCAGTACTTAAGCAAGCATTTAATTTTGCTTTCAATAAATTTATTATGTTCCATTCATTTAAAATTTTAATATTACCTGTTTCAAGGTGATATATATGTTCTAGTCATTTTTTGTTTTTGTGTACTTAATTAACATTTTTTCATTTTATTTCTTATATGATCAAATTTAATAATACTGTTTGTGAGTAGCTACATGTTACCTTTGAAAGTTTGAAGCTTTGAAAGATATCAACTAGTAGCATGTTTTACTTCCTTTTCACACTTTACATATTATGTGTTTAAAATAATTTTTTCATATTTGAATTTGCAGTGACTGTGTCAGGTTTGAAAACAAGTTTTACATTCAGTTTATAAATGCAGAAAACTTGAACTTACAAGCTTTCCTGCTGTCAGGAATTAAGCCCAAAACCCATCTCTTGAGATGTATACTTCTAAACAAAAATCCTCATTCTTCAATCCCTCTCTTTTCCCACTACTTTGAGGTAGTAATGGGCAGGTTTATGCAGTATATTGAAAATTCTTTAATATCAATATGCATTGTTGAGTAATGTATCAATAATATATCAATATTACACTTCATTGTATTGTACTCAATCGTATCAGCAATATTCTGACTTAAATAATTGAATTTTCTGAATGTTTCATTTTATAATTGGAAAAAAAAAAATGAAATATGCAAATATTAAATTAGAAACTAATTATAATTTTTATTTTATCAAAGTATAAAAGTTATTTAAAAGATAATTATAATACTATTTTATGAACATATTGATTATAGCATTGTTAGATAAATGAGACTAATAAAGATACAGAACCGCCTTTTTTATTAAGATGAAACATGAATGGGCATGATCTGAATGTAATTTAGATATTCCCAATATTCAGAAATGTAATTGTTTATAAATTGCATTATTTTAATATATAACTCTTATATGCAGAATTTCATATTAATTTTTTGTAAACAATGTCTGCATTTAATCAAGTTATTTTCAACACATTGTTTGTAATGAAGTTAATTTTAGAACTTTCATCATTTTTTGCATTTTTAAAACTAGTTATAAGATTTTCAAGAAAGCATTTAGCTAAAAATACAATGTATAGAGTTGCTTTTATCATAACACAGTCATCACTTTTAAATTTGTAAAGTAAAATAAATATTACAAAGAGAATAAAATCACATACTGAGGAAAAATTTTGATACGATGCATATAAAAAGCTATATCTATACACAGTATTGTGTAAATTTATTGATACTAAATATCTGTATATACTAAATAATATGTTGTATAGATAAGCTCTTTATTAGTTTAAGACCAGGGCTTGGCCTTAGCTATTTGTCCAGATTTTCTGCTATTGGGAATCAGATCTGTTTTAAACCTCTTAATTACTGTATGAAATTATACACCTGATCTTTTGATCTTACACCTTGTTAGACCTAAATTCTAAGGTATTTTATGTTTTAAGTATTTCTGGTGTATTTTAGATTTTACATCTAATAAGCATTCTTGTTTATTGAAGGACTGTATATACATAACTTAATTCCTGCATTTTAGTTGTATGTATTTAAGGAAACAAATTAAATTTAAAAGTTTATATTACTTTCAATACCTGTATTGAAAAAAAATCACTGTATTACCTAAATTTCAATTACAGTAGTGCATTAATTTCCTGAAACTTTTAAATTCTTTATAAAAATGCATTTGCTACTTAGATTTAATAATGTAATCATGTAATATAAAAAATATATACTACAAAAATCTGCACCTCTCTCATAGTTATTTTTATATATGAAAGAATGCAAATGGCACAGTATGAATTGCATATATATATATATATATATATATATATATATATATATATATATATATATCAAAATGCTAAATATGCCATTTAACTCCACCACTTCAATAGATTCTGAAATAATTAGTGATCAGAAATAGTTGAATCTTAGATATTTCAGATGATCAGCATTCTTCATTGTATGTTACATAAAATATTTTTATAGTATGAGGAAAAATGATATTTTTGCTGACTAAATTTCACTATGAAATGATTAAGGCCAATTTAGTTGTGCAATATCATTGCTAAATGTAATATCTATTGGTATGCCAAAATAATGTATTTTAGGATTTCTTTATTGAAAATGTTTGTATTGTGTAATGGTAGTTAAAATTTAGCATTTATTTTAGGTCTTTGTTATATACTTTGTGTTTTATGCTATATATGTTTTATATACAACTTAAAAGTTTTGCTTGCTCATAATTTGAAAAGTAACTTATATTATACTATTTCAAGTTGTGTGGACTGTAATTTGCATATTATTTTGATTTTTTTTTTAAATGAAGAATATTTTCTAACTTCTTGCTATTAAGTGTATATGAAGTATTATATTTAATATGTTTTAATAATGAATTTTTTTGTTATGCTACAAAATTTTTAGGTTTTTTTCTTTTTGCAGCTATATTTTGGAAATTGTATTTAATCAATTTTTCTTAAAGTTTTTGTTGAAACATTCTAAATGTTTTGTTGTGCAATATTTTACAATAAGTTTTCAGCATTGAATACTTTAAATAAATTTTTTAAGTATACATTTTAGGCATTTACTTTATAAGAACTTAATATATTTATTTATATATTACATAAATAAATACTATATTTTAATTTACTTATTATTTAAATATAATAAAGCAATTTTTTAATATAAATATATATTATATATGGATTAAAGTGTGGTTTTGTAATCATTAGAATAATCTATGCAGACTTGCTTAGCAAAACAATATGTGTAGCAGTTTGTATTGTATTATAAATGCAAATTTTTGTAAGAATTATTATATAATGTATATAAATTTTTAGTTAATTTGGATGATACTCAAATTCATAGAATTCTGTGATAAATCTCTGGTGATTTTTATCATTGTTATAAATAATTTATATTAAGATTTTATAAACAATTATTTGAACTGTGATTATTCTAAGTTTATTTTAGTTTTATAAATTTATGATTATAAATTTTAATTAACCAGTAAATATACCCTTATCACTGTTGAATCACATTTTTTCACGAACTAGCATTATTGGGTGGGGATTGAGATATGAAGTGAAACATATAAAAATAATGTATAAATAATAAAATGTTTCAAGACACTGCATATATTATCAGTGGCGACTCGTGAGCCAGATATAGAGGGAGGCGCTCATCTATGTATTTATGTATATATATATATATCCCTCAGTGTATGCCAACTACGTCTTTTAGACTTCGAGTTCGTCGTTTGTCCGGCACTGATAAATTGGTTCTGGCGTTACCTCGAAACAGCTGTATACCAAATTATTATTTTACTTGCACTGATATACATTTGCAAGTTTCTTTAAAATGAATAAGAGCCTATTGTAACCATGGAAAATTATTTGAATACATTTCTAAATAAATTTGTATCAAATTTGTAAAAATTAAATACTCTCAGTCGTATGCATGTGCAGTATTATTTTCTGATTAGCGCAAATGTTTGTACACCCAAAATGCACACAATTTCTCTCATATACACTCTATGGCTAATAGTTTTGTACCTGATCGTCCTTGTAACCCAAACAGTAACATAATTAGAGAGCGAACACCAACTAAATCTACGGCCGTTTATATGTAGAAACGGAAAAACTATTTTAATACAAGTTTAAGAATGAATTTAGAATTTACAGAAAATTCTTATGCTTTATGCTTATATCTATTTGTCTTTAAAATGATATGAGCGAGTTCTGCCTGCTAGCAGTCACTATATATAGCAATCGGTTTCTATAGCAATAAGTAGTTAGCTCGTTGCACGGGTGCAACAAAAGTGGATCAAAGTTTAGAGTGAGCAGATCGAGTGGGCCCATTGTAGAGTAGAAAATACAGTGTGAAAATTGCATCAAAATCGGAGCAAGAGTCACTAAGATAGATAAAAATATAAATATGAAAAAGAGGAGGGTCTCCCCTCTTCCACCACGGTTGTTTCATATTACATAATAACAGACGATGTTTGTGTGTCGACGTGTGTGTGTAAGATCTGTAGCGGAAAATGTAAACAGCGTACGGCCTTGAAATGTCGTGCATGGATATTTCAGGAACCAAGGCGATGCATTTTTGTAAAACCGAAATATGAAATTGAGGCTACTTAAAGTAAAAGTTACGCCCAGAGGGTTGATATAATAAGGTTGTATATCTAAGTGATTGCCACCAGCAAAATCTAAATCGCTCAATTAGAAGGCGAAATAAGAAATTTGGGGGGGAGGGGAAGGGCTAACCGAACTGAAAGTTATGCCCAGGGAGCTGACACAATAAATATGTATATCCAGTTCACATATGCAAATGGTGCCGGGACTATAGCCACCAGCGGAATCAAAATGGCTCAATTTTAAGAGCGCCGAGATGTGAAATTAGAGAAGGACTACTTAAAGTAAAAGTTACGCCCAGGGGATTGATACGAAAGATATGTATATTCAAATGGTACAAAGACTGTAGCTACTAGAAGATTCAAAATCGCTCAATTTAGGAACCGAGATGTAAAATCGTGCGGACTAGTTAAACTAAAAATTACGCTCAGGGGGGTTTGAATAAAACAATATGCGTGTCCAGACGATACGCGTATAGATTATGCAGAGACTATAGCCACCATTAGATTCAAAATCGCTTAATTAGGAAGCGAGATGAAAAATTTTGGACTACCTCAAGAAAAATTTACGCCTAGGGAGTATCGGAGCAATATTGGTCTTCAATCAAATTAGAAGCAAAAGAAGGGGGATTGAGTAGTCGCCGCTGAAGGGGGGGGGGAGATTTTAAGGAAAACAACGCCAGATCAAAGAATCAAGTATCAGGTTGAAAATTGATTTTTAACATTCTTCAACAAATATTTATAATTTTTTCAATCTTTAATGTTAAATAGCTGAAAAAGTAAGACAGCTGAGTAAATCAAGAGACCCACCCCCCTCAGACAACACATTTCTGAAAGTGTCACTAGAAATATTCACGGGCATGCCACAAATACAATTCCCGTGACTTTTAAACTATTAAGAGGTCAAACGCATTGAAATGTATCACAAACAAAGCATAGAACTACCCTAAATCAGAAATGATCCCCTTTCCGAAGGACAGAACCACCCTACATCAGAAATTCCCCCCCCCCCCCCCCCCCCCCCCCCGGCCGGGCGCTTATGCAGCGAAATTAAACTGAGTGCCCCAAACAATGCATTTTTCTACCAAAAACGAAGAACGGAAACCCCCAAAATACCATAAATAACCCCCACTTATTTAATTAAGTAAAAAGCACAAAATATATATCGAAACTATTTTGAATTTCTATTTTCTGTATCTAATACTACTAAACTATTTCTTCATGAACCCAAACTGAAAAAACTAGGTCAATAGGATCAATAAAATAAATCAGAATTACATAAATACAGTAATTTATTTTCAAATATTTATTTAAACATCCAAATTTATTATTTTAAAAAGAAGCGAGAGAGAAAACACACATTTATCAAGAAAAATTCGAGGCCAAATTAGCGAAACTTAGCCAATTCGAGTCAGTAGTTCACAGCATTCGTTCCTTTTTGGCTTCTTTGGCTGAACGATTCGATGTGAGCCGCGGTAACCAGCGCGGCTCTCATCGGATTGGAATATTGCAATGTCTGTTTTTTTAAATGAAATTTCTATTACCATTGTATTAACATACCATTCTTTCTATCAGCCAGAGGCCGATAACGAGGCGCGGCTCTCCTTAAAATCCCTCGTCTTTCCCTACAATGCAGTATTTTTCCCTATAAATTTAATATACGTAGTATGAAAGGAGCATAAGAGATTTTATGAAAGTCAAAGTTTTAGTGCTGCCATCTAGTGACCATTTTATCACTAATTTCCAATAATTCGACTTTTTAGTTGAAATAAATTTCAGATAATTTCCTTAAAAATTGTAATTAACCTATATAACTAAAGGAATTTGAAGTGCTTGATCAAGGGGGTCCGCGCGGCCCCGCGGCCCCCTGAATAGCCGCCCCTGTATATTATCGTATTAACAAAATTCAGGCATTTTAATATATGAAATCAGAAACATGTTGCTTTGAGTATATGTATATTAATATGTTGCTAAGAAGTAGAATGCCATTTTCAAAATTTGCTTAAAGGAAGCAATTTAATTCTTTACAACAAGATAATTCAGGTTAATTTACTTAATTTACCCCAAACAGAATACTTAAATGGTTTGCTAAATTTATTAAAAGCATAAAATGTTTTTCTAATTGTGTCAGCTAACTATGTCAGGATCAAGGAATTCAGGTTTTGGACTGCTAAGGTTCTGGGTTGGAACTGGTAAGGTTCAGGTTTTGGACTGGCCAGGTTCTGGGCTGGGAAAATCCCAGCTTTTTACCTCTTGTGGAAATTAAATGGGGATAGAAAAATAAATTTTTGTAAGTAAAAAATTTCTAATGCAGAGCCTATTAGAGTCTAAATAAAAAATTTTGAATAATGCTGTAAAATTAAAATAAATATGGCGAAGAGAAGAATGGAAAGGATTATGGGTTCCTTGACCAGTAAGAGTAGGGAGCTTGAAGGAGATAACAAAGAGTGTGATTCTGAATACTTTATGTCAGAAACCCAGGAGATAGAAGAAAGAAATACTTCTTCCTCATTGGTTAAACAATATCTACAACCAGGTTCATTAATGCCCTCTCCCCCTTCTTTTCTGTGTTCCTGATTATACTTATATAAGGTCTCAATCTGTGTTAAAAATATTATGTTGATGATTGGGAATTCCATGTACTAAACCTACCTTCAAGTTTGGAAATAAAAATATAAATGAATTAAAGAATGTAAGCAAATCTGAAGTTCTAGATTGGTTTCTAAGACATGAAATAAACTTTTGAGGAGAATACAGTGCAGTTATTACTATCGTAGCATTCTGCCTGTATCAATCTTATTTAGTATTAATGCTGTTTCTCCAAGGGACTGTTTTTTGTTCTGATTTCAAAACATGCCAAATACTGTATGTTCATCTTATTCATTTGAGGTTTAGTTTTCATGTTTTTTCAGCTATTTTTTGTTTGTGTACTTGTACGTTAATCTATTTATAGTATTTTAATGGAGAAGTAGCTTTCTGTTGAAACCACCGTGAACTTGAGGTTATAGTAATTAGCTAACTATTCAATCCTATTTAGTATTAATGCTGTTTCTCCAAGGGGCTATTTTTTGTTCTTATTTCAAAACATGCCAAATACTGTATATTCATCTTATTCATTTGAAGTTTATTTTCATGTTTTTTTTCACCTTTTTTTTATTTGTTTACTTGTATGTTAATCTATTTTCAGTATTTTAATGGAAAAGTTGCTTTCTGTTGAAACCACTGTGAACTTGAAGGTATAGTAGTCAGCTAACTATTCAATGTGCAAAATAATTGTTAAGCTGTATCAGCTATATTTACCCAAATTCACTTCTTTTCTGTGTATATATATAACTTTATGCTATTTCCAGTTTCTCCTCTAAAGTATTTAGTCACAAGTATATATAAGCAACATTATTTCCTTTTAGTCTGAATGCCCCAATTTCTTGCCTTTCTGGAGAAATCCATTTAGGCTTATCAGATGTTTGAAAATGCCAATTCTAAGGCTTTTTAGTTGATTGGGAAAACATATTCTCTTTGCCAAAAACATGAACCTAAATAATTTCCTAACTGCTTAATAATTATTCATGTTTTTATTTATTTATTTTTTTTTAAAATGTGACTTGGCTAACAAATGTCTTTAAAAAAATTTAGTGTGAAGAGGGCAACTAGTTTGTTGATGCCATCTTATTTATTTTAAAAATGTTCCCTCTGTATTAGAAATTTTTTGCATGGAATTTCATAATTGAGGGATAAATGGATTCCTTCATAGAGCTTCTTAACATATATCTAAAACTCTATATTTAACATACAAACTCTTTATATTTAAAAAATATATGCCCAACACAACTTTCTCTGCGAATGAATAAATTTTTATATTCTGCGACAATAAAAATCAAAGCTTTTTTTATGATTTGATCTCGGTGAAAATCAGTATATTTATAGTTGTACTGATTAAGGTAAGCATGCATAACTTCATGAAAATTATAATTTGATTCCTTTGAAACATATGCTTCCTGTAGGGAATATAAAATTTATAATATCTCAGTGGCATGTACAAGAAACATTAATTTCACATAAACAAGAGACATTAATTTGTAGACATTCATTACACATACATTTTTAGTTAAATGTCCATACATGCAAGACATCTACTCATTTCATAATAATCATTCCAATTATTATTATTTCTCTTAATATTAGATTAAAACTGTGCAAGGTGTTGAGAACGGCACGTGCTAATGTCCTATATAAGATGTGAATTGTTTTTAAATAGGATATTACGTAGAAAATTGTTTTTTTTTTTGAAAAATTGATTCCCTTCTCGCTCAACCTCACTAGAAGCTGATAGGCTTCTAACGTTTACTGATTGGAATCTTCATACCAAATTTCATTTGACTAGCTCAATTTCATCAATAGATATTGTGTCACAGACTCAGGTAGACAGAGATAACATAGAAAAAAATGGTTCTTTAAGGTGCTTGAAAGATGTAAATCCATCCAAATCCAAGAATTGAATTCCATCACAATGCTTTCCTTTACATATACTATGTAACGTAGGAAAAGTACAGAAGAATGTACAAAATGTATATCCCTGGATCAACCCTTGTTATACTCTGCACTTCTACTCAGCGTAAAAACATTCTAGTTATGCCATTGATAAATGAATCCAGTATATCAATATTTACTGCAAAGGTCATCATTTAGTTTATTTTACGAAAAGTTCTCTTATTTCTTATTTTCATGCTTTTATGTGAAAGGTGGAATTAACATGTCTGTAAAAGAGATGCTAAAAATATATCCTTGCCATTAAAAAAAATTAGCATACATTTAAATGGCATAAACTACATAAAAGATATTATGTTTTATAAAATCTAGCCAATGAAAGATAAATTATAAAACTGTCCTAATTGTGTGTTCTATATTGCCCGGTGATAAGTATTAAGAAAACTATTTGTATATATTATTCAAATAACTATTTATCTCGTTCTTTTAATTTACATTGTTATATTTTTAAAAATAATTTATTTCAATAATTTATTTCAATGTAAGTATCAGTTTTACTAATTTATGGATTAGTATTTATTTTGTTAAACCTTGACTTTGATGAAGGTCTACTCACCGTTTCATGATTTGTAACTGAAATGGTATTTCAGTTTAAAAGGAGGCATGTGATATATTGGTGATATATTGGTAACTAAACCATAATAGCTTTAATGGCTAATGTAATTAGATTATTCCATGTGTGGTATCTAAATTATCTGTAAATCTATTGCGTATGTAACTGTATGTAAAAAAATGTATTTCAATTTGTACTATTAATGTGGTGTTTAGTGGTATGGAACCGATTCTTTAAAATGATTAAGTTTTAACTTTTTTATATGAATTGATGCTGATACCCTTTTACTAGAATAAATCAACCAACATTTCCCAGGTTCTAAGTAAGTGCCTACTACTTAAATAGTACAGATAGAGATAACACCAACTCAATTTTCGAATCACCTGTTTTGAACTAAAGTTATTCTCAGGATACAAATGAAATCTCCAAATCTCCCTCGATCTTTGATGACACATCAGGATGTACACATCCATTATGCACATGCGCGAATGGACAACAATTTCCTCTTCTGTAGGTGTGGCTTCAGTAGGTTAAAAACTTTAATTAGAAAAGGTTTGCACAGAAAAAAATTACTCAGAAATGTTAAGAGTTTGTTTGCTTAAAAAATTAATGAACAGATGGATTGAAATTATTTTTTCTTTAGAAGCAGTGTGTAATATTTAAAAAAAAAAACTGTTGTTAAATTATAAAATCTGATTGCATCTCAATTTTCTTATATCGCAATATAAAAATCGGAGATGTTTTAAAAACACAAAAGGTATTTATATATTTTTTAATTCATGAAATTTTGTGTATTAATTCTATGGATTCTGTTCAAAGTTTGTTTAAAAGAGAATTTTTTGGTCTTTCGGATGGTTTCAAGATGGAAACTCATAATATTTTCCTTCGCTAAGAAACTGATTTGTGTTAATACCACTTAAAATTTGGCTAAATCGTACTAAAATATTAAATAACTAAAAAACTAATTTGAATTTAAAAACAAATAAAGCCAAGGTTTACTGGTGCACCTTTTCAGGTATATCAAATTTCATAGCTGTATGACGCTTAGATTTCCCGCTATAGACTGCACACACACACAGACTTCTTCATTTAATAGGTAAGCTGCATCAAATTTTAATTGCTTAATATTTTGTGAGTAGAAAATTAAAATCATTGCATTAGGTTTCATCATTATTTTATTGTCAAACAATATTTAAGAAAATATTAAACTTGGTTTATAATTTAAATTACTATTTTTAAAATATGTAAGTATTTCAATTTAAATAAAGTTTAGTGTCTTTTAATTGTTTTCACACCTTGTTAATAGCTTTGTTTTATTATGTGCTTGTGTGAAAACTGATCTTTAATTTACATCATTAGTTGATTTGTTTAAAGAAAAATGTTTTCGTGAAGGCAGAAATTGAGTTAAATTAAGAATAAATCATTTAAAAACTTTGACTTTAGTAACTAAATTCAATTATATCACTATAAGCAGAAACACTGAATACCTGATGTTCCAAGTATCTAATGGACATTGTTTAACTTGCATGTCTAAGTGGCTTTTCTTCACTTGCTATATCATAATTAAACATTCTAATTAAACAATATTTTTGTTCACCAACTGATTAGTAGTGTCAAGAACCCTCTGCAAGTTTTGGTTTTGTGGTAGAAACTTTTTAAATGCATGGTTACAGAGGTTTTGATTCTCTATGTTAATTTTTCTGAAAAGATTTTCAGTTACATTTGAATGAAATACTTGCGTATTGAACAGGATTCTTTTTTAAAATGTATAGTTTCCTGAGCCAAAAAAAACGTAACAAAAATTTTTTCAACTCGTTTTTATTAGAAATAATAAAATTCGAAAAGTCTGGCATGAAAAATAAGTGAACTGTTACACACCATCTTTTTTTTCTTTTTTACAGAGTCTTAATTTAGGCATTTTAAACATATAAAACTTTATTGAATTCTATATGCAAGTTTTCTATGTATAATTTTGTAAAAAAAAAAAGAAAAAAAAGAAAAATTAAAATGTTTCTGAGGAAATCTCACTTGTTGGACATGTAAGTGTCTGAACATCATCTACATTACATTGATAGCTATTAAGATTCTGGGAGCTTTAATGTAGTATTTCTGCCTTGGTTTTGTACTAGGATTGATTGTTTTAATTTGTATGAAAAATTTTAGACTTGTATTTTACTGGTTGTATACATGTATGGGATTTGCTGTAAACTTTTATACAAGTATAGCAGTGGTTTCTAAGCTTTTTTGCCTACAGAACACTACTTTACTACAGTTCTGCAAAATACATCTTTTGTGTTCGATTAATTTTCAACAGTTGAATGAATTATTTTTAATGAAGTAATTTTGCCTTGGTTTTGTACTAGGATTGATTGTTTTAATTTGTATGAAAAATTTTAGACTTGTATTTTACTGGTTGTATACCTGTATGGGATTTGCTGTAAAGTTTTATACAAGTATAGCAGTGGTTTCTAAATTTTTTTGCCGACAGAACACTACTTTACCACAGTTCTGCAAAACACATCTTTTGTGTTCGATTAATTTTCAACAGTTGAAATATTGGCATTTAATATATTTATTCATTTAAAACAATAAAGCAAGGTAAATTATAATTACAGAACATAAAATATTTTATATATGCCAAATTACCAAATTAGATTTTTATAAAGAAATTCAGAAGTAAAAATTCAAGTATTAATTTGTTAGATTTATGTAAAGTTTGTTTTAAATCTTAAAGTATGTAACATTTGAAACTATGCTAGAAAGTTTAATCCTCATGTCATGAGCAATATCAAACCTATTACTATACAGTGAAACCTCAATAACTCGACACCCCAATAGGAACAGTAAACACATCGACTTAAGCTGATGTCAACTTACTGAGGTTTCACATTATATATAGCAATTATAATGTATAGCAGGTACCCCACAAATTGTATCATTGAAAAATCGTTTACTATATACAATTATAATACTGGATAAATTATTTTCTTTTATTTTTAAGTTGAGCATGTTACATATTAAAAATTTAAATTACCTCACGAAAAATAATCCAAAATTTTTGATTATTTTTCCTTTTGAAGCGAGAAAAAAAATTCTTCAACACTTCTTAATTTAATCATTGAATGTTCGGCTTTTTCTTGTGTATGTAAAAAGTGACGTATAACTCTAACAGCTTTCAATGCATCGTGACAAAAGGGTGCAGGTACTTCATCATCATCTTCTGAACTTTCAGGTTCTTCTTCCATAAAAGATGAAGCACTTGCACTTTGGTTAACCGATTTCAAAATGTCGTTATCTTCTAAGTGTCCTGAAGTATTGAGATCAGAGTAGCTAGTGACGTATTCGTCCAAAATAGGATCGTTTGTAGCATTTTTGATGAACACTTCTTGGAAAGAATCTTCATTAGATGAGTTAAAACAAAAACCAGCATGACAGAAGCAGTTCTGAATTGTGGCATGCATCTGTGACTGATTTCCATGCATAATCCACCATTTCAATAACATCTAAAACAGAGATTTTCAAGTCTGTTTCATCATCTATACATTCAATAAATTTTTGGATTAGCAATTTTCTGTAAAAAAATTCATATCATTTCATATTGAAAATCATTTTCATATTGAAAATCATTTTCATATTGAAAATGATCTCCTGATCTAGTGGTTGTGAAATTGATGTCAAGTTAAGTGGTAAAAAGCGCAATTTGATTGCCAAAAGATCCTTTATTTGAGGATGAGCACTACAGTTATCCAAAATCAATAAAATTTTTCTTTTCTCACTTGAAAACTTTCGATCTAGCTTCCACCGCTCAAAAATATCTGCTGTCATCCATGCCTTTCTGTTGTTTTCATCGTCTATAGGTAAGGTCTTAACATCTTTAAAACATCTGGAACTTTTTTGATTTACCGACTACTAACGATTTCAGTTTTTCAGAGCCTTTTAAGTTTGTGGCTAAAGGAACTGTCAAACGATTTTTGCTTTTTTCCTTCCATCACATTTTTCTCCTTTGAAGGCAAGAGTTTTGCTAGGTAAAATACGAAAAAATAACCCATTCTCATTACAGTTAAAAAAAATCTGATGTGGGCAACACATGACTTTCCTTATATAATGTAATTAATTTTCTACTTTTACAGTACAAAAAGTAGGTTTTTCTTATAGTAGATACTAATATTCTTTCCAAGATATTAAATTTTCGACAATTAGTCGTCATTTTTATCCATTTGCGAGATTTTCGTTAATTTGGCAACATTTCAAAAAGTCGCCAAGTTGGCGACATTCCGCCAAATTCGTCGCCAAAACCTCGCCAAGCGTTATGCACTGAGAAATAAGTTATTCTTACAGCAGATAAATGACTATTGGCGTTCAAACACAAAAGTATTACTAAAAGTATATTTTTTCATGATTGGAATGAGCTAGTTCCACGAGAATGATGTAACCCAATTTATCGCATGGTATTACATATGAAAATAGAACATGTTTCTCAATAGGAATTTTTTTTTATTATGACTTTTTGATAATTTTTTTTTTTTAAATGAACAATATCTCGAGAACGGTTCATGTTAGCGTTCTAAAATGTATGTCAATCGTTTTCTAATGAAAAATTACATAAGAAATGTCTATTTGCGTAACTTTATTAGTGGTTTTGATTTTTTGACGATTTTTTCAAAATTTCATTCGAAAATTTAGGGGGGTTCTTAACATTCGATTGCATATAAAAGCAATAGGCTTCCAGTGTTTACGGATTGTGATTTTTGTACCAAATTTGGTTCGAATCGGTCCATTCGTTCGTCAGTTATCGTCTCCACTGACACACACACACACACACACACACACACATACACACACACATACACACACACAGACATCACTTCAAAAATGTTTGATTCGTGATGAGGGATGCTTGAAACGTGCTCTCCCGTCGAAAACTCGAATTCGAATTTTCGACCCCGTCACAATACTTTCCTTATACATTATGTATATAAGGAAAGTAATATCTGTATCTTTATATCCTTTCATTATTGGTTTGAGAACATCCTCTTTCCATTTATTAACAGTTTCTTGAGAAGCAGATGCACTTTCCCGACATACAGTTCTAAAGACAATGCGATGGCCTTGTTTAAATCGTGCCAACCATCCATTGCTGCGGTAAAATTGGCTTGACCAAGACTTTTTGTAAAACCCCTTGCTCTCATTTGGATTATTGGTCCTGATAATGGGATTGAGCGAGTTTGAGCTGATTTGAACCACAGCAAAGTTGCTTCTTTTATTGCAGTGAAGTCTGATTTTCTTATTCTCTTTTTGCTTGGTTCGCAGAAGGATTCAGATGCTGTAAAAATCTTTTCCTTGTTTTTGACAAATTTTGAAATAGTGTTCCGTGCAATTCCATATTCCTTGGCAAGACCAGTTTGCATTTTACCCGCTTCAAGTTTTTTTAAAATCTCAAGTTTTGATTTTAAATATAAAGTATGGAGTTTGCGTGGAGCCCTTGCATTCATGACAGTCGATAATCACAAATCAAAACAGGTGGCTTAATCAGTGTAGTTGCTCCACTGACTTCTTTTCTGCTTGCCTTTTCCGAGAAAAAATAAAAAAATAAAGCACTAACCAGAGACTCTCCACACATATCAGACATTGTACTCGGTAGGCCCGGGTTCGATTCCCTCCGCTGCCAAAACTGCCTCCGTTTGTACACGGAGTACGATCAGGTTAAACATGTGGGTCCGTAAGTCCTTCCGAGAGGTTGGTGGTAGGGTAAAGAGGGTACGGTCCCTGTGGATGTCTCCTCCACTGGGTTCCGGTCTAAATTGGGTGGCTCTTCCCGACCGTCTGAACAGTTACCTTACACCTTTCTGGTAGGTCGGACGGTCTGGGTCTCAACAACAACACATATCAGACAATGGTAAGTCAAACGGTCTGGGTCTCAACACATATCAGACAATACAACAACAGCCAATGTCCACCCGATCATTATCAAAGCATTAACCAAAGTTTGGTCTTTCCGATTTCCAGGCAGCTGAAATGAGATAAATCAAATTGACCCCCCCACCCCCCAACAGCGAGTTCTGGGAGATGTTTGCTGGTGACATTGCTTCAGCAGACAGACACTCCAGGGAGTAGGTTACAAAGGAGGAGGGGGAATCTTGGAACAAACACCATAGAGAGCAATACAACAAAGAATTGTTGAAATACCCGAGAACAACGACATAAAATTCTTGGAACTGGCTACTTTCGGATAAATTCTAAAGATTTTTGTGATGGAATGTACGTAGGTGGTTCAAAAAGTATGGTTACAAGAGCTCTCACAGGTACACAAATTCGGCGTGCGAATTATTTGTATTGAAAATGAAGGGTGTTGTTGCACGACAACGCCCGACCGCATACGGCCACGGTTACACGTGATTTGGTACAGCGTTTCCGATGGAATGTACTGGAACACCCACCCTACAGCCCGGATCCCGCACTAAGCGATTTTCATCTCTTCGGACCGTTGAAGAAGCACCTGGCCGGTCGCCATTTCATAACCGATGCCGAAGTTCAGGAAGCCGTCGTTGAGTGGCTCCGCGACCTGGACTCTGATTTCTTCTATGCCGTTTTCGATAGATTGGTTTACCAATGGAACAAATGCTTCGACAACCATGGTGACTATGTGGAAAAATAATATACAAATTTAGTGTCTTGCTAACTTTGTATATCTCTTTTATTTCGTGAATAAACCTTTTGTCCCGCAGGACTTGTTACCTTACTTTTTGAACCACCCTCGTATAAATTGTAGTCAACTAAAGTGGGTTTCTGTTAATATATGTCGAGTTACAGAGTTTTTTTATCTATAGGAATTAGCATTATGCCAACTGTGAGAAAAATATATGTCAAGTTACCGGGGTAGTCGAGTTATCCACGTGTTGAGTTACCGAGGTTTCACTGTATTTGGTTTTCAAAAAGCAGTATAATATGAATCTGGTTTTGCATAAAATAATAGTAGCAAATGAAAGAAGTCATGAAACCCTGTGCTCAACATTCGGTTTCTCTTCCCAATACACTTTATTGCAAATGTTTTTATTATAATATCTTTTTTTAGATCAAAATAAATTGTTTATTAAACACTGATTTTATTTATGCTTTAATATTCAGATTTTATTGCAGAACACTTATTTCTCACAGAACACAGTTTGGAAATGCTAATGTAAAAGATTTGTTTTGCTGTATACATACATGTATGTGGTGTAAACACTCCAAGTATTACTAATAAAACCTATGTTTAAATTTGATTTTAAGTAGTAGGCTATATAATGGGGAGTTAATTTCAAAATTTGATATTGATATTTGTAATGTGTCCCAATTCTTGATTTTCATTTTATGAGAAATTTTGTTTACCAATTTTCCATGTATTATTGTGAATTTACCTATAGGCTAAGTAGTTGCTTAGAGCCCCAACAGCCCTAAATGATTTTCAAAACAGTAAAATGCCTATCATGGGGCCCTACAAGAAACCCCATAGAGCTTCAGAAACTAAATCCACCACTGCTATTAAGTGCAATATTTTATGTTAATTTTAAAATACAATTGAAAAACCATATCGCTTCCCTGCTTCATTCAAAAGTGACAGAATGTGAAAAATTCAATTTACTACGAAATTAAGAAATCTATTTTCAGGAGTGAATAAAATCTTTTAAATGTCAAAATTCTTTACATTATTTAAAACAATAAAATATTAATTGTTAGCCATAGAAAGATATAGCTTAGATGCACACATAAGAGAAACTATGGAGGACTAGGAGGGGCCTAAGCATTCCCTAGTGAAACAAATTTTTTAGCATTTTTTTGCATATATTAAAAACCGTCCCACTTTTTACTTCCATTTTTCTTGTGCATTTACACTTAAGTGTTTTTCTATATAATACTCAGCATATTATATCTAATTACATTATTATAATGTATATAATTAAGAAATGGAAACCATTATTTAGTTGCAAGTAAAACCCTAGATGGGGCCTTCTAATGAAAATATATGGCATTACCATAAAATGCATGTCAATGTTAATTTTTGTCAACTCTTTCTTATCAGTATTATTTTAATTTAATTAACCCTTTGATTTAATTTTGGGGTTTAAATTATAAAACTGCATCAATACACTTTTGCTGGATGATAGATTAATATTTACTCAATTTAACCATAGCAACAACTCAAAACTTACAAATTTAGGATTATCTCACTTTTGAAGCAGGGGTGCAATATATTCTGATTTTGTGCTTAAAATTCTCTAAAATACTGTATGAGTATGATTAAGTGTTGTAAATGATATAATTTTATGAAAAATACACTAAATGTTTACAGATGTATTTTGTTCAACACGTTTCATTCTGTGCAAAAGTAATAGTATTTTGAATTTTAAAAAGTACTGAAAATTATTTTGCAGTTTAATTTAAAAGCATAGACATTCATAGCATATTTAATTCTTCAAATATGTAAATTGTTTTATTTTGAATATTTTATTAATTAAATGTGAAGCATATATTGTATATGGTTGTTTGGGAGCTGTATGTTAATGGGCATATATAATGTTGGAAACATGATAGTCATTTTAAAAGTGTACAATGATCTTTTATTGGGGATCATTTAAGCTATAATTGGTATACAAAGAACATGACCAAAACATGTGTTACTGTGGAACATCTGAAGTGTTTAAATATCTTAATTTCCAGTTCTTGATATTTGAAAATATTGCATGCTTTGTATTTATTATTTGATTCATGCAAGAATAGTATGAAAGTTGATAAACTGTGTGTCTTAGCATATTTCAATAAATGTATTTTGCATTGTTTCACATTTTATTGAATTTTATATATTTCTTTTCTGGTGGGGCAGTACTCATATCCAGACCTAAACATATAGAATATGATAGTTATAAGATTTCCAGTGAGAAAATAATTTTTTTTTTATTTTAGAAAAAGATGTTTATCATATATGCATTTTTGACTTTCCCCAAAATAATATAGTTAACTCATAATAAAGCCAAAAGCACAATTGACATATGACTTGCCTAAGCATGAAACTTTGTTTGCTAATTTTGGTCTCTTGATTTCTGTCTCCCCAAATTATTTTATCATGCTTCGCTATTGATTAAAGTCGAGAGAAGAACCGCACTCCAGATATTGTAATTGCAGAGGACAACTTCACTCCATATTCAGTCATTGCAACACATATATTATTTATTCTGTTTAATGCTGTTGATTCTAGAGACACACATGTCAGAAAATACATTCAACATTTCATTACAATGTTTCAACTGTTTGACTGGTTCAACTTCCTGTACTTAAGTTTTTCTGAATGACACATTCTGCACCAAGTTTTACATGCATTGTTTAGCAGCAAGAAAGAGCATATTTTCAGGGTCCCCACGGACCTTAGAAAGTCCTTATATTGCTTTTAATTTTAAAGGGCTCTTAAAAATATTTGTTTTTCATTAAAGGTCCTTAAAATAGTTATTTTTTTTAATTGAAGGTTCTTAAGCAGTTCTTTTTTTACCCCCATAAAAGTAAGTTTTTCATTATGGAAAAATAATGATTTCAGTAAAAATTGACATTTCCTTTCTATGTAGTAAAATAACTGTTGCAGTGAGTTTAAATTTCAAACTCAATGTAAGAGTTTACATTTTAAATTCAACGAAAAATCAATAATTTCAGATAAAATAGGTAATTTAAAACAAGTGCAATTGGCAAATAAAGCGAATCATCGCCAATTACTGGTGTGCTATGCGTATATTACTGTAACCTAACCTTTCATACTTATTATTTTATATACATATAAAATATTGCTTTGACAGTATTAAAATATACATGTGTAAATGCATTTTAGGCCTTTAAAATGTCCTTATTTCTTGTTGCGTGTAAAGAATGGGAACCCTGATTTTATTGTTTGTTGTGTTAAAGATATCTAGAATGTCAGTCATAGTCTTATATAATTGATTTTGACAACCCCTACGCAGACGCATCTTTCTCAACATTATTAATCTGTCCGGCTCTGCATTCACTAAAAATGAATTCATCCGTTGAATAGGTTGGTTCTAGTTCGACGTTGTGTGCGTCCAGAGGATGGTCGCTGGACATTGGTGATTGTACAAATGCCCCTGCAGCATCAAGGGCCAACTGCACGACGTCTGCACTTTTTTCCTCTGAACTATCCGGCCATTCAGACGTCAGGGCAAAGATGCCAAAGGTGGACAAGTCTTCCATTCGTATCTGAGATGGATTGACTGAGCAGGATAGACTGGACTGATCTAAAATTGAAATATGCAGTGTATATATCTACATATAGTATATAGATGTATAAAATTTTCTATCAGCTATAATATATCAAATTATAAAATTTTCTATCAGCTATAATATATCAAATTATAAAATTTTCTATCAGCTATAATTTATCTATGCAGCTATATACCAAGTTATGAAATTTTATCTGTTTTTTTATAATTATCCTGTAGCGAATGTATTCGATGACATTTTATTTTATTAATTGTTGTAAAATTTTTAGAATAACATGTTATAGTTTATACTGTATTGATGGTGTACCTCATACAATGCTTGAGGGCTAGTAGAGGACTTAATAAAAATTGCTGATAACTTTTCTGAATATCAAAAACCCTTTCAGATTTAATCATAAAAATGTCATATGTTTTATAATTTTGTTAACATGTTTTATAATTCTGAAATTATATTGAATCTTATTTCTGGGCGCTACAAAACTGATTTAATTGTTTAATTTTTCCAGTTGGTAGCAAAAGGATACCACATTGTGTTTTTATTTCTTCTGAGAAACGAAGTTAAAATTTTTAGTAAAGCGGAGTTCAGTTAAGCGAGGTGTAAGTTGTTGAAAATCCCTTTGTATCGTCACTCCTAATTCGAATTATCCGTTGATCTGGAAGCTGAGATGGATCGGATGAGACCCAAACGTGGAAATATTAAATAATTTGGATATTTTTTTTAAATATCTCTTCGCATCGTCTCCTAATTTAAGTTTTCGAAATACTAGATTTTCCCGTTGGATCTGAGATGGATCTAATGAGACCAAAACCAGGATTCAAGCTAAGGTGGAAATGCTCGATAAATAAGCAAAGGGGTGGTTTTGGGTTTTGATTATTCCTTTGCATCGTCGCTCCTAATTCTAAATTTTCAAAATATTGGGTTCCCCCCCCCCCCCCCATTGATCTAAGAGATAAGACGTATCGAATGATACAGAAACCGATATTCTATGTGTGGAAGTACTCGTTAATTTTTAAACGTGGATTTGAGTGTTTCGCTTATTCTTTGCCATCCCTTAATTCGAAATTTTGGATTTTTCCCTTGGTCTCGAAGCTTAGCCGGATCGAATGACGCCCAAACCAAGATTGAAGCTATATAGTGAGAGTACTCGATAATTTTGATATGACACCCAATCAGTCAGTGTATATACTATTATTATGATAGCATTTATTTATTGCAATTAATATTCATATTTCCGATTTTGTTGATATTTGATACTTGGACTTTCAAAACGAAAAATCAGCTGGAATTGACATAGTGCACATCTAAGGGCTGTCTGAATTAGTTAAACTACGATCGGTTTTGATTCTTGACAAAAAAGCTTCTTTTATGGCTTTCAAAGTTGATCAATACTATTTGAATTTTTGTTTGTTATACATTTATATAATAGGACAAAAACCATCCAAAACTTATGCAAGTTTTAAATGTTTTTTTTTTCTGGAGGTGTGTGTAAATAACTGTGAACAAAAATTATGCACACTTAGATCGTCTATTACTAAGTTGTTTATATGGAGTACCTGTGGTGGATTGTTCTGAAAAATTCCTTTGGAAGGTTCCAGAATCATCTTCCACCGCGAGCGCTGTCAAAATATCAGCTTCCTCTTTAAATCGATCGATTTTTTCTTGTTTTCGCCATTTAGCTCGTCTGTTTTGGAACCATACCTGAAATTAAAATTAAATGCATAGGCTAGTTTATCCTGTTTGCATATGTTAACACTTAATTTGACAAGAGTTGATTATAGACTTCTTTTGATATAGTGAATAATGCAGACAAGGGATGGTATATATTCATGGGAACCCTTCAAAAACTTGATTCCGAAATTCTGGGTATAAAAATTTTAAAATCCAGGGATTTATCTTAGTTATTTTAATTTGTGAAACATTACTTTTTTAGTTCTAAAAATGTCTGAAGTGTTTTAGACAGCAATATTATTAATTTTATTAAATGGAATGGAGTAAAATAGAATAAAACTGGAATAAAATAAAAATTGTAACTGGTATATCGTCCAATACCATTTTAACCCTTTTCAGTTCTGCCTGTGAAGATAATTTTGTATAGCGGGAACCGAGATTCTTATACTACAGGAATTTGCCATAATTGTGTATTTTAAGTTTCTTTATATTAGATATTCCGTACGAAGAACGCGTATACAGCTAGTTATACATAAATGTTAAATGTTTGTATATTTAGGCTGATGAGGAAGGCTTTTTGCTTGATTTACGTTCATTGCTTTAAAGCAAGAAAGATCAATCATGCATAAAGCATTGATTATGACACACTTCCCAACTGAAATGCAAGTTTTTTAAACATCTCTAAAATGCGAAACATTCTGCGGTGATATTTTCTTAATTATCACACAACTACAATAAATTATTTTACTTGAAAACTTAAAACTTCATCAAAAAAATGAACTTTATTCAAATGACGTAATCGAAATATAAATTGTCTGTCTTATTCACTGCTTTTATAGTATGCAAAAGTAGTGAATATTTCATTCATACACTTTTATTCCAGACTCCAGAGTTAAATAATTTTGTGTGAAAAAATTCAATTCTTTAAACAACTGATCTTACAATCACTTGTTTACATTCTGCAGCCATTAAAATTAGGCTTTGTTGTAGAAATAATCAAAGTTTGATGATCACTTAAACTAAAAAATATTGTAATTGCGTTGGCGCAGAATATAGATGCACAGAAAATATGCAAAAATAAAGCGGTTTTAGGACGGTTGCAACACTAAATATAAATTTAAAAGAACTTTAAAAATCACAATTATATGGTGTAATTATTATTTTAATTTTTATTTAAAAACACTACCAAGCATTTTGCTGAAATTTTTTTTATATGTTTTATGGGATAATTTAAATATGGGATAATTCAACCCGGATTCAATCCAAAACTAATTGGGTGATATTATTCATTTACATTCCCATATGTCCTACAGACCGTCTCAACAACATACTAAAATTTCATTTTGATAAAGTCATATTTACGGTAGTTATCGTGTGAACGGACAGGCAGAATGACCAAAGTCATAAATACTTTTCAACTATGTTGTAAAGTGTTAAAAATGAACTTAATACTGTTTTTACTGGAGATGGAGGGGAGGGGAGGGGGTGCAGATTGCTCGTGGTAAGAGCGAAACAGAGTTCCTATTTAAATCGAAAAAAAAATAATAAGCTTCCTGTGATCAAATGAGTAAATGTTTTATAAGTATTTTAATCGTAAAACGAAATGACACCCGAACTTAGTTGTTATAATGAGCTTCTCGCGAGGTATTTGGAATTTTACTTTCATCTTGGAGAGAAACAAAATACTTCAGTATTTCCATGAAAATTGGTACAATGTTTTAAATCTATAATTGCAATTAACCTATTTGTTTTCAGCAAGACCGAGTCATAAGACTCAAATTACCCGTCCACCTTCATAAAAGTGATGCTTTCTAAGGAAAATATACAAGGCCCACTCAATAAATCTCCGGTCTAACTAAGCAAAACAATTTTTTTTTTTAGAAATTCGACTTTATTCATCAACATACTCTCCTTCAAGAGTCCTTTATTCATCAACATACTCCATTCATTCCAACGTTCCTCTAACTTTTCGATGCCTTTTTTGTAGAACGATTTGTCTTTGCTCTCAAAATAGGCCTCAATCACTTCTTCATTTGAGCCAAATTTCTTTCCCTGGAGCATCTTTTTGATGTCTGCAAAAAGCCAGTAGTCGCTGGGGGTCAGATCTGGAGAGTACGGTGGGTGAGGAAGCAATTCGAAGCGTAATTCATATAATTTAACCATCGTTTTTATCGACTTGTGGCACGGGGCATTGTCTTGTTGGAACAGCACTTTTTTCTTTTGCATGTGAGGCCCTTTTTTTTCTTGATTTCTACACTCAATCGATCCAATAATGCCATGTAATATTCGCTATTGATAGTTTTACCTTTCTCAAGATAGTCGATGAACAAAATACCATGCGCGTTCCAAAATACGGATGCCATAACCTTGCCAGCTGACTTTTGGGTCGCTTTGGACGACTTTCACCGGCTGCTGTCCACTCAGCTGACTATCTTTTTCATTCAGGTGTGTAGTAATGGATCCATGTTTCATCCATTGTCACATACCGACGCAAGAAATCCTTATCTCGCTTGAACAGCGCTCTGAATCGTCGACCCGTTGTTGTTTTTGGTCCGGAAACGTGGCACCCACTTCGAAAGCAACTTACGCATGCTCAAATTTTCGGGTAAAATTGTAAACACACTACCTTCTGATATCTTTAATGTGTTAGCTATCTCACGCAACTTCACTTTACGGTCTTTCAAAACTATTTTGTGGACTTTTTTTTATGTTTTCCGGAACAACTGCCGATTTTGGGCGACCAGAGCGTTCAGCATCATCGGTGTTTGTACGACCGCTTTTAAATTCAGCATACCAGTCAATAATAGTTGATTTCCCTGGTGCAGAGTCTCCATAACGCTTACCAAGCCACTGTTTGGCTTCAACAGTATTTTTCCCCATCAAAAAACAATGTTTAATCAACGCACGAAATTCTTTTTTATCCATTGCTTTGAAAATTACAAAACTGGGGTCACTAAAACCACTGTAACCTATAAACTAATTGTCAGAATGTCATGAAATTTTGACACGTGTCGTTTGAAGGTTGGTACTATCCAAAAATCATATGGACCTGTCAACAGTGTTGCCATATATGTGTCAGACCGGAGAATTATTGAGTGAAGTGTTAGGTTGGCATACAAAATATTTATTATTATTCAATAGCTTTGAACCTGGACTCTTGCTTCTGTGAGTCCTATTTGGGATGCCAGTTCCTCCCTGGAAAAGACGTCCGGGTAGTGGCTGATGTGAAAGGATCTCTCTAGCTCCTCCAGCTGAGATGGTGTGAAGGTCGTTCTGTAGCGCCTCTGTTTCCTCCTGCCAGTACATCTTCCTTCCGAAGGGCTAGAATAGAAGTTGTAAATGCAAATTTCATAGGAGATTCCTTAAAAGCTCCTTTTTACAGCATTAACCCTGCTATGCTGACTGTACCATTACAAGACAGACAATTTTAATTAAATTTATAGGATTTAAGTAATAAAGAAATTAATATAAATTTTATAAATGAACAATATTATATGTTGGACTGTGCTATATCAGTTGCGACCACGAGACTTATTTTCATTTCATTTTATATATTTCAATTTCTTTTTAAATATTTTTCAAATTTATATATTTCCGATTGTGTTTGATTGTTGCAATGGGATTGAAACAGTAGGAGAATATTTTTCTTTTGCAACTATTTTCAGATATTTTATTTTGATATATGTTGTCTGTTTTCCTTTTCTTGTGTAAAAACGGAACCAACATGTTTGATTTAGATTTAGTTGTGAAATTATTTTTTGTTGCATTAAGAACAGAGATTCTTATAATTTATTATTATTTTTATATGGAAATTAAAATAAATATTTTTAATAAAATTTTTTGACGAACAGTATTAGTAGAGATAAAATTTGTACATTTTAATTCACGAACAGCGTCGAATACATCTACTAGTATGTAATAAGATATAGATCGGGTTTGTTTCTTATTCAATTTCGAACAAAAAAACCGAAATTGCATATCTTTTATCATGGACATGATAAAATTTGATTTTTATATAAAAAAAAAGTTTACATTCATATTTTCTCTATAATAGGGCAATAATTTCTGTTCATATTTAGTCCCCTATATATTAGCTGCAATTATTACATCGTAAAAAGAGGGTATGTTGAAGCCACTATTTTGTTACATAAATGCTGGACTCGTATATTGAACTGCCTTTTAATCCCCCTCCTAAAAAATTATTGGACAAAGTAATTAGCTCCGAGGGTAAAGTATTAAATTCACGCAATGACAGTCATTACATAAATTCAATACTAATCACTACTAAGAAAAGATTGTCAATGACAATCTTATTTTTCATATAGTGGTTGTCAAGGTCGCTCCGCCCTTGTTTAGCGCAGAACAAACAGTAGCATTTATCCACGAGTTTAATTTTATTGTCACATTCGATGTTTTATCTTTTCGAGGAGATTCAAAAGTTGAACACGGCTGATTTCTTAGTCACTCACTCACATACAATTAAAAAAAAGAGAATTTAACTTTACCGAAAAAGTTAGATTATTTTTACTACTTTTATATACCTGGCGTAGTCCGATGTGTTTTCTGGCACTTCAGGATCTTTCGTACAGCTTTCTTCTACTTCGTGCTGCTGGGTTTCAATCAGTGGTTGCTCGGAGGTGTAACCTGGAAGGCAACGATTTAGTTTTATATAGCATCATATTTTTGTAGTTTTAAACTACTTTTTCGGCGGTTCCCATCCTTTACTCGTCCGAGTATTCCCACGTATACCCATTTCTTTCAATTGTACTTCATGACAATAAATGTGTTCCAAGAAGGTTTAAATATACTATTTAAACCTCCTTGATGTCATCCCTGACTATTCGTATCTTCAATTGTATACTTCTTGACTATGGCATGTCTTCCAATTGCATCATCTCCCACGTTTATAAACTTAATACATATTTCGTATTATGTTATAAATTTGATTTCCTATGAATAAAACATCTGATGTGTGCAGCACATGACTTTTTCTACAGGTTTAAATTAAAGGACTTGAAAAAAAAAGGACTTTAAAAATATTTCGATTGATACCAAGTTTGATAATGTTCACGAGGGAGTAACTTACCCTTCTCGAGAAGGGGGGGGGGCTAATAACGTCATGAACACAAAAATTGTAACCCCTATAACCCCTATTATGCATGATTATGTTTCTGATAAATATGCGTGGGATCGCAGTTCTATGGTGCTTTCGACCAGTTGTTTGGTTGTCCCGAAGCCGTGGAACCGGGTGAATAAGGGCCTCTTGGCTTTTATTCACGGAAAACGTGAGTGTCTAAAAGAAAGAATGTAAGCGTTTGAATCCGAGGATGTGTTAGAATAAAGTATCAGAATGCAACCCTGAAAATTGATAGACTTAAATCTTGCGAATGTTTTATTCTTCGAAACGAGTTTATCATATAGCTTCAGTATCTCTCCGTCGGAGAGGTCATCTGCAGGTATTCTCAACGTCCTGGCATAGCGAGCTTTCCACGATGCGACGTCTCGTGTCTCATTCTCCTCTCTTGTTTTACACTGCTGGACAAAACTTTGGCGACCACCTAAATCTCGGCGCGTATTATTAATAAAAAGATATGCTATGTAAAATAAAACGATTAATCAATAATATGCACATATGAGCATCAAATTACTATATTATGGCAAAAACAATAAAGATTATAATGAAAAACGCGAAAATAAGGTGGTCAACTCAAAACTTTGTACACCAGTAAGAGTTTTGGAAATATTTCATATAAATATAAGTGCTCCGTTATCAGTTGTATAGCTTACAGGTGGCGCAATAAGCGTGCAGTAACTTAAAGACTTGAAGGATGATCACTGAAGAGAAACGTGCTGAAATCATCAGGTTGTATGGTCAGCTTAAAAGTCTCAGGAAAACAGCTGTCCAAGCAAATGTTTCCAAGGATACAGTCATCAGGGTGCTCAAGAATAGGAACCGGAAAACAGGGAAGAAGATCGGACGTCCTAAAGCTTTGTCCGTCTGTGATAAAAGGAGAATTAGGAGGACGACACGGTAATTAATAGGGCAAGATGAACTGGTCACCAGCCGTATCATAAAGAATAAAATCGATGTGACAGCCTCACGCCAAACTATTTGTCGAATGTTAGCTAAACAAGACTTTAGCTACGAAATAATCAAGAAACAACTGCCGTTAACGTCGAGACACAGGGAAGAGCGTCTCAAGTTCGCAGGCAAACACATTGTCGAATCCACGGACTTCAAGCAAGTGGTTTTCACGGATGAGGAACGCTTTTGCCTCGATGGACCAGACAACGTCAGTTCGTACGTCAAACATAGAGGTGATAGCGTCATTGCACCGTATCGAATAAAGCGTCAAATGGGTGGTGGCGGTATCATGATTTTAGGTGCCATCTCCAGCTTTGGTAATCTCGCGATAAAGGTTGTTGAAGGCAAATATAACAGCCTAAAATATCTTGATGACCTACGAATCACCTTTATCCCGTGGTGTTACGGACAATTTGGCCAGAACAATTGGATTTGGCAGCAAGATAATGCAAGTATTCACACTGCAAAAACAGTGCTGAAGTACCTGAGGTCCAATAAAATTGCTGTCTTAGATTGACCCGCGTACAACCCCGATCTGAACATCATTGAGAATGTGTGGCACCTAATAGAGGAGGTTGTGTATAGCGATAAGCAATACGATGACCGGAAAGAACTGATTCGTGCTCTGGAGAGATGTGCAAAGAAGTTCAATAAAGAAACCATAATGAATCCATACAAATCAATTCCTGGACGTTTACTGAAGGTCGTTGATGTTAAAGGGGCACAAATTCAATAACTGACTCACATTTTTGTCATCTTTTATTTGTTACACATGTGTGATTACTTAGTGGTAGACAAAGTTTTGGCTACCCATTTTCCTGTATTTTTTGTAAAATGTTTTAATTTTGAGATATTAAACAGTTTTTGATATTCATATTTGCTTCTTCTTGTCCCTTCAAGTCACGGTGGGGGAACACATCCGTACATGATTTGTAGCTTTTCAGAATCTGGTGGTCGCCAAAGTTTTGTCCAGCAGTGTATCACTCAAAGTTTTATATATCTCTCTAGACTAACCCTATGTTAAGAAAATATAAAATTTCTAATAAATTTCGAAGTTTTTCACTCAAATTTAAAAACTTTCTATCTAGTTTTATTTTTTTTTATTAGCAAAGCCGGATAAAAAGTTTCGTGAAAATCCATTAATATTTGCTCAGCTGTCGCGTACGCAAGAAATCGACCAAAGACAGGCATACAGACGGCCATTCCTTCAAAAATAGTCAAAACGTGTTCAGGAGGTCCTAAAACATATATTGGCATCAAAATCTCGAAATCGAAATTTTTTGTGAAAACAATTCTTTCTTAGTGCTACCTACGTATGAGAAAGTAAAAACTGACTGTATTTAAAATAAAAGAAGAAAAAATCCAGAAAAAAAAATTGTTCCTTGGGGGGGATATACGCAAACTAACACAAATTAAATCTAATAAAGCAGAAGATTTACAGAAAATTAACAAACAAGAAAGGTCAATCATTCATAAAGCATTGATTATGAAACACTTTCCAACTGAAATGCAATTTTATTTAAATATCTTTAAAATATGATACATTCAACGTTGATATCTTTTAAACTATCACAGTATTTCAATAATTTATTATACTTAAAAGCTTCAAGACAATGCTAGTTACACAAAATGAACTTTATTCAAATGACCTTATCGAAATATAAGTCGGCTTCCTTTCTATAATAAGCAATATATATTTCATTCGTATAACCGATATTGCAGACTCCAGAGCTAATTTATTTTGCTTGAAAAAAATCCAGCAATTCTTATACCGGGTGATTCAAAAGTTCGGAGCAAAAGTAAAACGCTATAAAAAAATATGTATGGGTCGGAGAGACATGCGGTTTGCAGATTAATAGT
This sequence comes from Amaurobius ferox, assembly GCA_951213105.1. Lineage (NCBI taxonomy): Eukaryota > Metazoa > Arthropoda > Arachnida > Araneae > Amaurobiidae > Amaurobius > Amaurobius ferox. The sequence goes on along the minus strand of OX578135.1, from coordinate 149,837,597 downwards.
CACCGTGGTGGTGGGGGATTTTGTGTGGCATGAAAAAAAAATTAGTTAAAACTCTCGACACTCGGGGGGGGGGGGCTACGGCAGATAAAGCCATGGAGATGACTTATGCATGGAGGTGATTGTACACATGACTGGCCTGCGAGATCCCCTGATCTCACACTCTGTGATTTCTCGTTGTGGGGATACCTAAAGTCACGGGTCCTTACCAGCACTGAAAGGCGCCTTACGGCAGGAGGCAGCAGCCATTCCCGTTAATACGCTGTTTCATGCTGTATCAGCCGTAATACCGCGACTGCACCCAGTACTGAAATATGGTGGTGGACAGACACATTGAGCACTTGCAGCTGTAAATCATGCTGAAATAAAATATCACATTTCACAATTATTACCTCGCATTGTTTTCTTCGCAACAGCGCATCCCTAGTGTCGAGATTTTGAACTATTTTTTTTTTCATGCCCTACAAAATCCCCTACCACGGTAAATATTAATCTGCAAACCGCATGTCTTTCCGACCCATAGATATTTTTTTATAGCGCTTTACTTTTACTCCGAACTTTTGAATCACCCGGTACAACTCACCTTACAATTGTTAGATTTGTTTACATTCTGCATCCGTTAAAATTAGGTTTCATTGTAGAAATAATCAAAGTTTAGTGATAATTTAAAATCAGAAATATTGTAATTGCGCTGGCACAGAATTTAGATACACAGATAAAATGCAAAAATAAAGCGGTTTTATGACGCATGCAACGCTAAATATAAATTTAAATTATTTTTACACAGCGGGGAAAAAAATGAATGCTATATTTTATTTTACAATGAGTCACGCGATCTCTTCATATATCATGAGAATAATTATTATTTCAATTTTTATTTAAAAAACTACCCTGCATATTTTTTTGAAAATTTTTATACATTTTATTTGATAATATAAATATTTCCTAAAATTTTCGGAGCAATTTGTTAATTTTAACTTCGCTTAAAAAATGTTTGAAAAATTAAATCCCATAGGGTTCAATGTATTTCATATTTTCAATCCGGGTTAAATCAAAAACTAATTGGATAATATTATTCATTTTCATTCCCCTATGTCCCACAGACCGTCTCAACAACATATTAAATTTCATTCTGATAGTCATTTTTACGGCATTTATCGTGCGGAACGGACAGACAGACAGAATGACATAAACACTTTTCAACTATGTTGGAAAGTGTTAACAGAAATTTACATACGACTGCGAGCCTTGATTTTGATGAGAGAACGATTTGATGTCGACGCAGCATAATAGAAGATTGAAGATTAAAGCTCAGCTTTTATATTCAGAATATTAAATTGTTCGCTAGTTTTTTCAACCCCGTTTGTTGTCGGAGGTTGCACGTAGCAACAGCTTTTTGTGCAACAGATGTTCCGTGGCTCATAGAGTGATGGAGCATTTCGAACATGGATTTACGCCCGCTAAAAATGTCACAGATTCCGGCCCCGCTGGCTGTCGGAGGTCGCACGGAGCTACTTGCAATTGGTCTTTCTTTTTAAACTTGTTTTACCCTTGTTCAATCGATTCGAATGTTCAACACTAAATAATGGTGTTGTGATCCACGAATCTGATCTTCTCCTGAAAAGGTATTGAAAGTTTACGTGTGCTATATTTTCATGGTTTTCTTAGTTGTAACATTTTCTGAAGAAAGTTGTAATGCATGAAAGTTAAAATGCATCCATTGTTTCGCAGCATTATCACATTTTGCCCTTTCTTAAATTATTATCTTTTCTTTTCTTCAAGTGATATGTTTACCTTGAAGTTGTGCAGTAATAACAAATATTTAAACATTTATTTTGTATCCAATTTTATACTTGAATTTCATTAAAATACATTTTGCATCTTTATGCATATTATCTAATAATATATCTAGCAAATATTCTATATTTGAAAACTCGGACAGATGGATAGTTACAATTATATCCTTGTACACTAACTTGTCATATCCAATTTTGCAAAACTCCTTTATTCGAAAAGTCATCCTGGAGGTCATCCAGAGAAACAAAAATTTAGAATAATGGAGTCCAGATAAACGAGGTTTTTATATGTTTTACAGATGAAAAGTTATGCTATTTATTCCAAATTAACTTTTAAAGCAACTAACGATTTGATTATTTAACTGAAAATTATTTTTGAAATAAGCTGCTTAAATGTATGAAACGTGCGTCACGGTGACTATATGTACCGTACCATAAATGTACCTGTAATGGAAGTGCATTCGTAATGCACTTCCATTAAAGGTAACAGCATCCAATTGTAGATAACATTCCATTGTAGATAACAGCACCCAATGTCCGGTTTCGCGCTTGAATGTGCTCGTCAACTTGGAATAGCCGATATCTATAATGGCAGCAAGAAAACTTGCTATATGTCGCAATTTTGTGGGGAACTAACAAACCCAGTCCTACCACATAGCCTTCTTCAAAATTTAGTTCAGGCTAAACGAAGGATCCATAGTCATAGAACCCGCTTGTAGAAAACGTTTCTAAAAATTAGGAATACCCTCGCATTGCAGATAATAATATGCACGGGCTGGTTTCGCACTTATCATGCTCTCGTCAATATTGAATAGCCCATATTTACAAGAAATTTGCTATATGCCACAATTTTGTAAACTTCTATTGGAACTGATAAACTGGGTTCTGCGTATAATATGTTTAAAAATTTAGCTCAGACTACACGAGGCAATAATAAGCAAGGAACCGGCCCATAGATGCTGTTACCAGCAATGGGAGTGTATATTCTATCATTAACGTGTATTATAGAGAAAGTAAAATGTACTTTTTTTGAGAAATGAAGAGCACTTTTGCATGCATTGAGCAACGTTACAGTTACTGCTTTTCAGTTCCCTTATTGTAAATGGTAATGTACAAAGAAAGTAGTAGAACAGTGCCGAAATCCGAGTTTTACACATTTCATGCACTCTAGAACACGAATCCACTCTTTTTAGATTGATATCTGTGTATGTGTGTGTGCGAAATAGCTCTAAAAATTGTCAAAATATGGAATAAAAATTTAAATATACTAAAATGTATTGATTAAATGATTGTTTTATACAAAATTTTTGGCGACAAGAAGAATAAGGTGAATCCCGTTATTCTAGGATAAACCGTTCTTGAGATATTTCATATTTTTTACATTTTCTTCACCCCACCATTTAAAATCCATTCAAAATCTTTTCATCTACAGCCGTTTATCCAGTCACCAAATGAAAATAAAAATTGAATTAAAATTGCAAATTCGGTGCAATTTCAAATGACTATCTGTGTTATTTTATGCAATTAAACTCAATGTATTGTGGAGGAAAGAGGAAATGCATTAGAGTCTGTAGCGGAAGTCATTTGCTGTCCACATTAGATTTTTTAACGTGTAATGAGTACGGACCTCGGCCGCGCGAAATGTTATCGTTACAGGCAACTGCGTTACACATTTATTACCCAAGTCTAGATTTATATGTATTTTATGAAGCCGCAATTACATTTATGAACTTTAGTGAAAAGAAATCAGAAACTGAATAAACTAAGGTTGACCAATCAAAATTCAGTCAATTGCAAAATCATTGGTTAATCTTGTTTATTCAAGCAAAGTTTGGTTTATTTTCATCCAAGTTGATAAGTGTAATTGCTTCTTAAAGCAGAACTAATTTAAAACCATTACCATATATTTCAAGAAAAATTCAAAGAAAAATACACGATTCAAATTTAGTTCAATTCACTATTTATAAGTGGTTTAAAAAATGTGATGTAGGCAGCACATGACTTTCCCTGCAGACTCATTCATTTTTTCTTTCTTCAATAATCCATTGAGTTTAAGTGCACAAAATAATACAGATACTTATTTGAAATTATATCCAATTTGCAATTTTAATACATCTCCTTTTTCATTTGGCAACTTAACGCATTTTAAAACGTCGCCAATTCTTCAAAATTAATAAAACTGAAATATATCAGAAACGGTTCATTCTAGTGTAATGGACCTTGTCTTATTCGTTTCGTCGTTAAAAATTGCACATAAAACAATTATTTATCAACGCATTCAGCCATATTTAGGTTTTATTTCAGGTTTTGACGATTTTTGCTGACCATTTTGCAAAGAAGGCAGGTTCTATTTTCCCGAACCTTAGCCAGGTCAGAGAGGACTAAGCCCCTCCAAGAAGTATACTCAGCCCCCCCCCCTCGATAAAAATATTAAATGTTTAGTATTTATATGAAATTTAATTTAGAATGTCACCCAAATTTTGCATAAAAAATTTGAAATTTATTTATAAATTACTTCGTTTTAAAGATTTTTTAATTTGGCTGAATTTGTGGTTATACTAATGATCAATTTATTTTCATATTTAATTTAAAAATATTTAAAAGTTTTTTAAATTATGACAATAGTATTTAGGATACTTTTGTATTATTGCTATGTTCACTGTTATGCATTATAGAGTTAAAATCAACTGATAAGTAGTCAGGTGTTAAAATTAGCCTTAACTTGTATTAACTTTCAGAAATTTTCTTCCATTAATTAACAGCTTTACCACTAGTTAATGCTTATAATAAAATCAGTTGTAATTCTTATATATTAATGTTAATGTATAGTAGCTATATATGGATATTAATAATCAGAGTTCTTAGCTTGCAAATATAAATATATTTGTTAATAATTTATATGGATTGAAGTATATAATAGTAACTATTATGTTTATAAATGCTAATGATTGTGTTTTTGGTGAACCCCCCTGAATTTCACTCCAGACCCTCATCAATGTCGTCTCTGTGTGCGGACTTGTATTTTCCCGAATTATATCAATATCTAGTTAGCACCGAAGTAACCCACTAGTGGAATACCTACTAAATTTTGTTGAATAGTTTTTGGGTTAGAATGGATACATACATCGCATAGACAGATATACACAGATGTCAAGGTAAAAATTGGAGAGTCGTGTTCTAGAGTGTCCGAAACGTGCACACTGCACATCCTTCGAAAACTCGAATTCCGATTTTCGAACATATTCCAATATTTTCACTATATATTACCATATATTGTAGGGAAAGTAATAAAAGAAAAGAAAAATAAACCTTGCAAAAGTTTTAGTAGGGAATGTTACACTATAGGGAAAGTATATCTTATTACTTTCCTTACAATATACGGTAATGTAAATAAAGTATTGGAATCATGCCGAAAATCGCAACTCGAATTTTCGACGGATCTACACGTTTTGAGATCTCTAGAACACGAAAAACTATTTTTAGTGGACGTCTGTGTGTGTGTGTCTGCGTGTGCAATGTATGTATCTACTCTAGCTTAATTAATTTGACAAAATTTCACAAAATTTGGTAGATTGTGGGTATCCTTGATTAGATTTTGGTATGATTCGGGGAAAGAAAAACATTCCTTTTTTACGAAATAGGCCGCAAAAATCGCCTATATCTAAAATGAAAGACTACATATGTCTAAATGTATTAATTAAATGCTTGTGTTGTTATGCAATTTTTGACGACGAGAAAAATAAGACCAACTCCATTACTCTAGGACTAAACATTCTTGAGATATTTAAGCTTTTTCGTATTTTTGAAATGTCGCCTTGAAGTCGCCAAATGAAAATTGAATTAAGACTGCAAATTTAGCGTATTTCTAAATAATTATCCGTGTTATTTTGTGCAATTAAGCTCAATTTAATGAATTATGAAAGAAAGAAAGAAAGAAAGAGAAAATTCATTTGAGTCTGTGGGGAAATCATATTCATATCAGATTTTTTTCTTATATATACAATTATTTTTAAATCAGGTGTAAATTTCTGTTTAAAATAAATATCCACGAAAAATAACTATTTTATTTTAAATGGCTTAATTTTTTTTTATCATGTTCAGTTGTTCAAAACATTCGTAACGTTCACATACATTCGTTACAAACATTACGATTTAAATAAATCAAAATAAAAATACATGCATTTTTATTTCTGAAATTATCGTCTGCGTTTTTTAAACATGTTTGTTATTTAGCAAGTATAATAAATCTATTTTTCAAAATAACTGCAACCGCATTATTAAATTGTGATAAAGAGATTATGAAAAACAATTCCGAAGTCTTTCATGTAATTCTATGATCATAATTTCATTTTCTCCCTCCGGGAGGAAGACCAAAGCAAATTGAGTTAAGAGACCAGACGATTATCCAATTTTCGTGCTTTTTCTCCTCTCGATGCTTGTAGAATGCCAGATCACGATATTCAAAGCCGGAGATGGAAGGCGCATTATTTGGGACATCTGTTGTTGAATAGAACTTTCTTTAAAGTGGAGTAATTTCTTTGTTACGTGAGTAGAAAAAAATTATTTTTGTTTTAAGGAAATTCACTGCCATAATTTTCCTTTTTCCGGAACTGTATTAATGTGGTTTGATGGTAATTATAATGTATATTTTTTTTGTTTTATACATGTAAATGCGATTGGAGAATTCAATGGGTTATAATATCGAAAGTTAAGAATAAGCTGAAGTCACAGTTTTGTTTGCTTGTAATTGTGCCGAAAGTTTTTAGATTTTTTTTTCCAGATGAGTATTATTATTTTGTTTGATTTTTTTTTTAATTTGTTAGGATTTTACAAAGGAATTCAGATAGTTTAATGATATAGTTTCACAGATGATTTTTTATCTGAATAATATTTTAAGAACAAGCATATGATGTTACTTGTAAGTAGTGTTATTTTGTGTGTACAATCCAGAGTCATAAAATTTTTAGAATTCGATTCTATTTGATTTATTGTGGACAATTATAAAGCTTTCTCATAGCAGGACCTACAGCCTTTTGATATCGAAATATGCGCTCTATCTATTGAGTAATCATGACTTCACACAATATTTGTGAACTTAATTCATTTTAAGTAGTATCTCATTATCCATTATATAAGATATTTTGAAATTTTATCTGATGCAAGTTTATAGACTTTATATTATCTTCTGAATTTTAGATAAGATTTGAAATATTTTTACGTGGGAAAATATATTTGATGAGGCAATACGTGGAATATTCAATAATAAATTAGGTTAAGTTAAAAAGTTTGATGGGAACAGCATATGACTTTTCCTCGGGACTCATATTCGTTTTTCATTATATACTCCATAATGCATTAATTTAAGTTTTGTCGAACAAAATAACACATAAAATTTATACTTAATAGACATTATATTTAATTCGTATTAAAAAAAGCGACCTAACGCATTTTAAAACTTCGCTAGTTTGAATTTTAAATTTTAAAAACTAAAATATTGAATATTAAAATTTTAAAAACTAAAATATCTCGAGAACGTTTTATCCTATACTCAGCAAACACCTAACCTGTAGCACTGTAGAAGGTACGAGAGACTTTTTACTCAGTAGCCGGTGGTTGGGTTACCAGATAAAGTGCCTTGCGAATTTTGGCGACAGAAAATTATTGTAAAAGAAATTTTCCACTCGAGCGGTGTGTTTAATTATGTACGATTAAAGCGCGATAGATTATATGCATACCAAATATAATGGAATTATATTTTCATCAGAATACGAATATAAACTCATGTGTGTGCAAGCAAAATTAAAAAAATTATATAAAATTAAATTAATCGGTCATAATGTCAAAGCAAGGATTCAGCGAATTCATGTTAAACGTATTTATGTATATATTTAATATCACTATCATAAAAGTTAATGAATACAGAATAGTTAGATTTAAAAACATTTCTTTCTTTTTTTACAACTATTTATTTAACTTAATCTGGTGTTTGTCAGCGCCATTAAAATCTTTGAGGCCTTAATTAATCAGGTTGTATTAATCATAGTAATATGAAATTTGGTATATCGTTGTCTTGCAGTAAATAATTTTCTTTTATTTTGAGCCACATTGGGGTTACCTGTTCTAAGCTCCCCATATAAATGTACTCGTTTATGGGGAATAACTCGAGAACCGGAGCAGCTATAATGTTCAAATTCAACATGTCGTTGTCTTTTATGGTGTACTCGCAGCGATTACTCGGCATTGCTCGGGATTTACGAATCAAAACTCTGATAAAAATTACACCGGAACATATAGGGCCGTGAATCTTATACATTGTTTTTTCACTGTGAAAGGAGTAAATTCATTGCATTATGTAAGAAAAAAAAATCATTGCATTATGTAAGTCATAGCTGCTTCCAGCACGCCCTTCGCAGCTAGGGGCAGCGTCTCGGAATGTGATTATTAGGTGTTCACAATTGATGTACAGTCAATATGTACAGTTTGAAATATGTACAGTTTGAAAGGAAAACTAAAATGACTCTTAAACGCTAGGCAACAATGCAAATGTTAACAAATTAAATGACATTATCCTAATTTGTTAGGTTTTACCGCAATGCTTGCTTGTAAACCACATTTTTTGATGTTCCTCCCGGAGTTAAAATATACAAGTTTTGTGTAAATTTTGCTCCTACTCTTGAGCATGCCACATACAACTGACCATGAGAGAAGCAAGAACTTTCTAAATTCACGCCTGCAAACTTAAGGGTTTGTCCTTGAGCTTTGTTGATGGTCATGGCAAATGCCAGTCTAAATGGGAACTGGATTCGTTTGAAACTAAATGGTAGGTCTGTTGGTATCAACGGTATGCGAGGTATGAATACTTTTTTTACTTTTTTTACCTTTTACCTTTTACGTTAATACCGTGGTTTCTATGACATTTGGTAAAATAATTTTGACACAGAGCAGTGTTCCATTGCATAATTTTGGTGCGTTTAGATTCCGCAGAAACATTATTGGTGATCCTTTCTTTAACTTCTAGATATGAGAAGGCATTCCAGGTGGCTCAAGGTAGTTCAGAAATTCCAGCGGGTAATTAACGGCATCATCGGTGTCCACTGCAGAGTCAAATGACTTGTTATGATATAAAATGTTGATAATTAAATAACCATTAATCCTCACAAAATGTTTATAACTAAATAACCATTTTGATTTCTTAATACTTTTCGTTGTTGAGTAAGCCTGTGAAAAATAAACCACGGTGATAGAGTTTCCAATTAAATTCATATTTCAAACCTGCGATTTTCAAAAGTGACTAATGCGTTCAATAAACTCCCACAAATCTCAGAGATTTAATTGACTTTCACGTTTTAAAACAAAGATGTCCAACCTTTTTCGTTGGGAATCATGGAGTTAGAGAGTAGAACTCCTAAGAAATAGTTTCGTTTTCCATTAATATCTCGACAACCTTAGAAACTCGAAACCTGGACTAAATTTATGGAGGGATATTTCAAAGCTAACCACAAAATTTCATTAAATGATGCAGCTGTTCTCCCGTGATGATGAGACAAATGAAAATTTCGTTTTTCACTAATATCTCGAGAACGCCTGGCTGTAGAAACTCGGAACATAGACTAAATTTTAAATGAGGCTATTTTAAGACTACCCACCAAATTTCATCAAATTCTGTTCAGTCGTTCTCACGTTCTCACGGGGGGGGGGGGGGATAACTCGAGAACCGTAGTAGCTAGAAAATCTAAATATGGTATATGATTGTCTTTCATCCATTTCAGTTACATACAAATAATAAGAGCTATTATTTTAAGAAACTACATTCTTTTTCTTTTACTTGTTAATATTTCAATCAAAATGAGAAATCATCAAAGTATTATGAAAAATAACGTTACGAAAACATTACAAATTTCTTACCTAACTTGTGTGGAAACGTAGCCAACTTCTAAATCAATTGAATCACTCGACTCGCTGTTAATTTCAAAAGACAACCTTTCTATAGTATTATCAGTGAGATTGTCGAGCGTCCACATATTTCCTTTTTCCTTTAATACATGGTCGATGTAGTTTTGATGGTTCTGAGGCGTAACGCGTTCTATTATAGGCCTCTCTTGTCAGATATTGCTCTTCATCAGGTTTAAAAGTACGATTTTCCGATGATGCTCCGCACATGCTCGATGAGATTTAATTCGTAGTGGTATGATGGCAAGTGGATAATCTTATGTCCATGTTGCTCAGCAATTTAGTTAATTCAGTAGGATTCCCACTGTAACCTAGCATTCGACACAATAGACAATAATTCTGTTTTCAGCATGTTTGTATCCCAAGGGATGTTTTTGATTAATAAACTTATTAAAAGTTATAAAACATATCCAAATCTGCCGATAATAACAAAACAAATATATTTTTTATTATTTATTTCTTTTATTCCAAACATTTTTATCATGTCGGGTATGTATTTGAGGTGAAATTTTCTGAAAATTTCAAATCCTTTTAAATTTTTGTTCTATCTTTGATAGTTTTAAAAGTAGAAAATTCTATTGTAAATAAAAAAAAATACTTTTAACCTTTTCAAAAACGATTTCAGTCTTCTACAGGTTTTCCATACCGCGATTTTTCGCAAATATCAAGCCAACTAATTCTGCCATTGAAGCGAACGAATACCAATATTTCACTTCCCATTACATGTAAAAAAATATTTAAATTTTATGTTAAATATATTTTACTTAATGTTTCAACTACAAAACGAATAGAAAGAGTAAAAAAATTCTGGTTTAAAAAATATTTTTTATTAACTCTTATGTCGCATTATTTCTGTTAGCGGAAGATTACATCTCGTACCTTTTACTTCACTACCGGTTAGGTGTTCGTCAAGTATAGAGAAATGGAGTTGGTCTTATACATTTTTTCATAAAAAAATTTATTAATAAAATGTGGTTTTTATTTAATACATTTAATTGTGTTTAGTCTTTTCTTTTTCCAGCACCAGGATAACCCATAACTACCGAATTTCATGAAATTTCATCATATAGATTTTGAGTCGATACATGCTTTGTACAGATAGGCAGACACACACACAAACGTTTCTCTAAAAAATGTGTATTCGTGTTCTAGAGGGTCCAAAACCTGTAGATTCTTCGAAAACTCGAGTTTAAATTTTCGACCCCATTCTAATACTTATCCTATACATTACCATGTATTGTATGGAATGTAAAAATCAAATTAAATATACTTTTTAATTTAGGTTAAGCATCATAACCTCAACAAATCATCAGAATATCATTTGTCATCTCCTACTCCGCTAATAAAATTTTTGTTACATTGGATGGATGAAGCTTCAAGAGTTAAATTTTGGTCCACATTGTCTTTTAGCAGTTATACTAAATTTATTTCGTTGAAATATTTTTTGATCATAAACAAAATCTCCATCCCCCCCCCCTCTCTCTTTAAAATGGATTTTAAACAATATCAGTGAAAAATCTTCTGCTTAAAAATATCTTTGATAGAAATGTCTATCCTTTCAAAATATACTGGTATCCAAAATTATCTTTACATACATAAAAATAAGCGTCGCAAGCCCTGTCCACGAAGTATATATTCTTGTAATTCAAGATTTGATTTTGGTGTTCTGCGACTCAGATATTTGGAGCTATAAAATAGTTTTTTTTATGGCTGTAAGGTATTATTTGGAAAGAATTTTTGAGGTGGCGAGCTGTCGGTTGTTTAGAGGCTGGGCAGACATTGGTGGAAGTGGCAAATTGTTTCATAATTAGTTTTGTATCACATGCACTCATGTTTGACTTTCCAGTTTGCCTTTATATGTTATGATGCTATCACGCCCCCAAAATTCATTCAATTATATTGAACAGTTATTGAGAAGTCAGTTTTTTTTGTTTATGTAAAGATAATTTTAAACGCTAATGTACTTCTATTATAAGCAATAAGGTGCTCAACTGATTATGCGTCACCACCCGTGGACCGTCACCACCCGTGAGCACAAAACTCCTTAAGGCAAGGATTAAAAAAAATTCTTGTGGAAGTACGGTAACTTTGAATCCCAAATTCGGCATCTTTGAACTCTCAAAAATTACATTGAAGTGATTTCTACCCTATCGCTAATGGATTCGTTACAATATTTTTGCCAAAACAATCCAAAATCCTTGCTTTAAGGCTAATTTTATTAACGGTGGGCGGAGTTGAACACGCCCTCATTCGGTGCTGGATTCGAAGTTGCAGTACTTCTACCAGAAAAATTCTAGAATCCTTGCTTTAAGGAGTTTTGTGCTCAGTGATCATCTCATCGCCTTGCTGATGAGCGGTAAAGACCGCGAGACCACGGTCCACGGATGTTGATGGATGATCAGTTGAGCACTTCATTGTTCTTATGCAACGCCCTGTTATAGGGTAGAAGTGACTTCACTGTTATTTATGACCGATTATAATTTTAGTAATGGTGGGCGGGACTAAAAACACCCCAATTGTTACTGGATTTGAAATCACAATACTTCTACTAGAAAAGTTTCAAAATCCTTACTTTAAGCAGTTTTATGCTCTCTGGTTATCGCTTGTATTGTTGTATTGTGCTGACGAGCGACAAAGACAGCGAAACCATTGATGGATGATCAGTTGAAAACTTTTCTTGATTATATGCTACGTCCTGTTATAGGGAAGAAGTCGCTCCACTGTTATACTTCTACTGTACGCCATAAAAGGTAACATTGAGAACAGACAGGTATAGGAAAAATTGCGCGTCTCCGCTAAGCAATATAATCCATGTACCGGGTGGTCAGAATTAAAACACCCCTACTCTGAGTTCTCTATACATCGAACTACTCAGTGTAAAGGCTCCAAAATTGTTGAACCTACTATTCAAGACATGGGGAAAGGGATTACGCAAAAAAAAAAAAAAAAAAAAAAATTAGTTCCAGAAACACCTATAGGTGGTGCTGTACAATAGAAAATATGCTGAAAAGACACAAAATAATCACAAAAAAACAAACACATGCGATATGGAATTTTTCCTTTTTAATTTCTTTTGCTGATATGAAAAAAAAAGATAAAAAAGTGAAGAAACTTAAACTGTCATTGTAACTGCAATTTCGCACTGTAAGCACAAAAATGTGCATAAACCCTTGGTTTGCAGCTACTATGTTCTGGGCATAAAAGGGGATAAAACTGGGAAATTTTCATTCTTATTAGCGATGGCTGTCACACTGCCAGAACGCGCTTTGCTTGACAAGCTGTTTTATGAAAACAAAGGACATGCTGCAGTTGCACTTCGAGAGTTTCGTCGGCTTAAGAATTTGCGCAAAGGACCATTACTTCCACAAGCTCTCAGGAGAATGATCGCTCGATTCGAGAAAACTGGACATTTTGGAGTTCAGCCGGGTCGAGGACGCAAATCGACTCGTTCAGATGTCGTTGACGATGTTGCCACCGCTATTGTTGAACAATCAATGGATGACGTTATAAGCTGTAGTAGTGCACGCACGTGGAGTGTCACGACATTTGGGTGTTCCCTACAACACAGTGCGGAACGTATTGAGAAACATAGTGCATTTTTTCCCGTACAAAATTAGTCACAATCACCACTTGCTGACCATCGACAGGGAGAAGCGACTGACCTTTGTATTGACATTTCTGGCTAGAGTTGAAGTGGATGCATCGTGGCCATGGCAGATTCTATGGAGCGATGAAGCGTATTTCCATCTAAGTGGAACAGTCAACACCCATAACTGTCGCATTTGGGACACGGAAAACCCTCGTACCTTCCAAGAGATTCCACTTCACTCACCGAAGGTTACAGTCTGGTGTGGATTCACAGCCACATTCATTCTTGGACCTTTCTTTTTCGAAGAGGCTACTCCCAATGGCCCTGTGACATGCACCGTGACGGCCAGGAGGTACAAAAACATGCTCGAAAATTTTGTTGTACCCCAACTGCAACAGCACCAATGTTTTAATTCAATTACCTTTATGCAAGATGGAGCGCCTCCACACATTGGACTCTGTGTACAGCAGTTTCTTCGGCAACATTTTACTAATGGTAGAGTAATTAGTCGTGCGTTTCCGACAACCTGGCCATCTCGTTCTCCAGATCTTAATCCCTGTGATTTTTGGCTGATACTTAAAAAGTCCTGTTTATCGAGGACGTCTGGTAACCTTGGCAGATTTGAAAGACAGTATCACTCTGCAAGTGAGAAGCATCTCAATCGACCAATTACGATCCGCAGTTGAACAAGCTGTCCACAGACTGCAGATTTTACATCTTGAAGAAGGGAACCATATTGAGCAGCATTCCCTGCATCGATAAGGTCCTTGTGATATGAATGTTTGGTACATTCGAATAAAATGTGTTACAAATGTGTATTTTGTGTCTTTTCAGCATATTTTCTGTTGTACAGCGCCACCTATCGGTGTTTCTGGAACTAATTTTTTTTCACGTAATCCCTTTCCCCATGTCTTGAATAGTATGTTCAACAATTTTGGAGCCGTTACACTGAGTAGTTCGATCTATAGAGAGCTCAGAGTAGGGATGTTTTAATTCTGACCGTATTAAATGCTATTCGTATTAAACGCTATTAATAATTAAAAGCTAAAATTTTACCCTATACAGGTATAACTGATGAGTTGAGTTCTAATCAATTGATTTCCGAAATTATAATTCAAAATTTTACTCCTGATTTTATATTTCTGTAAAGTCTGGGAAATTTTTCTGTAAAGGCTACCGCCTGTCCTATAGCATCAAATGGTTGATGGTTTAGAATACTGTCGAAAACCCAGATCAATCGACTCACCCAAGGGTACGAGCAGCAATTTGAGTGACCGGAAAATTTAAAATTACATGACTGGGTTTAAGTATTGTCATGTGTTTTAAATATACCCAGGCATAACCGCTATTGATTTAGAATACTGTGTCATGTGTCCTCACCTATATTTTTGTTACAACAAGATTTTAATTTGTGTGTGTATAACGATGAATTGGCATTAGTTGAATTAGTATCTCGGATGAAAATCGAGCCAATCGTATTTCGTACGAAAATTGAACCGATCATATCTCATACGAAAATTGAACAATCGTACTTCTTACAAAACTCGAATCAATCGTACTTTACTTTAGCTGTGAAGATAATTTTGTATAGCGAGCTCCAAATGTTTATTGGTTTTGAAATATTGATGCGTACACACCGAAATCGAGCGTTGATGAACACAGCGAACAGAGAACAGAGTTCCCCTAGTTTCAATTGAAAATAATTCTTTGTTGATATTCAAATGCTTATCTGTTACTATGGTAACCATTATAGTCAATGTACTAATATTGGGCGTATGTCTACATTAACAAAATATATAATATTAGCACATCTCTAAAAGCGCAGTGTCAGTATGTCAAACTCCAGTAACTCCAAGAGCTGAAAAAAACTCATGTATACTAATTTGACCATGCTGAATCCAAATCTAAAATTCGTTTTTCAAATTCCTGGATTTAGAGAAAACACCTATCAAAATTTGGCTTTATTTGCTGATTGACTGATTGACTGACTGAGAGATAGATGGCTTTGAAATATTCGTTACGGAAAAACCGGCACTATCCCTATTGCTCCACACCAATATTTTTGCTGTTTTTGTGTTTATAATCTCAGGCCAAAGGCGTTGCCACAACATGATGCAATTGTAAACTATATTCAGCTCGAGTTAGAGATGAGACCACCTGCTTGACTCAGCTGAATAGGAAATTTAATATTGGGATGCCAACACAATTTAAAAATCTATATAAATAAAAATGAAAATCTGTCTGTCTGTCTGTCTGTCTGTCTGTTTGTCACACCATCACGGGAGAACGGCTAAACCGAATTTGATGAAATTTTGTGGGTAGCCCAGAAATAGCCCCACTTAAAATTATATCCGTGTTTTGAGTTTCTACGACCAGTGGTTCTCGAGATATTAGTAAAAAACGAAATTTTCGTTTGTCTCATCGTCACGGAAAAACGGCTGAACCGAATTTAATGAAATTTGGTGAATAGCCTTGAAATATCCCCCCATAAATTTTGTCCAAGTTTCGAGTTTCTAAGACCTGGGGTTGTCGAGATATTAATGAAAAACGGAACTTTTTCCTAGGAGTTCTACTCCCTAACTCCGTGGTTTATCCAAACGAAAAGCTTGAAAATCGTTTGAAAGTGAATTAAAATTTAATCTCTGAGTTTGATGGGAGATTTTTTGCGTTAATTAGTCACTTTCTGAAAACATGAATTGTTTGAAACATGATTTAAAGGGGAAATCTATCTCCATGGTTCATGGTTTATTTAAAACAAGCTTTTACGGAACAATGAGAAGTATAGAGAAATCAAAATCGTTATTTAATTTCGCAGTTTATGTTATAAGACATGACATATTTAACATGTTATAAGATTCTATCTTATATCATGTTACTCAGAAACGCAATTAAATTAAATCTGTCTGTTAATTTTAATAATTATTTTTTCGATTTGAATAATAAATAAATGGATATAAAAATATATTTTAGAAAAGAACGATTTGATTTTTCTTATAGCATTTTTGACTGGATAATATCAATTACGGTCTTCAGGTTTAAAAATTATTATTATTTATATTTTCGGGGATTATTGATTCAAGGATTATTGATATTTTCAAGTTATTATGCAATTATTTTATTATGACAAAAATTGTTTAAACTCATATATTGTATGTTGTACGAATCTTCTACAAATACACGTGTATATCTTTTAATCTACGAGAATATAAGTAGTGCAGATATATTGACATATGTTTTGATATATATTGGCATATATTGGAATCAATTACGACCTTCTGGTATAAAGAGTACGGATATTATTGATGTTTTCAATTTATTACGTCATCTCTTTTATTTTGGCAAATATTTTTGAGACGCATATTGTAATACGGGTAATCTTCTACTAACACATTGGCATATTTTCTGATCTGCGACAATATAATTAGTACGGGGTTGCATATATTCATTCAATTCCTATTTTTTCTTCTGTAAATTTGCTTACAAAAGGGAGCAGGATGTTTTATTCTTCAGATCGGATCGTGAAGATAATTTTGCATAGGGAGAACATATATTCTTAAACTTCTCTTTAGGAGCAATAAATTTAATATTTTAACAGAATTTGCACATGATTGCGAACTTTAAGTTTCTTTAAATTATACACTCCGTACGAATAACGGGTGTGCTGTTAGTGGTTAATAAATTTTAACATTTTAGGAGGATATATCATGTTGCTCGGCATCGCAATTAAATTAAATGGGTTTGTTAATGTTTTTATTATTTTTTTTCGATTTAAATAATAAATAAATGGATAAATGGATATAAAAGTATATCTTATGAATGGACGGTTTGATTTTTCTTTTAATTATATTAATTGCTGACTGCGTACATCAATTTCATTTATTTTGGCAAAGAGTTTTCAAGCTTATATCGTATTTAGCTACTAAACTCATATATTGTGTTTAGCCAATAAATTCATATAGCCGATTGTTGAAACAGAAAAAGAGTAGAGCGGGTATATCTTCTAATACAGTTGTTGTGTTTTCATTTAGTATATTGAAACGGGATAAGAATGTTTCATTCAGATCTGCAAATTCAAAGCTACGAATTTGGAGGGATATCGCTAATTTGACAACTTTTCTTAAACTTTGCCAAATTGACGGAAATGTCGCCAAATTGATATAAACGACACACAAACAGCTGCCATAAACCTTCGGGTTGGTCGTGTGGCTTGGGTCTTCTACATATCAATGAAATTTTTTTTTGTTTTGTTAGAAGAGAGTACTGAAATGATGTTTGGTTAGCATTTATCTGTCAGACCAACCATCCTACTTAGTAATACATTTAGCGAATTTTTAAAATGTCACCAAATTGATAAAAATGTTTTCAAATCTATAAAAATATCTTGAAATTGATAAAATTGCGCTACATAAATGATATTAATTGTTTTTTGTTAGGGGATAGTATTGTGATGATATTTCGTCAATTTGTCGCAAAGTGGAACTGTCAGTTCTACAGTCCCACTTGGCGATAAATTTGGCGATTTTTTAAAATGTCGCTAATTTGACGAAACTGTCGCCAAATGTTCCATAGAAATATAACTATTTAGACGATATTTTTTCTACCAATTTATTTGAAGCAAATGATATCATGTCGCTTAGCAACGGATTTAAATCCAATGTGTTTATGCGGCAGGCGATTTTTATTAAATCCTTTCCGATTTGAATAATGAAGATATGTATATAAAATAAATTTCATTGCCATTTCATTTTGGACTGGATAATATCAATTATACTCTTCAGGTTTAAACATTATTATTATTGATATTTTCCGGAATTATTG
The DNA here is from genome assembly GCA_951213105.1 of Amaurobius ferox. Taxonomy (NCBI): domain Eukaryota; kingdom Metazoa; phylum Arthropoda; class Arachnida; order Araneae; family Amaurobiidae; genus Amaurobius; species Amaurobius ferox. The sequence continues at coordinate 149,819,447 of OX578135.1, read as the reverse complement.
ATTCAGGGATTATTGATATTTTTAAGTTATTACGCCATTGTTTTATTGCGGCAAAAATTGCTGACACACGCATATTGTACGTTGTACGAGTAATCTTCTAGGAATGCACGGGTATATCTTCTAACCTACGAGAATATAAGTAGTACAGGTATATTGGCATATATTTTCACATATATTGGCATATATATTGGAATCAAGTACAGTCTTCTGGTATGAAGATTAAGGGGATTAATTATATATTCAATTTATTACGTCGTCTGTTGTATTTTACCAAAAAACATTTGTGACTCATATTGCAAAACGGGTAATCTTCTACTAATAATCGGACATTATAAGTAGTACGTGTATATCTTCCCATATAATTTTAGCACTTTAATTTTGACATATATTGGAATAAATGACTGTCTTCAGATTTAAAGATTACGGGTTTTTTGGTATTTTCAATTTATACATGTAATCTACTAATACAGGTTATATTTTCTAATATTCGCGTATATAATTAGTACGGGTCACATACAATTTTAACGCTTTTATTTTGCATATATTGATTCAATTCCATATTTTTTTTATATTTGCTTACATAAGGGGTCCAAGATGTTTTATTCTTCAGATATGTCCATGAAGATAATTTTATATAGCGAGAACAGAGATTCTTAAACTTCTTTTTAGGAGCATTATATTAAATATTTTAACAGAATATTTTGATTAAACATGTCATTTAGTATACTATAAGAATTTGGGCATGATTATGAATTTCAAGTTTCTTTATATTATATACTCCGTACGAAGAACGGGTATGCTGCTAGTTTAGAATATGAATATTTAAACCGTGGAGTTAGGGAAACGTGGTTCCTGCTTTTATTCTCGTTTTAAACATTGCAATTAATGCAAACTTTGTTTATAGATACATTGGTTGGAGCTGAATTGTATGATCCATAAAGTTAGAGGGAGTCTATTTTCTTCTATGGTATGACTAGAAATTGAAAACTTGAGATAAAATATTTGAGGTATTAAACTTGATAAATTGGTTTGTTAGAAGGTCTAGCGTAAATAAATTGCGTTATGTTTAGGGCTGGTATAGTTTTGTTAGCGAGTGGTATAAGAAATAGTAATATATTGAATGGGAGGGGTGTGTCTGTAAATATTAGGAGTGGATGGAAGGGTCGGCGGGAGTTGATGTCCGTCTGTACCTGTTTCCCATGCTGTACTTGGATGGGCGTAGCGACTTTGCTGGTCTGAGATAAAACTGAGTTAAAAACTGAATAGCTTCCACAGTGTACTTAAGTTAGCTGTGTGTACTTTGGCATTAAAATTCGTTTCCATCATTTAGATATGCAAGAAGGAAGTAAGAAATTAATATTCTCTCCACATGAAAAGGAAGAGATGTTTTAAAACGACAAATAACTTTCATCAAAAATTCTTAAAGGAATGCTTTAGGAAATTCGTGGAAATTATTTCCTTTTCACAGTAATGCCTGTATTTTAAATTATCTTCAAAACTTTTGTCTGGAATTTTAAAACCTTCCCCCTCCCCCCCCCCCCCTACATTTTGCTTTCCGCTAATACAATTAGAGATTGTCTCACGTGTAGAATTTATAATAGACATTTTATTTTAATGAAGTTTAAATGGACATTTTTGCACTAATATTCCAATCTTGATGTAATATAATACAAATGCCTACTTGAATAATTCATGCTATACTGTTAAATTGAATTTTTATTGCGAGTAATATTTTTTGCCAATTTTTTGTCAGACTTGTTTTCACGACAGCTAACTTACCTAATGTTGTATAATTTTCATAATATGCACAGTAAACGCTGTTGATCACTTTTAAGCTGTTTACTTGCTTATATAGAATTTTATTACAAGCGGCAGAATAATTTCTTATCTAGTTTTACGACCTTTATGAGTGGATATTGTCTAAATCGATTAGGAAAGGGAAGAATCGTTTGTCTTATAACATAGTAGTTCTAAAGAACTCGCGTTTCAACTGAGATTCGAACAACGGGTCTCCAGCTGGCGAGTCGACGCTGTATCCCTTGAGCTACTGGGACTTTATTTTTTCGTTTTTCTTTGAAGTGGGTTCTACATTCTCTTACCCAATTTGAGATTTGTTCAACTTCTTCATCTCTTTGCTTTTGTTTGCATATGATACTATTTTGTCGCTCATAAAAATCGTGAATTGAAAATCGCTGTTATAAATAGCAGGTTCCTGGGAAATATAGAAACACGGTATTTTTGAGGCCTCGTGGTCTACTGCAACTAACCTGCAGGTTTATGTTGCTCGGGCGCCATATTAAAATTGTGTTTAAACGCCATATTAAAAATAAAAAAAAGAATCAGAATTTGAACCATTGATTTCTATCTAGCCAATTCAGGGACGCCAATGCCTGCAAAGGTGAATTGTTTGGGATAGGGTATGTCAGATACCTGCCTTTTTGGGAGGTTCTTCGTTTGGGATGGACGCTGTCCCACCCGCAAGCAAAATGCTAAATGTGTAAAATAATGTTATGTAATAAAAAATAACTAACTTTTTTTAGTCGATATTTGCTCATTTCAACGTCCACTGTCCCCTTAAACAATTTGGTCTAATGCGATGCTAAGAGACAGCAGACTTTTTAAACATTTATTTTAATATTAATGAAATTCTAAGAAAATTAAATTTAACAAATGCACTTTTTTGTATAGGATTGCGGTTTATTAGTTACAATGACATAAATATAAATATATAGCTTAATCTAATTATGTTTCTATACTGAATATTTCAGATAATTGGTGATTGTAAAACTATAAAAACTCCGTATAAAGTAACATGCAACACAGAATTGATGTTATAGCTAGTACTTTTGTGTTAGATGTTTCTTCATATGAAATTTTTATAGTTATATTTCATTAGCAGCAGTTTGAACTGTACGTAATTGAGTGTTTGCTTTTCAATTACATTTGTGAGAATATTGTTCTTAAATAAAAATGATCTCCGATATTTTCAGTATTTGAACGATATCTAAATAGCGAGTATCGCTTGGTACTTCTAATAGTTTTTATTTTCCTTATATACATATAATGTATAAGGAAAGTATTGTGACGGGGGCGAAAATTCGAATTCGAGTTTTCGACGGGAGAGCACGTTTCAAGCATTCCTGAACACGAATCAGACTTTTTTAGGTGATGTCTGTGTGTGTGTGTGTCAGTGAGTCTGTGGAAACGATAACTGAGGAACGAATGGACCGATTCGAACGAAATTTGGTACAAAAATTACAATCCATGAATACTGGAAGCCTATTGTTTTTTTACACAATTGAAAGTTCAGAACCCCCTAAATTTTCGAGTAAAATTTTGAAAAAATCATCAAAAAATTAAAATATTTAATAAAGTTACACAAATAGTCATTTCTTATGTAATTTTTCATTAGAAAACGATTGGCATAAATTTTAGAACGCTAGCATGAACTGTTTTCGAGATATTTCACACTTGAAAAAAAATATCAAAAAATCATATAAAATAAGAAAAAATATTACTTGTTGTGAAATATGTTCACTTTTCATAAGTAATATGCGATAAATTTGGCGACATCATTCTCGTGGATCTAGCTAGTTCCATTCATGAGAAAATGTACTTTAGGTAATACTTTTTTATTTGGACGTCAATAATCATTTATATGCTACAAGAATAACTTATTTCTCCGTCCATAACGCTTGGCGAGATTTTGGCGGAATGTCGCCAACTTCGCGACTTTTTTAAATGTTGCCAAATTAACGAAAATGTTACCAAATTGTAAAAAAACGACGCTAAATCAATGAAAATGATGACTAGATGATGAAAGTTCAATATCTTGGAACGAACATAAGCGTAGACTAAAGAATAACACATTTCTCCGTCCGTCTGTCCGTAACGCTTGGCGAGAAATTTAGCTGGACGTTGCCAACTTAGCGACTATTTTAAATGTTGCTAAAATGACAAAAATGTCGCCAAATTAATAAAAATGGCGCCAAATGGGAAGTAATGTCTCGCAAATTCTGATTTCTGTCATATGACGGGCATACCTTCTAGTATGCAACACAGCCAAATATTCTTCTCTCTTTTTGTCTGTAACACTTGGTGATGCCGTGGATCTTATGCATTATTTTTTGACTGTCAAACTAGTAAATCCATTGCATTATATAAGGGAAGTCATGTGCTGCCCACATCAGATTTTTTTAAAATAGGTATTGTGTAAATTCTTGCGATATCTAGGATTCTGGATTTATAGTTCGAATTCTGAAAGCAGGTAACACTGCATCCTAATTTGCCTTTATATTGTTTTAATTTTTATTTATAATTTAGCTGAATTTTTAGTTATAATTTAGCTGAATAGCTAGAGCACTGACTGACCACTGAATCTCCGGGAGTTGCAATAAGATTTCTTTGAATTTTCGATTAGAGGTATTGACAGACTGGGCGTTCTAGATTTGCGAGGCGGAATGTTGGCTGTGGTTCTGAATGTTTTTAAAATGTAGGTCCAGGTCAAAGTTTCCCTTATGTATAGTAAACGAAACTGGCAAGCCCCTTTTACCCTTCTGATTAAATAAAATTATTGAATTTCTGAACTTGTAATAAGTTATGAGCCATTTTCATTGGAAATAACACTGTATTCAATATTTAGAACTTGTTTTCCTCTTCGGTGTTATTTTCGAAATGCATATGACTGAATTCACTAGTAAAAATAAATAACATTTATAGAATTACACAACGTTTAAAACATCTTAAAAGATCGTTTAATTAGTTTAAAATTTATGGTCTGAAAAGCATCTTTGTGTGATTGCGATTGATGCTTCCATTTTGTTTCAAAAATTCAAATAAAGCTTTAAATCAACATTCTGCTAGCAAATTGATTCTCGATCGTTTATGGTTTCATCATATTGTTTAACTAGGTCCTTAATTATTTGGTTTCTCTGAAGAAGTTTCTATAAAAATTGAAAATGTTATTCTCTGCGTATAATTAAGCATATTTATATTTCGAATTTATACAGATAATTTAAGACTTATGCCTACATTATATAGATAAATATTTATGTTAAATTATTTTGAGTTTAAAGCATCGACTTAAATTATAGAAACGTACTTATTTATAAATTAGCTGGGGTTTACTAGTAGCACATTTTAATATTTAGACAATATTTATCAATTTAACTTATTAAATGTTATCTTTAATTTAATAAAATGACCTTGTGGTTAAAGTTTTTAACGTATAACGTTGTAAATCGCTGACTTACTGAAAAATGGGGAATCCTCCTCAGAACAAAAGTCACCGTCCAGTAATAAAGGATCGTCAAACAAGTTCTCCAACTCCGGAGTTCTATTTTCATCAGAATCAATGGACTCGTCGCAAGTAATAATGGTCGGGGATACATCCTCCCCCATGGTACTTTTCGGTGGAAGTCTGATCTCTAGAAAGCTCAAGAAGTGCAGCGATCCTCTACACCAGATTTCCATCGAACGACCTTTTGTAGGGCTTCCAGGTGGAAGGAAAAAAATGATAGAAACTGCACACAGTTGCGGACTATGTAATGTAAAAGATGGGAGTCAAATTTTAGGAGTTCTGTATTTTATCGGAATTGAATTCTCACGCTGTACTTTTTACTCTTTAACTCTAGGTTTGATAAATAACTTTAATAATTTCCTATATTTGTCGTCAATGTTCTCAGCATTTTTTGGAGGATTATTTTTAGCGAGTTTATGCGTTTGCATATCTAGGTTAGTTAGAGTGCTTGAGTATGCTATTTTTAACACTTTACAACAAAGTTGAAAAGTGTTTATGACTTTGTTCATTCTGTCTGTCTGTCTGTCCGTTAGCACGATAACTGCCGTAAAAATGACTTAATCAAAATGAAATTTTAGTATGTTGTTCAGACCTATAGGACCTATGGGAATATAAATGAATAATATCACCCAATTAGTTTTGGATTGAACCCGGGTTGAAAAAATGAAATACATTGAGCCCTAATTTTTTAAACATTTTTTAAGCGGATTTAAAATTCACAAATTGCTTCGAAAAGTTTAGGTAATATTCAAATTGCTCCATAAAATATATAAAAAAAAATTTAGCGAAATATATTCAGTAGTTTTTTAAATAACAAGAAAGATCAATCATGCTTAAAGCATTGATTATGAAACACTTTCCAACTTCAATGCAATTTTATTTAAACAAGTCTAAAATGCAATACATTCCTCGGTAATATTTTGAAACTTATCACAATACTGCATTAATTTATTATATTTGAAAACTTAAACCTTCATCGAAGAAAATGAACTTCATTCAAATGACGGCATTGAAATATAAATTGCTTGGTTTAAACATCTCTAAAATGTTATACATTCCTCGGTAATAGTTTTAGAATTATCATAATACTACGATAATTTATTATATTTGAAAACTTCATCGAAAACAACTGAAATTAATTCAAATGACGTCATAGAAATAACACGCCTGGATCTCTCTATAAAAACAGGATTTCATTCATAACTTTCTCCCATTCATTGCATTCATCACAATACTATAATAATTTATTTTATTTAAACACTTTGTTTAAGACCATGGAGCTACGAAAAATTAAACTCTATGCTTGAAACTTCATCGAAAAAAATCGTCCTTCTTTTTATGAAATCAATTAATATTTCATTCATATCAGCCATGCAGACTCCATGGACTGAATTATTTTGTGTTAAAAAAATACAGGAATTCTAATACAACTCATTCTATATATTTTGCTGTTTACATTTTACATAGGTGAAAAATAGGCTTAGTTGTAGAAATAATCAAATTTAGATGAGCATTTAAACTCAAATATATTGTCATTGCGTTGTTTCAGTATGTAGATGCACAGAATTTAAGCAAAAATAAAGTAGTTTTAGGACGGATACAACACTCAATATGAATTAAAAAGCACTTACCATGACCATGATATGAAACGATCACATGACCCACTTCAAAATGATATATGGCATCCATCTTGTTTCAAAATCGTGATTTTTTTAAGTTCTTTTTAATTCATATTGAGTGTTGTATCCGTCCTAAAACTACTTTATTTTTGCTTAAATTCTGTGCATCTACATACTGAAACAACACAATGACAATATATTTGAGTTTAAATGCTCATCTAAATTTGATTATTTCTACAACTAAGCCTATTTTTCACCTATGTAAAATGTAAACAGCAAAATATGTAGAATGAGTTGTACTAGAATTCCTGTATTTTTTTAACACAAAATAATTTAGTCCATGGAGTCTGCATGGCTGATATGAATGAAATATTAATTGATTTTATAAAGAAAAGGACGATTTTTTTCGATGAAGTTTTAAGCATAGAGTTTAATTATTTGTAGCTTCATGGTCTTAAATAAAATGTTTAAATAAAATAAATTATTATAGTATTGTGATGAATGAAATGAATGGGAGAAAGTTATGAATGAAATCCTGTTTTTATAGAGAGATCTAGGCGTGTTATTTTTTCTATGACGTCATTTGAATTAATTTCAGTTGTTTTCGATGAAGTTTTCAAACATAATAAATTATCGTAGTATTATGATAGTTTTGAAAATATTACCGAGGAATATATTGCATTTTAGAGATGTTTAAACCAAGCAATTTATATTTCAATGCCGTCATTTGAATGAAGTTAATTTTTTTCGATGAAGGTTTAAGTTTTCAAATATAATAAATTAATGCAGTATTGTGATAAGTTTCAAAATATTACCGAGGAATGTATTGCATTTTAGACTTGTTTAAATAAAATTGCGTTGAAGTTGGAAAGTGTTTCATAATCAATGCTTTAAGGATGATTGATCTTTCTTGTTTTTTTTTAAAGGAGAAAATGAGAAACTATGAAAATTAAATTTCCTTTCATCAAAGAAGAAAACTCTAAATATAAACTTTTGTCTTCACAGTTGTATCCATAGTTTAAATTTGATTTGAGTGAGAGAATAATCAGCCATTGATTATACGAATTCTTATATCTCATATATATGCAGAAAAGGTATGATATATGTACCTTAATTTATGAGACTATTACATTTTCTGAATATCGCCGAAATTTATTTATTTTCAAAAGATGCAAAGCTAGAAGATTGATTCCTATGAATAAATTTATTTCTTTGGATAAATTTAAGATTTATATTTTAATGTTAATATTTATAAGCATAATTGTTTCTATTCTTACTTTTTCCGATTTTTGAAACATAAAATGTTCGAAAAAATGGAGGTTCTACCCTAGTTCGTTTATTCTAAAAATCAAATGACGTCTGACGTCTGTTAATTGAAATAATCGTTCCAAACGTCATCCGATTTGCTTAATTAGTTCAATAGATATTGCGGAAATTGAGGAAAACTAAAATATTCAATATCACGAGAATGACTCTTGATAATTCATAAACAATGAAATCCCTTATTTCTAGTTTAAAAAATATATAATATTCAGCCATTTGGAAATAATGAGTATATATATTTCTATTTTCGATCTAAATGTGAACGACGAATATAGATAATTCTGTATAAGTGTTCTATAAATTATTTTTTTCGCTTCTCCATTAGACAATACATATAAAATTATGCCCGTAATATTTTTTAGTATATTATATTATTTCCTATTTATGATAAACGTTTGGGATTGAGGACCTGATCTTGGTTTCTTCAACCCCAAAACCAAAAGGCTTCTGACGTTCATTTATTGAAATAATCGTACCAAATGCATTTCGATTTTCTCAATTTGTCCCATAGATATCTTGTCCTGAGACTCACAGACAGACGTTGTTGAAAAATGGTTGATTCGTGTTCAGGGGTGCTCAAAACATGTAGATTCATCCTAATCCGAAAGTTGTATTTTTGACTTCAATATTTTCCTTTTACATATATTATGTATTGTACTATACAGACCAAGTAAAAATATTATCATCTTCATTAACCCGTTGCCAACTTTGAAAACGAATTTTTTTACATCAAATATAAAAGCTAATTGCTTGCATACGGATGCTTCTATTAAGATGAATCGATTTCACCGTTCTTATTCAGCACGTAAAGCATTTTTAACACTTTTCAACGTAGTTGAAAAGTATTTATGACTTTGGTTATTGTGCCGATTATTAATTTTGTTGATTAAAATTAATATTGTCAAAAATGCATTTTACATTAAATTAATTATTTATTAGTATATTAATTATACATGTAATCTGTTCTAAAACTTACTGCTGTGTACATTGCGTTGGTGGCCGCAAAACCCACCTATTTCTGTGCTTAACGGGATACTAAGTTAACAAACTAAAAATTAAGGTTAATAGTAAAGGAACAAACATTTATTTATCACATACTCAATTTACACTCTTTAGTTTTACAAATTAAATAAATATCACAATAGTGGAATACATCTCAATGGTAGTTCGGGGGGTGTAATGCCAGATGAATTGATATTTGGTTGGAGCACGTGGTGGGATGCATTAATTAGCTTTTCCTTAAAAACACAAATTTAGACAAAGAGGTTATCCTCATATAGTTTAATTGTACGGTACCTGATCTTCTTTCATATAACTTGGGTAACACCGATGCTTTGTCACACTTTACACTTGCAATACCAGATGAACATGAGCTCTCCTTCGAATTCCTATATCAGAGACGCACACACAACTCTTAACTCTGCTACCGTCGCTTCTTCTTGACTAGTCTACCTCCAACAGCCTGCCTTGACCAATTCTGACTCCCACTTCGAGCAACTCTCACTTATATCCCTTTTTCGGTCGGCGGTCCACGTGCTGAAATGAAATGTAGAGCTGAGGGCTAATCCGTAGACATGGCGTCGCCGTCTCGGTTGCCGCCAAACGGCTTAGCGTGGTATGTAAACATGGGCGTGGTATGTAAGATATGGGGCCACCTGTATATTATCGCCCATCTGCTTAGCGTGGGGATAATCCGCCCGCATTCCTGGTTCCATTATTTTTTAATCCTTCCAAATATTTATTACTTTACATTTCTGGCATTACATTCTCACCCCCCCGCGAAAAAAAAGTCCAAAAGTTACTCTCCCACAGTTTCACCCCAGTGGTAAGAAATTAAGTTCACAATGGTTCCTCGCAAACACATAAGTTCATCCATCGTGAGAAAGGCTGAGTTCCACTTTTTAGCCTCGTACAACTCATAGCTTTGATAGTTCTTTGTAGTTTCTTGATAGTTCCCTGTCAAGTTAGTCCATTATTCATAATTGACATAATGTACCATAAATTACATGAGGATTACCAACATTCACATTATTATTAAATTGTAAATTTTGATATATATTATTTGCAATGCATAATTTTCATTTCTCCTTTTACATAATTATTTACATACGACATATCATTACATAACAGCATTCATTACTTTATTATTATTATACATTTTCTTGTTATCATTTCATTTTGTAACATATTGTAGTAGTGCAACTATCAACTTCCGATTCTTGGTTATGGTTGAATTCCATACCACCATATTATTTATAAATTACTTTGTTATTTCACATTTTTTTTTTTTTTTTTTTTTGAACTTGCCATATATGTAATGTCAGAAATACATAACATACTTTTTGAAATATACTTATATCCACAATTTAAAACATAAAAACATATACATATACACTCAATTATCACTTTCTATTTATGACATTAATTACAAACTTTTTACATATTTTTCATATTCTTTGTTTTATGAAATTACTATTTACAACAATTCGAGGGCGAAAATTATACCCTCTGGCATTATAACAAACCTCATCATCATTTCTATTATTTTCACAGTTTAATTGCTTTTCTTTAGTGACCTTCCCTTCCTTAATTTGACTTTGATCATTATTTCTAATCACTTTCTCATTTTGATTTTTTTCTTTGTCCTGTCTGTGTGTGTGGTTTGATTCGCTTTCGTCACTATCTTTCAAATATTGTTTTCGCTCCGCTGCCATGTATAGTTTATTTATGTGCACTTTATAAGTTTTATTTTCATCACTTTTAAGACATATTATAACATTATTATTTCGGACTAATTTCGTAATTCTACATGGTCCATCATATCGATCCTCTAATACCCTTGGTTTTAGGAACTTTTTTAGGTACACTGTCGCTCCTATAAATATATCGTTTTTTCTCACTATTTTATATTTCTTTATTTGTTTGTCATTTATCAGCTTTTGTTGTTCCGATGCGTCTTTCAGGACTTTATCTATATTTTTTAAATGCTGTGCCACATAATTTTTATAATTATTTACATCACTATACATTATATCTATTTCTTCCTTACTTGGTATGTTTGTTTGTTTAATATTTTCAAATGGCAATGATAAATCTCTAAGATAGAACAGGAATGAAGGCTCAAATCCTGTATTACTGTTAATAGTGTTATTCACATAAAACTTAAACCATTTTAAAGATTCATCCCATTCAAACGTAGTCTTTGACAAACACATTATACATTGTTTCATGTCTCTGTGTATTCTTTCACAACGACCTAAAGAACTTGGGAAATAAACCGAACTGTATCGCCTTTCAATATTTAATGCATTTGTAAAATCTATGTATTCTTTACTTTTAAAAATTTGAGCATTATCGCTTTGAATAATAATTGGAACTCCATAAGTTGTCACGAAGTTTGTTAGCTTATTCACTATTGTTTTAGCAGTAATGTCTCTGACTGCATAGGCCTCAAAGTATCGTGAAAACATGTCTACAATTGTAATTACAAAATTATTTCCTCCATTACTGCGCGGTAGTTTTCCTACGCAATCCAGTTGTAAATATATTCCTGGTTTTAATATTTCTGGCATAGCCTGAAGTCTGGCTGGTGGTATATTTTTGTGTTTTACTAATAAGCATTGATTACAAGACTTACAAAAATTTTCCACGTCTTGGAAAGCCCCTATCCAAAAATATTTTCTTGAAAGTAATTGGTATGTCTTTTTTACTCCGAAATGAGGGAAATGTGCTATCTCTATTATCTTTCCCTTTAGCGAGTGCGGTATTACAATCTTATTCTCATTTATTTTCCTATACGTTTGTCTTTTATTTTCCTTCTTTACCATTAACAGTTTATTTTGGCTATCAATATAGTATACCTTGTTATTGTGATATCGGTTTCTTCCTTTTTGTAATTCCTCTCTAATTTTACTTAATTTTTCATCTACCATTTGTTGCTCTAATATTTTCTCCACATTTATCTCATCATTTTTAATTAAAGTATTTACATATTTGATTTGATTATCATTGTCAAATACATATCTCGAGCAATAATCACTTGCGTTATTTTCACCTTTTTGATATTTGAATTTAAAATCATACTGACTTATGTCAATTAGCCACCTCGATATGATATTTGGCATTTTATCTAATTTTATGTGGTACATAAGGGATTTTGCGTCACTCAGCAAGGTGAAACTCCTTCCGAACAGATATTCTCTGAAGTGTTGTAAGGATGCGTGTATAGCTAGCAATTCTAGCTTTATTGCAGGATAACGCTTCTCTGCCGGGTTCACAGGTCTTGAATAAAATTCGATAACATGATCGACTCCATTTACCCTTTGCATCAAAATACTACTAATTCCCTTACCTGAGCCATCCGTAGTTAAGACAAACGGGTTTACTTCATCAGGCTGTCTTACAACTGGTTCTTTAAAAATTGCATTTTTTAATTTTTCAAAAGCTTTTCTACATTCATTATTCCACTCGAACCTAACATTCTTTTTTGTCAAATTTACCAACGGTTCTGCAATTTGTGCATAATTTTTTATCAGACCTCTAAAATAGTTTGTTGTCCCAAGAAAGCTTTTTACTTGTTTAACCGCTTGGGGTTGTTTGAAATTTTGCACTTTTGCACAGTTTTTTATTGATGGGCTTATACCATTCGCATTTACTTTATATCCTAAAAATTCAATTTGCGATTTGCATATCTGTAACTTCGCCGGGTCGAGTGTTAAATTATTTTCTTTCAATCTTTGGAAAACAATTTTGATTTTCTCTAACATTTCGTCGTTATTTTGTGCGCATATGACTAAGTCATCTAAGTAAAAGTATATTTTTAACTCTGATAGATCTCCTAACACTTTGTTCATTAAAAGTTGAAAATATGCTCCTGAGTTTTTAAGACCAAACGGAATTCTTTTAGGATTAAAATTTCCCATAAAAGTTGTGAACGTTAAGGCCTTTCTATCTTGTTTTCTTAGTTCGATCTGAAAAAACGCCGCCTTCAAATCCATAACTGTATAAATTTTACTACCAGCGATATTTTGTAATATATCCTTCACCTTTGGTAAGTTTATTGGCAAAAGTGGTAAATACGCGTTTATGGCCCTATAATCAATAGCAAATCTATATTTAGGTTCTTCATTTGGTTTACTTGGTTTCTTTACAAGAATAATGGGACTAGCGTACGTGCTTTGTGAACTTTCAATAATGTCATTTTCCAATAATTCCCTAATTTCTTTTTGCGCAATTTCTCGTACTGCTCTCGGAATTGGGTATGGTCGACTCTGAATAGGATAATTGTGCATAAGTTCGATTTTCGGTACTATTGCTGATGTTTTACCTAGGGTAGCATATGACTTTGAAAAAACCTCTGTATTGGTCATCATTAATGCAATAACTTTATTTCTATCTTCCTTATTTAAGTGCTGTACTTGAAAATCGTCTGGAGATATTTCTTTCTTTCTTAATTCCCGAATTTGTTGATAATCTGTTTTATTTAAATTTTGAATATTATTAATTTCCAACGTGGGTTTACTGCTTTTATTTTTTGTATCAACAATTTCGATTTGTTCTGTTATTATACCCACGTTCATATTTTTATTAAGTGTAATTTGGCAATTTTTTTCATTGTATAACAACATTCTAATCTTATTTTTATTTTCTATACTTTGGATCGCTTCATCCGTGATTAATGTTCTTGCCATTTTTATTGGAGAAAATAAAACATCCTGTCCCTCATTTAATTCTTGTGACAAAATCAATTGGACTATTTCTGACTCCCCTGGCTTTAATGTTATTTTTCTTTTCAATTTAGCGAAAATCTGCTTTTCCTCTTTCTTTTTAACATTCTTATTCTTATTACTTTCATTAGAACTTGGTAACCATTTTTCATCATTTACATTATCGCGAGTGCTACAATTTTGCATATTAGCGTTTTTTCTATCGTTATCGCTTTCATTATCCTCGCTTATTCTACCTTCATTCTCATTATTGAATTCATTACAACAATTATTTATTTCCTCATATTCGTCGTCATCATTATCATTGCTTATTCTATCTTCATTCTCATTATTGGATTCATTATAACAACTATTTATTTCCTCATATTCGTCGTCATCAGTATTATAATTTTCATAATTACTATTATATCTATTTTCATCGCGAATTCCCTGGCTTTGTGGTTTTTGTTTTGAATTCTGTATTGGGTTTGTATTTTCACTTTTATACAATTTAATCGCAGTATTCCCAAATTGTACTTCGTTATCTTTTGTATTTAAAATTGCTTTATGTGAGGATAAAAAGTCGTAGCCTAAAAGCATTTTATATTGCCCCTGAAAGTTCTGTTTTGTCACGAAAAAATAATTTTTGCATGCCTTTTCCCCAATTCTAAATGAAAATTGAATGCAATTTAAAAATTCTATATTTTCTTTAGTAAACGTCTGAAGTATTACTCTTCTGGTTATGTATTTTATTTTTACATTTCTATTCTGTTTTAGTTTTTGAAATGTTTCCAAATCTATAATACTAACTTGAGCCCCACTATCAATTACACTTATTATTTTTATTCCTTTGCAATCTATTTCTACCATCGGTAATTGTGGGCTAGATACGTTTTCACATTCGCTTGAAAGGATACTTTTGGTATCATATTTTGCTTTATCATTATTTTCATAATATTGTCCTCTCTCCAAATTTGTATAGTTTTGCCAGTCATCTCCATTTTTGTTATTTCTATATGTTTGTGAACCGAATTTATTTATTTCTCTGGAATTTGTACGATTCGTTCCTTGGTCCCAAATTCCAGCTCTTAGTTTAAATTACTATTATTATTGTTTCTTTCATATGTGTTTGATCTTATATTTCTTCCGTTGCGCCCCCTAAAATTTCCTCTTATACTTTGCCTCTCTCTATTTTCTACGTTGGTTTCTAATTGATCGTAATAATTTCTTTGATCATTATTATTTCCTTGATATTCCCTATTATTTCTATTATATCCTCCTCGTTCAAAATTTCTGAGATTTTCGTTTCTGTTTCCTCTGATATAATTTGTTTGCTCCAACCCATATTGCTGATAATTCATTCGTTTGGGATTCCTTGCAAATGCAGTATTACACTCATTGTACCAGCAATCTGAGAAATAATGTCCATTTTTTCCGCACCCTATGCAAAAAACAGCTCGTTCCATGGATTGATTTGGTATATTTTGCAATTTTAATTTATTAATTTCTAAAGTCAAATCTTGAACCTGTGTTGTAAGTAACATTTCTTTCAGTTCGTTATGTGATTCTTCTGGAGTCCTATCATTAAGAATTATTTCAAACAGTTCGGCATCTTTTATGGCATCTTCAAACCGCTGCGGATCTTTTTTCTTCATTTCAATTGCCAAATCAGGGCGTAATGCGCTAATGAATTTTCCCAACATTATTTTATTGGTTATTTTCTCTACCTCTCCATCTGTTGTATCCTTAAGGTTCAAAAATTTACGCGCTGCGTTTTTTATTTTTAGCACAAGCTCGTCCACTGACATATCAGGCGTTTGTTTTATTTTATTGAAAGCGTCCTGTTCTTGCGTTATCGTTATTCTGTTTGAAAATTTATTTATTAGTAATATTTTTATTTTATCAAACTCCTTTTCGTTTTGTAATTCAGGGTTTTGAATTAAAAACTGCATAGCCTTATATTTTAATCTGGTTTTAATGATAGCCACTTTATGCTCTTCCTTCCAACTTGCTAACTCCGCTAATTCATCAAATTGTTTTATAAAGAAATTTATATCTTCCTCCTTACTCCCACTAAATAATGGCAGGATCTGCATTACTGGAATATCCATATTTTTATTATTTCTATCCAATTTACTATAATTTTTATTTGATATTTTTGAATCTTCTTTCAAACTTGAACTCCTTGTTATAATTGAACTTTTCACCACTTTTTTAACTGGTCCCATTCCTATATCCCATTTTTCTAATTATACCTTCGATCTCATTTAGAAGAACCATTTTTTCCATTTCATTGATAAAACTTTACATAATCATACATATAACATAAGGAGAAATGAGAATTGTGCACAATATTTTCACAATCATCTATGTCGCCACCAGTTGTCCAACCTTATCAATATTTATTTTTTATTATTATTATTCCTTTTATTTTTATTAATTTCATAAATCCTTATTTTATTCCCGTTACTACTAAAGTCACGAGCACCAAATGTGCCGATTATTAATTTTGTTGATTAAAATTAATATTGTCAAAAATGCATTTTACATTAAATTAATTATTTATTAGTATATTAATTATACATGTAATCTGTTCTAAAACTTACTGCTGTGTACATTGCGTTGGTGGCCGCAAAACCCACCTATTTCTGTGCTTAACGGGATACTAAGTTAACAAACTAAAAATTAAGGTTAATAGTAAAGGAACAAACATTTATTTATCACATACTCAATTTACACTCTTTAGTTTTACAAATTAAATAAATATCACAATAGTGGAATACATCTCAATGGTAGTTCGGGGGGTGTAATGCCAGATGAATTGATATTTGGTTGGAGCACGTGGTGGGATGCATTAATTAGCTTTTCCTTAAAAACACAAATTTAGACAAAGAGGTTATCCTCATATAGTTTAATTGTACGGTACCTGATCTTCTTTCATATAACTTGGGTAACACCGATGCTTTGTCACACTTTACACTTGCAATACCAGATGAACATGAGCTCTCCTTCGAATTCCTATATCAGAGACGCACACACAACTCTTAACTCTGCTACCGTCGCTTCTTCTTGACTAGTCTACCTCCAACAGCCTGCCTTGACCAATTCTGACTCCCACTTCGAGCAACTCTCACTTATATCCCTTTTTCGGTCGGCGGTCCACGTGCTGAAATGAAATGTAGAGCTGAGGGCTAATCCGTAGACATGGCGTCGCCGTCTCGGTTGCCGCCAAACGGCTTAGCGTGGTATGTAAACATGGGCGTGGTATGTAAGATATGGGGCCACCTGTATATTATCGCCCATCTGCTTAGCGTGGGGATAATCCGCCCGCATTCCTGGTTCCATTATTTTTTAATCCTTCCAAATATTTATTACTTTACATTTCTGGCATTACATTCATTCTGTCTGTTTGTCCACTCGCACGATAACTGCCGTAAAAATGTTTAAATAATGTTTAAATAAAAATGTTTAAATAATTCCTTAAACTAGATTTCAAGCTGGGGAGGCTAAGTTTTTTAGCCTCTACGGACGCTACGCCTCTGGATCCTGACCCACAAGTCTTCCGGACCCCTATGCAATGCATCTTTTTGTCCCCTCCCCCAGTCTGAGGGCTTGGGCATTATGTATCAGTCATGCACGGCCTGACTGGCATGCATTACACGATGACTACGATGACTTAAAGAGATCTGAGTTTTGAAAAGTCTATTTTGATAGGCCTGTTTGTTCCCAGTAGACGAGCATAGTATATACAATATTGATAAGCTATGGGCAATCTGAAGCCCGCCCTAGAACTCAGATGTTTTGGAAATCTGGCAATAAATTAGATCTATTTATTTACGGCATTTTATTACTTTTTTGATCCATAGTCAAATGTTTTCTTTTCTAGGGCCCATTTCAATGGTAGCATAAATAGTATACATTTTTGCAGTGATAAATTGGAAATAAAACAGATACTTTGGGACCCTAAAGCTTAGGACCCTTTGAAATTGAAAAAATGTCTAGACGATTTCCATTCGATGTGAGGATCTCGTATATCGCTATACGGGAGCCTCACATCGAATGTCGTGTAGGGGGACCCCTCACACCGAATTTAAAATATGGCGTAGGAGGGCTTATATCGAAAAGGAAAGTATCGCGCATGGAGCCGTCTAAAAATGTTGATTCTGAGCCTTACAATTATAGTTACGCCACTGTTTGGTAATGGTAATAGCCATAATTTTGCTAATTAACTTTTTACTACTAAAAAGCAGATAGTTATAGTTTAGACAAGGTAAATAAGGAATACAGATTAGGCAAAAGCTTTTAGACCCAGGCCTAGCAGGCTCTATGGGGCCCCTGCAACCACAAAGTACACAAAAACGAATAGGCTAAAACTAATAAAAGATGCTACTTATTCTGCCTTGCTAGCATCAAACCCTATTCAGATTATAGCTACTCAAATCTGAATGACTGAAGGTACATTTTAGAATAACACAAAATAAAGGAAAACGTAGGGGCTAATGAAAGATGCTACGTTGAAATAATTAGCCAAAAGTGAAGAAATGCTTAAGATAAATAAAATGATTCTTTCCAATTTTGAGGCCCTCTCCAAATATGAGGCCATCGTAATTAAAACCGCAACAAACGTCACTTCCAGACGAACGCTGGCGACAGCCATCATCGTGAAAAACGAAGACTCAAACAAATTATCATTTTTCCACGTTAATCTATGAGGACAGAAAATATTTCTGCAAAATGGCTCTGAAATGCAGGAAATTGATATGGTGTTTCAAAGTCAATACGAAACGCCTATCGCTTGGTGACACCCGTAATAGCGTTTGTAGCTCCGTTATATGAGCGATCTCTATCGATCGAAAAAGACATATGAACAACTTTATTTTGTGAGTTGATGCGCAGAAAAGGGTTCTCGGCGCAGTACGAAGAAGGGGGAGTCTCTCGAATGACTTATGATTATTTTGAAAATGGATGACTTCTATCAAAAAATTGCGTATATAAATCGAATTACGGAGAAAATATTGACCTCTCCTGAATATGTTTGGTCAATTGAGTATATTCTCTCGTTCCTCACTTAGCTTGAAAGTGCTTATCAATCATTCTAAAGAATCTGTTTTTATTAGTTTTGGAGTGTGTAATGGTTATGCAAAAGACTTTAATAAAATTTTGAAATAAAATGCTATTTACAATTTGAATTATTTTTATATAATTTTATACGGTAAATGGATTTTTTAATAAATATAAACTTTTATGCTGCAAGACGATTACAAAATATTATTATTATTATTATTTTAAATAGGAGTGTTAAAATTTCTCGCTTCAAGCCCAAACCTCTAGTTACGCATCTGGTGCGACGAAGTTCCGCCGTGAGAACTAGGAAGGTAATTGCTACTTTAAATTGAAGATTAGTGTAGGAAGTTCAATATTGAGGCAGATCGGGTTATTATGCGCATGGTTGGAGTGAGAGATTATATGTTGGATTGTATTAGAGTGTTGATATTTAGATTACTGTATTGATATTGTATTATTATTTGGTTTTGATCTTACCCAAGTCCGGCTACATGTTAAGCATTAGAAGCTTTTCGTTCCTTTATTCTGTGTACATTTCTGTTTTTATTGAAAGCTATTCACTAGTTATTTTCGGGGTGAAATTAAGAAACAACTTACATCTTCATTAACTATGCAATTCGCTGCACATTAAACATTGTTTGTCGAATTATTCTATATTTTACTATAGGTAACCACGTCCGAGTTTTTAGGATCAAGAGGTTGTTCAGATATTAACAAAAATGTATCCTTCCACAGATATAAAATGTATTAGATGA
The DNA here is from genome assembly GCA_951213105.1 of Amaurobius ferox. Classification (NCBI taxonomy): domain Eukaryota; kingdom Metazoa; phylum Arthropoda; class Arachnida; order Araneae; family Amaurobiidae; genus Amaurobius; species Amaurobius ferox. The sequence continues at coordinate 149,799,682 of OX578135.1, read as the reverse complement.
TTTTTTTCAAAGTGATATCCTGTTGTGCAATAATAGAATTGTTTCTATTCTATAAAAATATGTTTATCAGTTAAATGCGTGTTGATATAGTAGAGGATTTTGATTTTATTTATCCCAACGAATTATCCTCCAGTTATACGAACTGATTACAGCATCGTTATATTAGAGCAAGAAAGATCAATTATGCATAAAGCATTCATTATCATACACTTTCCAACTGAAATGCATTTTATTTAAACATCTCTAAAATGGAATACATTTAGCGCTGATATTTTTGAAATTATCACAGTGCTACAGTAATTTATTGTATTTGAAAACTTAAAACTTCATCGTAAACGACAATACCATAGTTACACAAAATAAACTTTATTCAAATGTTGTCATCGAAATGTAAATCGTCTGTTTCTCTATATAGAATCAATGAATATTTTATTCATATCACTATATTCCAGACTCCAGAGCTAAATAATTCTACTTGAAAAAATTTCAGCAATTCTTATACAACTCACCTTGCAGTCACTTTTTTTTTTACAATCTGCATGCTTTATTTAAAATTGGGCTTCTCTGTAGAAAAAATCAAAATTTAGTGATCATTTAAAATAAAAAATATTGTAATTGCTTTGGCACAGCATTTAGATACACAGATAATACGAAAAAACAGTGGTATTACGACGGATGCAACACTAAATATACATCGATTAAACGATATTTAAACATCACAATTTTTACACAGCGGGAGAAAAATTGGTGTCATATTTTATTTTGCAATGAGTCACGTGATCTCTTCATATATCATGAATGTAATTATTATTTCAATTTTTATTTAAAAAACTACCCAACATGCTTTGCAGAGTTTTTTTTACACATTTTAAGTGATAATTTGAATATTTCGTAAAATTTCTGAAGCAATTTGTGAATGTTAACTTCGCTTAAAAAATGTTTGAAACATTAAGTCCCATAGGATTCAATGTGTTTCATTTTTCAACCTGGGTTAAATCTGAAACTAATTGGGCGATATGATTCATTTTCATTCCCATATGTCTCAATAACATACTAAAATTTCCTTTTGATAAAGTCATTTTTATGGCAGTTATCGTGCGTACGGACATACAGGCAGACAGACAGAGTGACCAAAGTCATAAACACTTTTCAACTATGTTGGAAAGTGTTGATAAAAATGATAGATAAATATATTGAATAAGTTGGCGATATCATTATATATATATGGCGATATCATTATATATCAATAAAATATAATCTTGGATTGTATTTTATTGGTTGCTACCACGGAATAAAATAATATTATGAGTATTTTTGACATTTTCAACTTAAGTTACCTGGAAAACATTTTTTTTTAAATCACATATTTCGCATTGTTTTTAATTGATTGTTGAAACGAGATAAAAAAGAAAATCGGCGGTGACTCCAGTCCAATGGAGTGTAATTGTATTTGCGTGATTGTCTTTTTGTAAAATAAAACACTGGTAAAGTTCCATAAGTTTATTTCAATTTTTTAGTCTCATTTATTCGGTTACAGGCTTTCAAAGCACAAGTTACTCGCTAACTGCTTATAATTAGCTAGCACTTCTAGTTTTCAACCCGATTTCATCTGGATACTCCGAGCATAGACTTCACGTCAAAATATCAAATTATTTTATTAACCTGCTTGGCGGTATATAAATTAAATTTATACAATATATTCGGCGAGATTTTAGATTCAAGTTATGTATAAGCATTCCTGGCGTACATAAATACGTACTTGAATAAACATATTTCCTTCTATTCTGTTCAAACCCCATCAATCATTAAACATCTTTAGAATTTTTAGAAGTTTATTTTCCTTCCTAATATTTTAGAACAAAGTAAAATATCTCGTGTTTGTGCACTAATATTTCAATAAGGAGTAAGTAAACACATTGAGCTGCAACAATCGTGACATTTTAAATATTACAACCTTCCACCCATTGGAAAACCCAAGTCAAAATACTAAAATATCGAAATCACTATACTTCGAAAACTGAGAGCTCATACAAAATCAAATTATATACACTTGTAGGGATTACAAAGAGCCACAAATTTTTGCTTATTTGCTTATTGTTCATAGCTAGCACTTTTATTTTTGAGATATAAGTATTACAATCTTGGAAAGCTGAAAATTCTTAATCTTCTCTAACTTGACAAGACGATTATTCGAAAACTATAAGAGATTTAAATATATATAAACACATTTAGAACTTCTGTGGATGTAAAGATCCTTGAAAGTTAACATCTATAGAGATTCCATCCAATAACATCTATTCAATTTACATCTTTTTTTCATTAAATTTTTGTCATTTTAATATTTGAGCCTCCAGAATTTACCATTTCTTTGATGCACGTGCTTAGATTGTATGTATCGCTCTTGCAAACTGTTAATTTAATTCCATTGTTTTATTACATATATCACCTTTTAGTGTAAAATTAAGATCAATTATAATTTTCTGGTATTATTTAATTCTCATGTTTTCCTTTTGTTAGATATTATATTTCAAATCCTTTTTGACGGATATCAATTAACCTCCTTAATGTTACTGAACTAGGATATGCATTTATTTCATGTTCTAAATATTAGCCTCCTTATATATATATATAAATATATATATATATATAAGGAGGTTAACTGTTGAATATCTCTTTTTATTGTTTTTACGCAGTGCAGTTTTTATTACTCTCTTTGGCAACAGCTAATCACTTCTTTTCATTTCTGCATATGGCAACATTGGTCTAGCCATATTTTGCTTGTCATGGTTGCACGAATGAAGTGTTTTTTAAGGTATTTATGTTTCCTTTATTGTTCCAATCTATATGCTTGTCGTCCATATGACACAAGTTTATAGATAAAATCTATCTTGTGTTTCAGAAACAAGCATTTTTGTGTTCATTTCGAAGGGATATATGGACTTGAAGAGAATTTTTTCGAAATGAACTTAAGCCTAAAGCTCTTCCATGTGCAAGCTTTTTTGCTTGATTTTTTTGTTTTCCTATTTTCATTCCTCATTTTTGAAATTTGTTGATTGTCTTTGTCTTTATGACCTGCATTACGCTTTATTATTTCCTCATTATGTCTTAATTTCTTTTATTTCTTTGTATTTTGTAGAAAATTTTGGAATATTGTATTATGAGTCACTACATACTTTTAACATTGGATTTACTAATTTATATTTATATATATATATATATATATATATATATATATATATATATATATATATATATATATATAATAATAATAGAAGTTTGAAAATCCAATGAACGAAAAGTAAGAAGATGTAACACGATTATATATATATATATATATATACTCACGAACAATGAAAGTTACGCACCAAGAAGGAAACATAGGATGGACCTGAAATTTTATTGACGGAAGGATACAGATGAATGATATACATGATCACAAAAACAGCGCAGCAGAACACGTACAAAGGGATCTGTAGTATACAGTCCGGTCACCCTCAATAGCGCGTCGCACCGTCTCGTGCTGCGATACAAGCAGCAATACGGTCCGGCATGGTGTCGAACAGACGCCTGATGTTGTCCTGCGGCAGACGAGTCCACACCTGTTGGACGTTACGTTCCAAATCCCGAAGATTGCGGCAACGATGCTGCTGGCGTTTCAACTGGTTCCACATATGCTCGATAGGGGACAGGTTTGGGGGAGCGGACAGGTCATGGAAGTGTCTGGACATGACACAGGCGGCCCTGGGCGACCCGAGCTGTGTGCGGACGGGCATTATCCTGATGAAATTGTGCACTGGAATCCCAGTAACAAATGGGAACACATAGGGTCGTAGAATCTCATCCACATATCGCTGGCCCGTCAATGTTCCAGGTACCACTACTAGAGCTGATCGGCTGTTGTAGGCTATGGCTCCCCAGCCCATGATGCCTGCAGCGGGGCTGGTGTAGCGCTCGATAACGAAGTTGGAATTGTGGCGTTGCGCAGGGGACCTCCACACCCGGACACGCTGATCATCGGACCTCAAAACGAAGCGGCACTCATCGCTAAACACCACACATCGTCAATCTATGTTCGACGTTGTTCTGGCCCGGTACTACTTCAACCGGAGTCGCTGATGTTTCCGTGTTAACTGCAGCACACGTAAGGGACGCTGGAATCGCAGATTCGCTTCCTTCAGGCGTCTAGATATGGTTTGTGGACACACAGGAGCCGCTACGTGTGTCTATATCGCGGATCGGGTAGCCGTGGCCGCTATACGTGCCTGTCGCACGATCATTCAATCATTTCTGTTAGTGGTATGCCTGGTCCGTCCAGAGCCGGTCCTCCGTGTCTGGGTGGCGTCTCGTGACCAGTTCTCCCAACACCGTCGGACGGTATAGTTCGAATAATCTACTTGACGGGCTATCCGGCGCGCTGACCACCCTGCCGTTTTCAGCCCGATGATCAGGCCTCTCTCGAAGTCCGTCAGTTGCGTATATCGACGTTTCTGGCGTCTATCTACCATTCTTTTCACTCCGTAATCGTGCTTGCGTCGGCCGAAGCTTCTCGCATTGATGGGGGTGTCGACTACACGCCGGTTTATAAGGTATCTAGCTCATGCTTGCAGCGCCACTCATGGGTGTACTGTTATGCGGAATCAAACCAGACTGGGATCATTTGCATTCCAACCCGCCCTCCAGCTATATACATCATTTCGCGGTTGTACCATGTTTTCTTCTTTGTGCGCAACTTTCATTGTCCGTGAGTGTATATATATATTTTGAAACTAAAGTTTCTTGTAAAGAGTAAGCAATAAAAAAAATATATATATTTTTTATAATTTTGAAGATATTTCGAATGAAAGTAAGGAACATGAAAAAACACACGCTGTGACAGATGCGATTCGGTTTTCTTTTCGATAAAAAGTAAAAGTTAAAATATTAAAATATTTAAATTATGTTTATATATTCATAATCTGAGCCCTATTTTCGACAAAACAGTAAAATTATTTACATTTTTATGTATTAGGTTCGGAGGTATAAGCGTCCAACCCCAAGCATAGATGTTAGTCGCATCAAAATTGCATCGATACATATTTTGTTACTTATTTCAGCGTACTTATTTTGTCGTATATTAATCAAATTCCATACATTTTTTTTATAGATTATTTTAAAAATAGGACCAGGATGTTTTATTCTTTAGATTTAAATGTGGATAAAATTTTGTTTAGAGCAGAGATTATTACAATGTTTTTTCCATAGGGGAATTAAATATGTTAAAGGTGTTACTTAAAACAATATGAATATTCATTCATCGTGCCTAATGGCACATAAGGCCTTCAACTTGCGTCGCCACCCTGGTCGATCCAATACCGCAGTTCTTTCTTTTGACCAGCTCCCCCACCCCATCAGATTTCTCTCTCCCGTTCTATTAGTCTCCTCCCAGTTAGCTTGGGTCGATCCCGAGATTTCTTTCCCTCGGGCGCCAAAGTAAATGCCGCAGCAGGGATGTTATGCTGCAGCATCCTTAAGGCACGTCCAGTCCATTTCCACCTACTGTTTTCTGTTTTCATCTCTATTGCTTTCTGTCCAGTACTCTTGTAGAGTTCGGTGTTAGTAATAACATAAGGCCAGAATATTTCAAAAATTTTCCTCAAACATTTAGTCTGTCTTGTTTGAATGCTAGAACCAATTATCCGGAGTTGCCCGGGTCCTAAATAAGCTCTGTCAACTTTAACACATTTACAGAATCGCCTCTTTAAACTATCTGAATTTTTAAATCATTTCTTTCAAATCAAACCCCACGCAGGCATGCGAAGAAACTTCCACCGGGGAGAAAAATGGATTTCATTTACAGTATGTACAATTTAAATTTTTATGCGTTTGCTTGATAAATCACAAAAAATAAAACAATGCAGTAATTAAAAAATATGTGTTGTTAGAATACGAAGAATCTGTCTTTAGAATCTGTACACACAACATTTTGCCAAACTATATAATTGTGCTGATCTTCTTTTTTGAATGCTTCGGAATAAGTATTAGATAACCTAAAAGATGCAAATTTTTATGTATTTAAAAATAAATCAATAAATAAAAAGGGATTTTATGTCGGTTTCGGTTTAAATATTGTTGAAAAGAACGTTCTTCGATCCTTCCAATAGTGTGAAGATAGAAACTCATAACATTTTAGGTCGCTAAGGAACCGATTTGTATGAAAATCGCTCAAAATAGTGCTAAAACATAAAATAACTAAAGAAACTAATTCGAATTAAGAAAAATATCGCAAAGGCGTATTTTCCCTTGTCTTGATGTACCTCTGTACCAAATTTCCTCGTTGTCCGAGGCTTATATTTTCTGTTACAGATCACACACACACACACACACGCATCTTCTTTTATTATGTTAGATGTTGATAATTTCACAGAGTAAGAACACATTCTTTTAATTTTATAAGGGAATCCAATTGAATATTTTGAGTGAATTTTTTGAAACTTATAAATTGCGCAATTTTTAAATCACGAACAACATCGGATCAATCTGTTAGTCATGTGATGAACAGGAGCTTCCTGGTTAATTGTTTTTTGCTGTTTTAAATTTCAATGGATGATAGACAATCTCGAAATATTGCTGGAACTTCTGTTCATAAGGAATCATCTTTAACAGAGTTTGTTGAACGATTCACTATCAAAAGTTGTGGCTTTGTTTTACCTCTCAGTCCTGTAGGGGCGGTAGGGGAGATAAGCTCCAAGCATTCCTTCTAATCCTCCATTGCCCCAGGATGATTATTAAAGTAGACGTAAGAAGCCATATACGTGCAGAGTTTTTTCCCATTATATAATTATCATTTCTTAGCACATATTGAATGCCTAAGAAATCTTCGCGACTTATGAGAAACCATAGGTATAAATCACATATATTAAGAATGGCCAAACTCTTAGGCGGCAACAAGCTGTTAAAATGAATGTCAACTGTCTACCCGCATCGCAGTTATTAATTATCTGGAGAGAACAGTAAAAAAGTAAAATTTTAAATTGAAGATTTTTAATATAACAGTATATACGGGCCTCCGAGAAAAGTCCCCAAACTTTGTTAGAAAACGTGCATGAGTGTATACGTTATCTATATACAGTGACCATTCCGGACGAAGAAAAAAAGAAGCAATTACAAAGTTGTAGAACAGTTTCTAAATGAGTAGGAATCAACACTAAAATAATTACACAGAAGACATTTATTTGACACGATAGGGTTATGGATGAATGGCTGTTTTATTCAGAAATGCTAAAATAAACAGCGCTTACATGCGCAGCCTCTTCAAAATGGACTCCGTCAACAACAATGCCTATTTGAATTCGAGAAATAACAGGACCGAGTACTTTGACAAGTATTGCAGGTGTCACCGTGTTACAGTCCCGTTGATGCGACTTATATATTGCCTTGCGTTGATTGCCTTCTATATGCGCGTTTCGTGCGTTTCTGGTGTCGATTTCTACACAGGCTTTTTCACCTATATCGCTTTGTTGACGAGTTCGTAATCCTAATGTTTAAATTATCCGCTAGCAGTGTAGCCATTACTTTTGTTCGATTGGACTACTCACTTTGTTATAAATAGACCTAACGTGCATATTCATGGACAATTCCGTACAATGTTGTTGGGGTGCTTAAAGATTTTCCTAGGAACACTGAATAGTTACTATATTTTTCACACATAATATACCTTACTGAAACGCAAAATAGAGTGTAAATAACATAACATGTATTTGCAAAAGCAATCAAGTTAATCCATAAAATATAGTCACAACTCAATTCTAATCAATATATTTTTTTTCAAAAGATGCATCCTAAGCTTGGTACTGTTTATTTGCAGCAAGTTTTTCATTTTGGGTGTTATCGCAACTTATATTACTTGTTTAAAATCACATCCAATATGAAACATTCCCTTTCTTTTGACGACTTAATGCATTTTAAAATGTCGTCAGCTAGCCCAAAATTCTAAAAAATGAAAGCTCTCGAGAGGGTTTATCCTTACATAGGAGTGTCCCATCCATTCCACATGATTATGGCAAGCGGCGCACACACTTCACTTTCGATGGAGCTGTTAACATTTTTATACTCTTTTGCACGTTCTTTCCGTAAAATTGAAAAGAACCAAAAATCGCCAAAGGCTTCAGAATTGTGTTACATTTCAATGTTCATTTTTTTAAAATATGTTTTTTAGAGTTTAAATTTATAATAAAAAAATCTGATGTGGGCAACACATGACTTTCCTTATATAATGCAATGAATTTACTACTTTTACAGTAAAAAAAATATATTTTTCTTATAGTAGATACTTATATTCTTTCCAAGATATTGAATTTAGGACAATTAGTCGTCATTTTTATAAATTTAGCATCATTTTTATCCATTTGGCGAGATTTTCGTTAATTTGGCAACATTACAAAAAGTCGCCAAGTTGGCGACATTTCGCCAAATTCGTTGCCAAAATCTCGCCAAGCGTTATGATAATGATAATATTAATAAGTTATAGCAGATAAATGACTATTGACGTTCAAATACAAAAGTATTACTCAAAGTATCTTTTCTCATGAATGGAACGAGCTAGATCCACGAGAATGATGTCACCAAATTTATGGCATGATATTACATATAAAAAGTGAACATGTTTCTCAACAGTTAATATTCTTTTTTAATTTATGGGATTTTTTGATAAATTTATCCGAAAAATGTGCAATATCTCGAGAACGGTTCATGCTAGCGTTTTAAAGTTTATGTCAATCGTTTTCTAATGAAAAATTACATAAAAAATGTCTACTTGTGTAACTTTATTAAAGGTTTTGATTTTTTGATGATTTTTTTAAAATTGAACGCGAAACTTTAGGGGGGTTCTGAACATTCGATTATGTTTAAAAACAGTATTCACGGATTGTGATTTTTGTACCAATTATCGCCCCATTCGTTCGTGAGATATCGTCTCCACAGACTCACTGATACACACACACACAGACAGACATCACTTCAAAAATGTTTGATTCGTGATCAGGGATGCTTGAAACGTACTCTCCCGTCGAAAACTCAAATTCAAATTTTCGACCCCGTCACAATACTTTTCTTATACATTATGTATATAAGGAAAGTAATATATAACAAAGTTGGTCAAGTTTTTCAATGCGATCAGAGGAATTTCCGGAAAAACCCAAAGTGAAATCTCCAGAACCAGAAATTCATATCTCCGGATTTTAAGAAATAGGTGTTTTAAGGAATTTTTTTTTTCTTTTTGCTGAAACATAGATGGAAAATTCTATGGCGAGAAATTTTTCAAAATTTCTCGCCATAGGAGGGAAAGGAAAAAGAAAAAGAAAAAAAAAAGAATGAGTCTGTAGGGAAAATCATGTATTGCTCACACACACATTTTCTTTTACCCAATTAATACCCAACCCCTTCAATAAGTAGCTATTTTTATGTGAACAGTAACTTCTATGGCGAGAAATTTCGAAAACTTTCGGTTTTCGAAATTTCTCGGCTTAGCACGGCCACAGCATAAAGGAAAAAAAAAATGAGTCTGTAGGGAAAATCATGTCTTGCTCACACACATTCTTTTACCCAGTTAATTCCCAACCCTTTCAATAAATAGCTGTTTCCATGTGAACAATAAATAAAATATATAACAAATGATCCATTAAGTATAGTCCAAGCGTTCCGTATCATTACCTCTGGACTTATGGAGGTTCTGATTCATTTTAGCTCTCGTTTTAAGGTTCTGAATGTTGCATAACTCGAAATAACTTCACTCAATAAGAATATATCAAATTTATTGTACATAAATGAAAATTATACATTTCTGCGAGGAAAAGATGTATACAAAGTAAAACCATGCCATAGAGACGTTACAAGCTTGTAAACCAAATCGATGATATTAATTTGACGCTGAAACCGGAATTCATAAATAAATATATTATATTAAAACCGTTTCTTTTTTCTTGTAATAGCTATTGAATGAACCATTATTTTGCTAAAATATTTTTCATTAGTCATCTATTTACATTTAAATTTGCAATCTCTACAGTAATTCCTATTCATTTAGCTTAAAACTAACTGATTTCAGTTACTCTGAGGAAATTCACTGTGACAATTTGCTTGATATCTTCACCTATTAAACTATTGATTTTATTCACGCCGAAACTAAACGCTTCAAGGTGATAATACAATTACAGACGTAAAAAAGGAATGTTAAAGAACTCGTGCAATCTCTGATGCTTTTATATTTTTGTTTCTAAAATTCCTTTGTTCCTATAAGCAAAGATATCATTTCCCTTTCAATTGTTTTGAGTGTAATTTAGGGTCTCGCATCATCTACACCACAAAACAAAATCACTCTTATTTTCCATTGTTTTTTGCCGAATGCTGAAATTTTTCATGCGGGTCTTGTTTTCACTTTCAATTGTCTATTGAATGATGTAATAAATATTCATTTTCCTTTGAGTCTTTTAGAGAATGCGTGATTTATAATTCTTGCTTTCCTTTGGAAAGGGATTCTGGCCAATATAGAATTTAGGGCAAACTGCTTATTAAACTTTTCGGGAAAAAAGTGAAGCACGTTGCCCTGGTGAGAGAGAATTTACTTGTTTATTGTGACAAAGCATGATTCACCCTTCGTTTATTTTATTTTCAACAAGAATAAAAACTTGTTTTTCAAAATAGTCTTACGTTTGGGTAAAAAAAGGATCTATATCAAAATTAAAATTGCTAGTATCGTGTAGGCTCTCCATTATCCAAGATGATAGGAAAAAATCTTCATCCCGTCAATTATTATTATCTAGCGAAAAATCACTGAATACGCGCATGTTAGGTCTTTTAACTCCAACTCTTACTTTCTGACATTCTCAGTTTTTTTTTTCAATCCTGGTTAATGCGCGTCTCATCTTTTCTTTCTGATCGTGGGTCATGGAAGTTGTAAACTGTAATTTGAGAATCACAGCCATAATTAGAGATCAAAATTTGCAAGATGATTTGAAGGCATGCTTTAAAGAAGGTGGAGCTCTAGTTTTTGTAATGTCAGGGGCTGGAGAGACTGTCTTAACATAAATTTGATGTGCACCAACAAAATAATTTTTCTGTATGTCTTGTACATAAAAAGCAACATTTTTTAATAAATGATTCACTTTGTGTTTTACACTATATATAAATAAATTTATCACTCGAAGCTGCATTTTTCCACTCTTAAAATTTTTTTAATTTTTTTTTTAATTTCTTAATAAATATCTCTGAAAAAGTTTTTATTTTAACATTTTGATATTTTCTGCCACATATAAGTTTATCCATAGAATAATATATCAGAACTATCAACATACTTTTTGATTAGGTAGGTTTTAAAAATTGAAAATTTAAGCTACATTCTTCTTTTACTCATGCATTCAAAGTATTCAATATTATACTTATAGAATCCACCTAAAGAGGACGTTCCCAAAAGTTATTCCATGTTGATTGCGTAAAAGATCATGAAACGGATCCATGGATACCGTATTTATATCTACAATGGGAGCGCGATATTATTTAGCATTAATTTCGAATCATGGTACCTAAGCTATTATAAAATAAAAATCTGCTTCAATTGAATAAGAACGATCTTCAAGTAATTTTTTTTTTAGTTGAAAATAAGGGCATCATAAACAACTGATTAAATGCATCAACTGGTTTTTAACAATAAAAAGAGCCTTCCTCATGAGGGTAAATGAGAAGGGCAGTAGTCACTGCCGCAAAGGTAGGTGATAAGAAGATTCCTGTATGTCCTCCACCTTTGCGGCAGGGACTACTGCTCTTTTTATTTATCCTGATGATGAAGACTCTTTTTTGCCTTTGAAACCGGTTGATACATTTAATCGAAACCGGTTGATACATTTAATCAACGGCTTATGTTATTATTAATAAATAATTTTTATTTTCAAATTATTCAAGATAGCAGTTAGAGCACACATTTTATATTTTCCTTTGTAAATTGGAACGTAACTAACTGTAAGAACCTAGTTGTAATAGTATAATTAGGAACGTCTCTTTTTCAAATAAATTCATAGATGAATCAGTTTCAGCGTCAAATACCAGGAACATTTCCGGCAACCCTATTGTCAATTTTTGAAAACATTTTTTTTTCTCCATTTTTATAAGGCACCCATTGTTTATTTACCCCATGAACTATTCGTGTGTGAGTCGCACTTAGTTCGGCGCTTCACTCAATCTGTAAGCAGACCTTGAAAACATGGACATTTCTTAGAGGTCCACATTTTACCGGATATAAACGTCGGATTTTTGGAATGGAGCTTCAGAAATCCGTTCATCCATAGGTCGGTAAGGGAGCAAGCGGCCTGCCTTCATTCAGCATATAGGGAAAGACTAAGATGAGCAGAGGTTAACTAGCGAGAGATATCTGAAATGAAAAACAACGGAACATTATTAACAAGGGAAAACAATATTCTAGTTTTAATTTAAACAGGAATTAAAAAGAAGATATTATTGATAATAATGAACATCAGCATACTTAAAAGCTTGCAAAACTTCCTTGATTAAAGCAGGCACATGTCAGTAAGATGACGACAATTCTTTTCAAGGCGTTATAAGCCCCATTTTCCAGGCCAAATGAACATGTAGCCATTGCGAAGAACGAACTGTCTGTTCATTTGGTCTGAAGAGTGGGGCTTATAATGCCCTCCAAATAATTGTCCCCTTATTGACATATGCCTGCTTTATTCAGTTTTGTACATTGTTATCTTATAAGCAGGAGTTTAGGGGGGGGTTCGAGAGGTTGGTGGTAGGGGAAGGAGGATACGTCCCTGTAGGTGCTCATCTCCCCCCCCCCCCCCACACACACACTGGATTCCGATGTAAATTGGGTGCACTGGATTCCGATGTAAATTGGGTGCACTGGATTCCAATGTAAATTGGGTGCACTGGATTCCGATGTAAATTGGTTAGCATTTCCCCGCCGTTATCAAACATTTCATAATTTGTCTGGTAGAGGTATATAGTAATTTCGCATCTACCAGAAAAAAATTAAAATTCTTTGCTTTAAGATGTGCTGTGTTTACTGATTATCATGACCGTAAAACCATGGTCCATACGTGATGATAGATGATTACTGTAGCATTTTATTGCTTGCATGCAACGTTCAGTTATAGGGCAGAAGTCACTTCACTAAATCAATATACTTAATAAATGTTAAAAGAATATTTTGCGATAGTCACAGAATCCGCCAAAAGGGGGTATTCCCAAAACTAGATAAGCGTTTTCATTACCCGTGAAGAAAACGCCTAAGACCAGTTTTGAAAATCGTTATTTTGAAGCAGATGATCCAAAAATATATATTATAAATAAAAATTTATATTCTATAACAATTTATAAAGAAATATATTTAAGAAAAATGAAAATAAATGTACAAATAAAGAAAAATGAAAATAAATGTACAAATAAAGAGAAATTACACCCATAAATTATTTTGTCATAATTGTTGGGTTCTCATGAAAATGCGGTATTAAGAAGAATATAACAAAAACAAAAAATAAAGAATACAACCGGTTTCGTAAGCGATATTACCTATCTTCATCAACTAAATTAGGAAAGTATAAATCAACTGTTTATACCGTTGCGAAGTATTTTAATTCTAGATTCATTTAGACTTCAGATTGAGCGCATTTTCATATCATTAAGTGTAACTGAGGTTTTTTTTTCATATATATTTTTCTTTTAATTATAATATAAGACTCATTATGAGATTCATGGCTATGAAACACTGGATAAATAAGAAGGTTGCATGACAAATGGATAAAAAATTACGTTTGCTTATTTCCTCTAATAAATTCACATGTTATGCATTTTTTTTTAAATATGCTCATAGAATTCATTCATGAGTACTATTCTGAAAAGAAATTTACAATATTATAAAAAAAGGTGTATACAAAAATGTTTTTTCTCAATTTTTGTGGTACTATATTTTATTTTATATGTATTCAATTTATATTTTGGCAGTAAATTCCCACTTCTCATTTTGATTATACATATTATTTTTATCCAATCAAGTGTTTAACATAAAAAATATTCTTCATGGATAAAAAAATTATATTACTGATGTCTAAAATGATACGATGTCCTTGTAATGCCAGAAATGTAAAGTAATAAATATTTGGAAGGATTAAAAAATAATGGAACCAGGAATGCGGGCGGATTATCCCCACGCTAAGCAGATGGGCGATAATATACAGGTGGCCCCATATCTTACATACCACGCCCATGTTTACATACCACACTAAGCCGTTTGGCGGCAACCGAGACGGCGACGCCATGTCTACGGAGTAGCCCTCAGCTCTGCATTTCAGCACGTGGACCGCCGACCGAAAAAGGGATATAAGTGAGAGTTGCTCGAAGTGGGAGTCAGAATTGGTCAAGGCAGGCTGTTGGAGTTAGACTAGTCAAGAAGAAGCGACGGTAGCAGAGTTAAGAGTTGTGTGTGCGTCTCTGATATAGGAATTCGAAGGAGAGCTCATGTTCATCTGGTATTGCAAGTGTAAAGTGTCACAAAGCACCGGTGTTACCCAAGTTATATGAAAGAAGATCAGGTACCGTACAATTAAACTATATGAGGATAACCTCTTTGTCTAAATTTGTGTTTTTAAGGAAAAGCTAATTAATGCATCCCACCACGTGCTCCAACCAAATATCAATTCATCTGGCATTACACCCCCCGAACTACCATTGAGATGTATTCCACTATTGTGATATTTATTTAATTTGTAAAACTAAAGAGTGTAAATTGAGTATGTGATAAATAAATGTTTGTTCCTTTACTATTAACCTTAATTTTTAGTTTGTTAACTTAGTATCCCGTTAAGCACAGAAATAGGTGGGTTTTGCGGCCACCAACGCAATGTACACAGCAGTAAGTTTTAGAACAGATTACATGTATAATTAATATACTAATAAATAATTAATTTAATGTAAAATGCATTTTTGAAAATATTAATTTTAATCAACAAAATTAATAATCGGCACATTTGGTGCTCGTGACTTTAGCAGTAACGGGAATAAAATAAGGATTTATGAAATTAATAAAAATAAAAGGAATAATAATAATAAAAAATAAATATTGATAAGGTTGGACAACTGGTGGCGACATAGATGATTGTGAAAATATTGTGCACAATTCTCATTTCTCCTTATGTTATATGTATGATTATGTAAAGTTTTATCAATGAAATGGAAAAAATGGTTCTTTTAAATGAGATCAAAGGTATAATTAGAAAAATGGGATATAGGAATGGGACCAGTTAAAAAAAGTGGTGAAAAGTTCAATTATAACAAGGAGTTCAAGTTTGAAAGAAGATTCAAAAATATCAAATAAAAATTATAGTAAATTGGATAGAAATAATAAAAATATGGATATTCCAGTAATGCAGATCCTGCCATTATTTAGTGGGAGTAAGGAGGAAGATATAAATTTCTTTATAAAACAATTTGATGAATTAGCGGAGTTAGCAAGTTGGAAGGAAGAGCATAAAGTGGCTATCATTAAAACCAGATTAAAAGATAAGGCTATGCAGTTTTTAATTCAAAACCCTGAATTACAAAACGAAAAGGAGTTTGATAAAATAAAAATAATACTAATAAATAAATTTTCAAACAGAATAACGATAACGCAAGAACAGGACGCTTTCAATAAAATAAAACAAACGCCTGATATGTCAGTGGACGAGCTTGTGCTAAAAATAAAAAACGCAGCGCGTAAATTTTTGAACCTTAAGGATACAACAGATGGAGAGGTAGAGAAAATAACCAATAAAATAATGTTGGGAAAATTCATTAGCGCATTACGCCCTGATTTGGCAATTGAAGTGAAGAAAAAAGATCCGCAGCGGTTTGAAGATGCCATAAAAGATGCCGAACTGTTTGAAATAATTCTTAATGATAGGACTCCAGAAGAATCACATAACGAACTGAAAGAAATGTTACTTACAACACAGGTTCAAGATTTGACTTTAGAAATTAATAAATTAAAATTGCAAAATATACCAAATCAATCCATGGAACGAGCTGTTTTTTGCATAGGGTGCGGAAAAAATGGACATTATTTCTCAGATTGCTGGTACAATGAGTGTAATACTGCATTTGCAAGGAATTCCAAACGAATGAATTATCAGCAATATGGGTTGGAGCAAACAAATTATATCAGAGGAAACAGAAACGAAAATCTCAGAAATTTTGAACGAGGAGGATATAATAGAAATAATAGGGAATATCAAGGAAATAATAATGATCAAAGAAATTATTACGATCAATTAGAAACCAACGTAGAAAATAGAGAGAGGCAAAGTATAAGAGGAAATTTTAGGGGGCGCAACGGAAGAAATATAAGATCAAACACATATGAGAGAAACAATAATAATAGTAATTTAAACTAAGAGCTGGAATTTGGGACCAAGGAACGAATCGTACAAATTCCAGAGAAATAAATAAATTCGGTTCACAAACATATAGAAATAACAAAAATGGAGATGACTGGCAAAACTATACAAATTTGGAGAGAGGACAATATTATGAAAATAATGATAAAGCAAAATATGATACCAAAAGTATCCTTTCAAGCGAATGTGAAAACGTATCTAGCCCACAATTACCGATGGTAGAAATAGATTGCAAAGGAATAAAAATAATAAGTGTAATTGATAGTGGGGCTCAAGTTAGTATTATAGATTTGGAAACATTTCAAAAACTAAAACAGAATAGAAATGTAAAAATAAAATACATAACCAGAAGAGTAATACTTCAGACGTTTACTAAAGAAAATATAGAATTTTTAAATTGCATTCAATTTTCATTTAGAATTGGGGAAAAGGCATGCAAAAATTATTTTTTCGTGACAAAACAGAACTTTCAGGGGCAATATAAAATGCTTTTAGGCTACGACTTTTTATCCTCACATAAAGCAATTTTAAATTCAAAAGATAACGAAGTACAATTTGGGAATACTGCGATTAAATTGTATAAAAGTGAAAATACAAACCCAATACAGAATTCAAAACAAAAACCACAAAGCCAGGGAATTCGCGATGAAAATAGATATAATAGTAATTATGAAAATTATAATACTGATGACGACGAATATGAGGAAATAAATAATTGTTGTAATGAATTCAATAATGAGAATGAAGGTAGAATAAGCGAGGATAATGAAAGCGATAACGATAGAAAAAACGCTAATATGCAAAATTGTAGCACTCGCGATAATGTAAATGATGAAAAATGGTTACCAAGTTCTAATGAAAGTAATAAGAATAAGAATGTTAAAAAGAAAGAGGAAAAGCAGATTTTCGCTAAATTGAAAAGAAAAATAACATTAAAGCCAGGGGAGTCAGAAATAGTCCAATTGATTTTGTCACAAGAATTAAATGAGGGACAGGATGTTTTATTTTCTCCAATAAAAATGGCAAGAACATTAATCACGGATGAAGCGATCCAAAGTATAGAAAATAAAAATAAGATTAGAATGTTGTTATACAATGAAAAAAATTGCCAAATTACACTTAATAAAAATATGAACGTGGGTATAATAACAGAACAAATCGAAATTGTTGATACAAAAAATAAAAGCAGTAAACCCACGTTGGAAATTAATAATATTCAAAATTTAAATAAAACAGATTATCAACAAATTCGGGAATTAAGAAAGAAAGAAATATCTCCAGACGATTTTCAAGTACAGCACTTAAATAAGGAAGATAGAAATAAAGTTATTGCATTAATGATGACCAATACAGAGGTTTTTTCAAAGTCATATGCTACCCTAGGTAAAACATCAGCAATAGTACCGAAAATCGAACTTATGCACAATTATCCTATTCAGAGTCGACCATACCCAATTCCGAGAGCAGTACGAGAAATTGCGCAAAAAGAAATTAGGGAATTATTGGAAAATGACATTATTGAAAGTTCACAAAGCACGTACGCTAGTCCCATTATTCTTGTAAAGAAACCAAGTAAACCAAATGAAGAACCTAAATATAGATTTGCTATTGATTATAGGGCCATAAACGCGTATTTACCACTTTTGCCAATAAACTTACCAAAGGTGAAGGATATATTACAAAATATCGCTGGTAGTAAAATTTATACAGTTATGGATTTGAAGGCGGCGTTTTTTCAGATCGAACTAAGAAAACAAGATAGAAAGGCCTTAACGTTCACAACTTTTATGGGAAATTTTAATCCTAAAAGAATTCCGTTTGGTCTTAAAAACTCAGGAGCATATTTTCAACTTTTAATGAACAAAGTGTTAGGAGATCTATCAGAGTTAAAAATATACTTTTACTTAGATGACTTAGTCATATGCGCACAAAATAACGACGAAATGTTAGAGAAAATCAAAATTGTTTTCCAAAGATTGAAAGAAAATAATTTAACGCTCGACCCGGCGAAGTTACAGATATGCAAATCGCAAATTGAATTTTTAGGATATAAAGTAAATGCGAATGGTATAAGCCCATCAATAAAAAACTGTGCAAAAGTGCAAAATTTCAAACAACCCCAAACGGTTAAACAAGTAAAAAGCTTTCTTGGGACAACAAACTATTTTAGAGGTCTGATAAAAAATTATGCACAAATTGCAGAACCGTTGGTAAATTTGACAAAAAAGAATGTTAGGTTCGAGTGGAATAATGAATGTAGAAAAGCTTTTGAAAAATTAAAAAATGCAATTTTTAAAGAACCAGTTGTAAGACAGCCTGATGAAGTAAACCCGTTTGTCTTAACTACGGATGGCTCAGGTAAGGGAATTAGTAGTATTTTGATGCAAAGGGTAAATGGAGTCGACCATGTTATCGAATTTTATTCAAGACCTGTGAACCCGGCAGAGAAGCGTTATCCTGCAATAAAGCTAGAATTGCTAGCTATACACGCATCCTTACAACACTTCAGAGAATATCTGTTCGGAAGGAGTTTCACCTTGCTGAGTGACGCAAAATCCCTTATGTACCATATAAAATTAGATAAAATGCCAAATATCATATCGAGGTGGCTAATTGACATAAGTCAGTATGATTTTAAATTCAAATATCAAAAAGGTGAAAATAACGCAAGTGATTATTGCTCGAGATATGTATTTGACAATGATAACCAAATCAAATATGTAAATACTTTAATTAAAAATGATGAGATAAATGTGGAGAAAATATTAGAGCAACAAATGGTAGATGAAAAATTAAGTAAAATTAGAGAGGAATTACAAAAAGGAAGAAACCGATATCACAATAACAAGGTATACTATATTGATAGCCAAAATAAACTGTTAATGGTAAAGAAGGAAAATAAAAGACAAACGTATAGGAAAATAAATGAGAATAAGATTGTAATACCGCACTCGCTAAAGGGAAAGATAATAGAGATAGCACACTTCCCTCATTTCGGAGTAAAAAAGACATACCAATTACTTTCAAGAAAATATTTTTGGATAGGGGCTTTCCAAGACGTGGAAAATTTTTGTAAGTCTTGTAATCAATGCTTATTAGTAAAACACAAAAATATACCACCAGCCAGACTTCAGGCTATGCCAGAAATATTAAAACCAGGAATATATTTACAACTGGATTGCGTAGGAAAACTACCGCGCAGTAATGGAGGAAATAATTTTGTAATTACAATTGTAGACATGTTTTCACGATACTTTGAGGCCTATGCAGTCAGAGACATCACTGCTAAAACAATAGTGAATAAGCTAACAAACTTCGTGACAACTTATGGAGTTCCAATTATTATTCAAAGCGATAATGCTCAAATTTTTAAAAGTAAAGAATACATAGATTTTACAAATGCATTAAATATTGAAAGGCGATACAGTTCGGTTTATTTCCCAAGTTCTTTAGGTCGTTGTGAAAGAATACACAGAGACATGAAACAATGTATAATGTGTTTGTCAAAGACTACGTTTGAATGGGATGAATCTTTAAAATGGTTTAAGTTTTATGTGAATAACACTATTAACAGTAATACAGGATTTGAGCCTTCATTCCTGTTCTATCTTAGAGATTTATCATTGCCATTTGAAAATATTAAACAAACAAACATACCAAGTAAGGAAGAAATAGATATAATGTATAGTGATGTAAATAATTATAAAAATTATGTGGCACAGCATTTAAAAAATATAGATAAAGTCGTGAAAGACGCATCGGAACAACAAAAGCTGATAAATGACAAACAAATAAAGAAATATAAAATAGTGAGAAAAAACGATATATTTATAGGAGCGACAGTGTACCTAAAAAAGTTCCTAAAACCAAGGGTATTAGAGGATCGATATGATGGACCATTTAGAATTACGAAATTAGTCCGAAATAATAATGTTATAATATGTCTTAAAAGTGATGAAAATAAAACTTATAAAGTGCACATAAATAAACTATACATGGCAGCGGAGCGAAAACAATATTTGAAAGATAGTGACGAAAGTGAATCAAACCACACACACACACAGGACAAAACAAAAAATCAAAATGAGAAAGTTATTAGAAATAATGATCAAAGTCAAATTAAGGAAGGGAAGGTCACTAAAGAAAAGCAATTAAACTGTGAAAATAATAGAAATGATGATGAGGTTTGTTATAATGCCAGAGGGTATAATTTTCGCCCTCGAATTGTTGTAAATAGTAATTTCATAAAACAAAGAATATGAAAAATATGTAAAAAGTTTGTAATTAATGTGTCATAAATAGAAAGTGATAATTGAGTGTATATGTATATGTTTTAAATTGTGGATATAAGTATATTTCAAAAAGTATGTTATGTATTTCTGACATTACATATATGGCAAGTTCAAAAAAAAAAAAAAAAAGAAAAAAAAAATGTGAAATAACAAAGTAATTTATAAATAATATGGTGGTATGGAATTCAACCATAACCAAGAATCGGAAGTTGATAGTTGCACTACTACAATATGTTACAAAATGAAATGATAACAAGAAAATGTATAATAATAATAAAGTAATGAATGCTGTTATGTAATGATATGTCGTATGTAAATAATTATGTAAAAGGAGAAATGAAAATTATGCATTGCAAATAATATATATCAAAATTTACAATTTAATAATAATGTGAATGTTGGTAATCCTCATGTAATTTATGGTACATTATGTCAATTATGAATAATGGACTAACTTGACAGGGAACTATCAAGAAACTACAAAGAACTATCAAAGCTATGAGTTGTACAAGGCTAAAAAGTGGAACTCAGCCTTTCTCACGATGGATGAACTTATGTGTTTGCGAGGAACCATTGTGAACTTAATTTCTTACCACTGGGGTGAAACTGTGGGAGAGTAACTTTTGGACTTTTTTTTCGCGGGGGGGTGAGAATGTAATGCCAGAAATGTAAAGTAATAAATATTTGGAAGGATTAAAAAATAATGGAACCAGGAATGCGGGCGGATTATCCCCACGCTAAGCAGATGGGCGATAATATACAGGTGGCCCCATATCTTACATACCACGCCCATGTTTACATACCACACTAAGCCGTTTGGCGGCAACCGAGACGGCGACGCCATGTCTACGGAGTAGCCCTCAGCTCTGCATTTCAGCACGTGGACCGCCGACCGAAAAAGGGATATAAGTGAGAGTTGCTCGAAGTGGGAGTCAGAATTGGTCAAGGCAGGCTGTTGGAGTTAGACTAGTCAAGAAGAAGCGACGGTAGCAGAGTTAAGAGTTGTGTGTGCGTCTCTGATATAGGAATTCGAAGGAGAGCTCATGTTCATCTGGTATTGCAAGTGTAAAGTGTCACAAAGCACCGGTGTTACCCAAGTTATATGAAAGAAGATCAGGTACCGTACAATTAAACTATATGAGGATAACCTCTTTGTCTAAATTTGTGTTTTTAAGGAAAAGCTAATTAATGCATCCCACCACGTGCTCCAACCAAATATCAATTCATCTGGCATTACACCCCCCGAACTACCATTGAGATGTATTCCACTATTGTGATATTTATTTAATTTGTAAAACTAAAGAGTGTAAATTGAGTATGTGATAAATAAATGTTTGTTCCTTTACTATTAACCTTAATTTTTAGTTTGTTAACTTAGTATCCTGTTAAGCACAGAAATAGGTGGGTTTTGCGGCCACCAACGCAATGTACACAGCAGTAAGTTTTAGAACAGATTACATGTATAATTAATATACTAATAAATAATTAATTTAATGTAAAATGCATTTTTGAAAATATTAATTTTAATCAACAAAATTAATAATCGGCACAGTCCTCATCAGACAAATTTAAATCCTATAGTTTATATCATCATAAAATCCTATTGGCTTCTGAGAATCCTGATTAAAATTGTCACTGGGTCCACTTTCTATGTTAGCTTAGCTATACTGTTTTATTTCAGAGTATCTTAATATGTGCGACTTGTAATTGTAACATGATTTTGTCAATCGTATTTCATTGAAGATATAAGAATTGCCTCAATCCGAGGCTCATATTAGGAAAACCCAAACGAATTTTTGATAAATAATGTATCCAGTACCACAGAATTGTTCCATTTTTAAATCCATAAGCGTTATTCAAAGTGCAACAACCAAAACCAATTGTGGATTTTATGTACCTATCGGAGATTATCAGAGTAATGCCGCAGCCAGGCACGGACCAGAAGGACCTGATCCTCATTCCCTTTCCTCTTTCCTACCATAAAAGCATTTTAGACCCCCCCCCCCCCTAGAAAAAAATATTCTATTGTAACTTGTCATAAAATATCAAATTTTTATGCCATCTAAGTTTAGCATTAACTTATTGTAATCGGAGAAAATCATATATCGTTATATCGTTTTATAAATGTAGCAGTAGCTTTTACATTTAAAAAAATTGGGTTTAATAACTATTTAAATGTAATTTTACAAGACAAATGATTTGAATTATCTAAAGATCTATAAGCTAGAGTATAATTTGCTTTTGCAGTTAAAACTATTTTAAAAAACGATTTTAAAAATATATTAAAGAGAAATATGAAAACAAAAAATGGATTGGAGAAAGGTAATTTCGAGCACAAAGAGCTCGTATATAAGCAGCATGCCAAATATAATTATAAAATATTTTAAAAACACCAAATATAATTATAAAGTGTCTTAAAAAAAAAATCAATTTTAAAATATTTTTTTATTAAAGCTTTCTAAAATCTTATATTGGTGTTCAATAAGTAGAATGCATTTTGTGCAAAGGCTAAGGAAAACTAGAGTAACGTAATTAAACACAAGTAACACAATGCTGTTTCGAGGGTATGTCAGATAATTCCCTTCGCCAGTGCAAGAGAACCAACAAACTCGATGTCCGAAAGAGAAATCTTTCCGGGCCCATTCCTCTTTTGGACTTGGGGTTTGTTGGTCCGGCGCACGAGAGGGATCCGGCGTACCTTCGAAACAGCTGTGGGCTACATTGTGATATTTGTGCTTATTTGCATTGCTCTACTTTTCCTTATATTGGTGTATTTTCAAAATAATGGCCTATAGTGAGTTCCTACCTCTGTGCTGCAAATCCCTCTCTGGATTTTGATCATGTTTCTCTGCTGGTATGTTTCTGGCTACGGGTCTGTGTGAGTGTCATAGAATATCAAATCCATAAATGAACCTATCCCTATTTTCAAGACTCCAATTTGTCGAATATATTGACCTCGGCGAAGCAATGGGTTCGTTCGATTCTCAAGAGAGTGATTGTGGATGGATTAGAATTTTCTAGTGCATTTTCTAGTACATGTATATTACATAATTTCATTCTAATTATAACTAGGAAGTTGTTTAGAAAAACATATGCCTTTAGCAGCCCTGGCCTTGCTTATATACGCGTTAAAATTACCTTCTCCATTTCATACACAGCGCAATTCATTTTGAATAAATATTGTCAATTTTTACGAAAAAGAAAAGTAAATTCCGACCCTTTCAATTTACAAACTGAATGATCAAACAATAAAATGGCATCCCTGCCTCACACTGTACATTTATATTAAACAATTTTCATATAAAAGAGTATTATATTGTTGCTGATAATTTTCATTTTAATAAGAAATAAATAATTGATAAAATGTTGAAAATTGAATGTAATGGAATCACTTAATTTTGGTTGAACCTAATTTTTTTCTTTTTGTCAGTATATCTTTCTTAATGATAATATAATAAATCACCTAATTATAATATTTTCAGCAAAGACTACAAGTATTGTAAACTGTATTAAAATCAGTGGCCATTACCAGTGGCAATATTGCCACTGATAATGGACACTATGTTATCCGAAGACACTATGTTGTCTGAAAGCATTTTGAAAAACTTTTCTTGTACGTCAAGATAGTGTATTAAATACAATTTACAATGCTTGTAGTTTTTGCTGAAAAATTTAAAATATTTTAGACGTGTTTTATCAAACTTAATCATTATCTAATTATGTTTATATTTCCAAATGATGGCAGACATGTTTTCTAATTCTTCATTTATTAAAGCAGCATTCGAGTTTTTCTTTTAATACAGAGTAAGGTAAAATGACCTTCTCCATTGTATGAACTGTTGTGTAAATGATTCAATATCTTACAGTAATATATATACTATATATCTTATGAAGTGGCTAAACTCACTTTTGTTCCAAGATAAAATCAAAAGTATTTTAAGACCTCGAACTGAATGTAAAACCTTATCATTACAATGAATTACTACAATATATCATATCAACAAAATAAGTATTTAACCTCCCACTATAACCCACATAATACAAACAATTGAATTCACTTTCTTCCCATTCTCAGCATGTATCAATAGCCTTTGTGAACTTTCCTTCACTTTGTAAACACAATGTAAAGAACCTCAGTTTCCTTTCCACTGAACTTTCAGTGATTGGAGTAAAAAAACAAACAAACAAAAAAACACATATGTATATTCTCAGGGCAATAACATCTTCCACGATTTTAAACACCCTCTTTATCTTCCTCACTCGAATGCCAACTCGTCGATAAGCTCGAATTTTTTTTCTCCAGTTCACGCCCAAAGGAACGCTTTGATGGTGTTCGAATCTACCAGAACAGTGGAGGAAATGGTACTTTCCACTCGGAACGGTTAAAAAAAATATTGAGATAAAAAAAAAACCAAGTTTCTTTTTTTGTGGAAAGACTGTCACGGAGATGTTGGGGCTGATGAGAAGGCATTGCGTGATAGTTCAATCAGTTTAGAAATATTACGAGCAAGGGAAATTCATTTAATTGACAAAATGCTCGGTACTTGTGCAGTTTACCGACCTCGAAATATTTGTACTCAGATGAAAATAGGATCAGTCAACTATGATGTATTGATATATTCACTTTCAGTATGTGGCATCATGATGCGTTACGTTCAGTTCTTATGATCTTTTTTGCGTGTGACGTCATCATTTGCCTATATGTTGACTATTTTATCATTATGTAAACATGTGAGGTAGGACAACAATTAAATGTTTTTTATTTAATTTAATTAATAAAATGAAGATTCATTTTTATAGAAAATGAATTCATTTACACACATTACAAGAACCTACGATCAAGTAGAATAATGTGAAATTATGTTAAAATGCATTGCTTTTTACACGTATACTTACAGACCTTGATTTATTTCAAAAGACGCCAACATGGTAAAGATGGCTATGAATAAAAAACAAACTGAAACAATTAAAAAAATAAACACATTGAATGTTCAAGTTGTGCAAAACGAAATGAAATATACATTTCATTACTGCTCCTGAAACAGCTGAAAAAATAATACTTATCTATCCCCTGATTAAAAATACCTCTTCTTTCTCTTATCTGACTGATAAAATCACCCATTCGTGGAAAAATCCCGTGACGTGTAGCAGCTCCGCCCCTCTCCATCTGGAGTCTTATTCTATAAAATGGTGAAGTATAGCTCCTTAAAGAGCCCCATGTTAAATGCATAGCTCCAGGTGGTCCAGAACCTCCACCTTTTCCCTACTTCATTTAAGTAAACAAAGATTTTCAAATTTAAAAAATCAAAATCAAAAACCTTTTTGAAATTTTAGCTTTTGAAATATTACAGACGCTTTCAAATTTAAATTATAGAAAAGTAAACAATTTTTTGAATTTAAATTACCAAAAAATAAACATTTTTTAAATTATTGAAAATAAATAAAGGTTTCTCAAATTTAAATAATCAAACATAGATAAAAAGAAAGTTTTAAGAAATATACAATGCCTTTTAAAATTTAAATTATTGAAAAGTAAACAAAGTTCTTTGAATTTAAATAATCGGAAAATGAAAAAGATTTTTTTTAATTTCATATTTTTTTAATGATTGCACAGGTATTTTTGAAAAAAAACGATTTTGTTATGCCATAAATGTATTTAAATTTGTATTTCCATAAATTTATGTTTTATTGTTTTATGCATTTTGTTTCATCACATTCTTCTGGCACTGTACTTCTGTACTTTCAGATCGAGAAAAATAAATCGCGTCAAAATGGCAGAAATTTTTCATGTACACTAGTCGTCTGTAAACTAACTACCAAATATGTATAACTGAAAGCCCTCACGACTCATCAACGAATCTCGGAAACTATTGAAGTTAGAAACTTAAAATTTGGCCGGAATGTTCCATTTACAGCATAACGGCGCACTAAGAAAGGATTTTGTCCTACGACAATATTAAGTGGGTTAAAAGCAGGTTTAAAATATTATATTTAGTATTAATTTCCTCATACCTAATTTTTTTCAAATAATATTTTCAATAATGTAAAACGTGTCACGCTCAAAAACAAATACTAAATTAAATATTGAAGGCACGTTATGAGCAAATAAAAAAATAAATCGTAAATGAACTAGCAAATTGGAAACAAAAGTTTCCGTTCTAAATATAACCGATGGCGACGCTATTTCATGCGACGCATTTACCATGTATTGCAGGGAAAGTAAAAAGCTCGGTGCATCCGCTGACCAATCCTCTTAAAATAGAGAGATTTTCTGTCAAGGCTAGCGCCGACCTATGGCATCAACTGATTAGCAATTTGGCATGATGATTTAAAATATGTTGCTATGCGTCGCCTCCTATTTTGGTTATAATCGAATATAACCTATTTTTTTTATACAATTTTGAAGTGAAAGATTTTGTATACTATTTTTGTATAAAAATTTTGTACACTACTTTTGTATGATCATTTTTTCTTTGTTGTATCTTTAAAATCTAATTTTTCAATGTTGCAAACGCTGTTGCTATTACAAAAACAGTAAAATTTAAATTATTGATTTAAACAATTAGAAATACATTAGTTATTCAGAGTTTCATTTAAATATTACTTCTTTTGAAATGGCAACAGCATTTTCAACAATGAATAATAATTGTTCATGAAAATAATGCTTGCAACACGCTCTGTTTGTTTGTACGGCTATTACGCAGATGTAATGACAGGCGATAAATGAGCGGCAATAGACAATGGTAGATTCCGGCCTTGGTGAGCAGTAGCGTACAGAGTACACAAAGGTTTTCGTGGGGCGCGGTAGTCCAGTGGTTAGCTCGCGGAAATTGCACTCGGTAGGCCGGAGTTCGATTCCCGCCACTGCCAAAACTGCCCACGTGTTCACGTAGAGTACGGTCACGTTACACATATGGGTCCGTAAGTCCTTCCGAGAACTTGGTGGTAGGGGAAGGAGGGTATGGTCCCTGTGGATGCCTCCCCCACTGGGTTCCGGTCTAAATTGGGTGGCACTTCCCGGCCGTCCAAACAGTTACCTTAGAGCGAGTCGGGTGGCCTGGGTCTTCCACACCTTTCTGGTAGGTCGGGCGGTCTGGGTCTCAACAACAACAACAAAGGTTTTCGTCTGCGCCGGCCGGGGTGAGTGGGTGCCGGTCGAGCTCGCGAAGCAATTTCCGGAAGTTGATTAGCGTCAACGTTTAGGGGACGGTCCCCATGGGCGTATTACGCCTGCGCAGCAGTCGACTACAAAGAGCTCGCGAAGCAAGCTTATCGACAGCCAACGAGTAGGAGGTAAAGCCTTCCGGCTCGTAATGCGAGTTACGGGGGTTGATGAGCGTCAGCCAGCAGGGGTAGGGATTTCTAGACTATACACATGCGTAGCTGCCGTGAAAAAAGCGCTCGTTAAGCGAAATCGGGCGGTTAATGAGAAGACAGGAGGTGGAGAGCATAACGCTGTTGTCATTTCAAAATAAGTAATAATTAAATTATTGATTTAAACAAATGAAACGAGAGTTTTTGTCACTGTACAAAGAATTAGCGGCAAAACGTATAGCTCGCTAAACGAGTTCTGGGGTTGGTGAGTACTGGCTAATAAGAAATTGCCCCAACGGGCATATTATGACTGTGTAGCAAGCCGAAAGAAAGAGCTTGCGAAGCGAACTCTGCAATCGCCAACGAGTAGGCCGATTAGCAAAGCGAGTTACTTGGTTGGTGAGCGTTAGCTAACAGGGGGCAGAGCCCCTAGTTTTATAAAAAAAATTGTGAATATATATAATATTTTGCCTCTGAATTACAACGGGATTTCCACAACCAACAATTATTTCTGTGAATGTTGCCATACGCAAATTCTAACTTTTGCATTATTTAAATAAAATGGTATCCCAAATGAATAAACATTGATCATATTTTAGATAAAATAGATCAGGTTATTACTACATTAATATTATTAAATACAAAACCATCATTAAGACGTATCAAAAAGGATTGATATTGGGTCGAACATTTCGAATGATCAAAGGAACACGGATAAAAAACATTTTTGTTGCAGATGTAATGCTGGGCGAAAATGCACATAATTACAAAGATCGTACCTAGCTTGATCAAATATAGTATTTAAATAGGGTATTCAGAAACAAGACCAAAAATGAAATGACCTACCTAAAATATTCATATAAAATAAATCTTTGTGTAAAATACATATCCACTAAATCATACGAAGAACTGCACTGCAAAACTGGCCTTCGCGCCTTTCAACAACGTTTAACCGTGCTAAGTATCACTACCCGAATTATAGGTTCGTAATCGAAGATAGCTTTTAGTCTAATCTATAGCCTATGGCACTCGTGGCCCCAGGTTCAATACCTGAACGGGACCAAAGCAGCCGGTCCCCATAGTATATGCTCGTAAATGGGGTAAATGGTTAATTTGAACTACGCTATGGAGATTAATATCAAAATAGTTTATGTTCACACAGACAAGCCAAATACATCCACCGGCATCGCTTAGCTATTATTAACTTGAAATTTGTTTTATGACTTTTATAAAATACTTTAAAAAATAGCTTGAGTATGAAATGTGAAAATTACTTATTTTCATTAGTAATTATGATTCAAGTGGAACTAAACGCTATGGCATAGAATTGTAGAAAGTCGAGCGGAGACTGGCACTTTAGACATTTAATTTTTATTTTTATGAATAATTTAGTCGTGCCATAACAGAGCTATCTAAAATATCTCTTACCAACCTGCATTATAAACTTGTCGGTTGATGGTTCGATTCCCGGCCTTTTTATAACATTATTGTGTAATACGTGTGGGTGTTTTCGTGGGTTTTCCCACTTGCGACACAAATGTGGGCCAGCTATTCATACAGTCTTCCACGAAGGTTAGTTCTAATTTTTGTTTTTGTAATTGTCGAAAAGAAGTTTTGCAAGTATCGACGGTAATGCAAAACCTCTATGTTAGTTTCCACGGTAGGAAGATATAAAAATATGGTATTGTTAAATGTTGGCAGTTTCGTGTTAATGGTCTCCAAATAATCATTTTTGCCTAAAGAAAGCTTCTTCACTGAGATCAGTATTATCAAAACATTATATTATAAAGCTAAACATTATATTATAATGCTAAACATTATATTATATTGCTATAATATGAATATTAATATGCAAATTATAAACAGTTTTATCGAAATCCAGTCCTTCAGATCATAAATCTAAGTCAAAAGTTTCAGGACGTTATGTGCATTCGTTCTTGAATTATCGTCTGCACAACTCACAGACTCAAGCAGACAAATTTGAATGGAATATATTAAATATCATCCTATTTGAATTAAATGCATATCAAGGGTAGAAGTAATAGGTGTGTTTATATGTTCACAGTGAAATATTTGCTCCAAGTACACTCAATTCCTCAAAATTTGAAAACTACGAGACATTTAGTACACTAAAATGTCTCGTAGTTTTCAAATTTTGAGGAATTTCTAACTGAAAATTTTAATAAGCATTAGTTTCATGGATTTCGTTGATTTGACTTCTTTTATGGACTTTTGTAAAATTGGGAATGATTTTTAGCTAATTTCGAATAATTGGATAAATTTCTGATTTTTATTTTCAGAGTCATCAAGAAAATCTGAACGTATGTTATTAAATTTAGAGTTCCATAAATAAATATATATTATGATATAGTTTATATTTTATAAAATGTATTTATAACAATAATTTTTCTTCAGGATTAAGTGAGTACACTGTAAAAACAAAACAAAAAAACACTGTCAATTTTACAGTAATAATTCCTGGCAATTCTGGCACCAGGCACTAGGACTACTGTAATATTCTGATACACTTTTGTATTAGAAATTATACTTAATAAAGTATATTAAGTATACTTAAGCTTAGAGAAAATATCCTTTAAAGTTTGTCTAACAGCATGAATTTAAAACATTTTTGAGCTATAGTTCTATTCTCAAATTTTATGTATTTTGGTGGCATTTGATTACTTTGTTTGATTTTATTTCATTTCTAATAATCAGAAATAATTAAACTTCGTATTAACATTTTGATAATTTTATTTTTCCCCACAAAGAAGACCTGACAATTTATGAGCAAATAAAAACACTGTGTATCGTTATAACTAAAAATTCTGAAAAAATATGTAATTTTTTTCTTGGGAATTATACATTTTTGATTTAATTGCTTTTAAATATACCCCCCCACCTTTTTTTTTTTTTTTTTTTTTCAGTTTCTTCCGATAGATAAATGCGAATTTAAAAGCAGTTTTTTAAAACCTTCAAAAAGGGACTTAACGAACTCAAAGTCTTAAATTAGTGTAAATAAGCGAAATCTTGAATTCAATTCCATGATAATGAACTAAAAGTCAGAAGTCTGGCATGTCGAATATTTTATTATACTGAATGCGTAAGTTTTCAATTTCATTGTTAATTAGCATATAGGAAAATCTGGGTAGGGTCTGCCCAATGAAAGAGGCCTTATAACTTCTGAATTTGTTCGTTCCTTCCTTATGGATTCCAGTGTTAATTAGGTACTTCAATATAAACATTCTTTTTAACGGGGCTCTTTTCAATTTCTTTCAAAATCGGAACGACAATAATGTAAAATTATTTAATTATAGACTTTACTATAAGAACATGATTTTGTAAAATAAAATAAAATAACATAATAAGAAGAGGATTGCTAAAATTTGTGCTACGGAATGAGATGGAGAATTACATTATAAGGACACGATGTTACTTAATTTCATCCATTTTTCATTTCCACATTAGCCATTAACTTCAAATTTTTCGTAAATTTGTTACGATTGAAATCGGAATATTTTATTGTTTTGATTATGCAGAGTTGCATATGAACTGTTTTCTCCAGAAGAGATTTTTTATTTTTTTATTTTCATACCCAGACTTTCCGAAGGTCAGTTTGAACGGTCGGAACAGTGCCACCTAAATCAGATAGGGGCCCAGTGGTGGTGACAAGGACAGTGCCCTACCCTACCATCCTTTCCTTAACCCATCCACTCTCGGATAAACTTTCGGACCTACAAATTGAGAATGCCCATACTTCGCGTAGAGACGAAGATAGTTTTCAGCGGCGGGGTTTGAAACTGGGTCTACTGTGTTCGATCCCAATTCCTTAACCTCTGGGCTATCTCGGACTTAAAATATAAATTTTAAACAGGATAAATAATTATTTCACAGCAGAGTTCTTCTAAAAACTTCTTTTTTTATAACGATCTAAAGAATTTTTTTTATAACGAAACTATCCCTTGCAATGTCTTCCGACGGGCGCTGGCAATATATATCTTATAACGAAACTATGTTTTCAAATGCTTTCTATTAACTAAATCATGAATAAGGTCGGAGATTTCTGCTAGTGTACTGTAAAAAGAGGTCCGTTAAACTGAAGGTTCATTACAAGCGAGTTCAAATTTTGGTTTTTATAAAATTTTGTTCAGTTTTAATATTCTTTTCTCGGGACTAAATTATGCCTGGTTTATAATAATTGTATATATTCAACATTTTGTTTTAACAGTATGTTTTACCACTTTACAGTTTTGACTTTACATAATTAACATAATTAAATCGAGCACTAATTAAAGATGTAGAGGACCACAAATAAACATACTTCAAAAATTAGAAAAGATGAGAAATAATTACTCTTACCTTTCGTAAAGCAGTCCTGCCGCCAAATTTACGAATCTCTAGCATCAGTTTCTCTCTGGGATCCACAGTTGGAGTAAAATCTTTTCTGACAACGCCATTTCGTTTACCTGATGACTTAATACAGTTTTCTTTTGTGGAACCTTTAGACACTCCCCCCACAGAAACAGGGAGAGGTGGAGGGGGTGGCGGAAGTTGCGAATTCAAAGATTGCTCAACGATTTTTGAGCAATTCACAGGCAGCTTGGACTGTCCAGTGTCCCCATTCACACACTTTTGATTTTTATCGGCAATTCTATCGCCATTGTTTATTTGTAAAGTTTGTTTGGAGAAAGTAGAATGATGAACAAGGGGTGATATTTTGCTTCCTTGAGATACCAAAGGAGGAGCTTTTGCAGTAGAGTTTGAATTTTTTAACCTGGAGACACAAAATGGAATATCCTCCTCTGTGTTTTCACTAATGAGTTTTAAGCTTTCAAAAGACGGTAAAATTGTAGTAAGCATTTTTGTATCATCTGTTATATCTACGTCTCCTTCTTTTTTGATTTCCGGGGGTAACCGTTGACGGCTCTTCGTTGACACTCTCACTTGGGGAGGTTTGAAATAACTTTTAGTTTTAGAAGATCTGAGAGTACTTGTGCCATTGTTTACGGTGATCGATCCAAATTCTAAAGATGGTATATTTATAGTGGATCTAGGAAGTGTAGAGTATCTTTCCTTGGTCGGTTCATAAGATAAGGACCTGGAAACCAGAGGTACAGAGGGTGTACTGTCGTTGGAATAGTCTTCCCCCTCAGGAAGACTGTGAGACTGTCGAAGAGTTCGTGCATAGTGGGGTACAATACATTCCTCTCGCAACATAGCGTGATTATTCATCAACTGTTGCTGCCATAATATGAATTGTCTTTGTAATTTTATATATTCTTTCTGAAGTCTTTCTTGTTCGGCTTCGAAATCCTCTTTATCATCCGAGTTCAGATCAGACAACGACCGCTGTAGATGTCGCGAACGATTCGTATTTTTAGAAGATATATTCCTGGGAACAACAGAGTCTGTAAAATTCAGCAATGACGAAGATCTTTTTAAATTTTTTGCCGATAGCGCGCTGGTAGAAGCAGGACGGGGGAAGGGTTCTTCATCAATGAGCAGCGCTTCTTTTTCTACTGTTTTCAATTTCGTAGAGATTTCGAGAAGAGATTCTTTGAAATTTTCTTCATCTGATTCTGAATTCAAGGACACTGTTACCGATTCTGTTTGAGATAGTGATATTTCATGTGGCTCTAACGAAGTCTCTGAATACCGAATGGTGTGCACATTGGGCTCACCATTATTTCTTGGCTTGATAGCTAGTAAAGATGGCTGTGGAGAGCACTCCACCGAATGAAAGGCAGCTTGGATGCTAGAAGCTATTTCCTGTTGCGTCACGTCCTGCTCTATGCGGGCGTTAAGGGCGACCAGCGCCACCCTAGTGGACACAACTTCACCTGAAACAGAAGAAAAGAAAATGAGAGACTTGAAGCGTCTCTGCGAAGAAAGGTCACCGCCCCTTGGACGGGTTGTTTCATTTCTTTGTCTCTCTTTTTGTCATGCTTGGTCAGCGCCTAAACCTGATTTGTTAAGCTGCTTTGAATCCGTCTAAAAGAGTGGGTGGGCTCAGTGATTAAAGAAGCATTAACAAATATACAATGCGAGTGATATTATGAAGGGATTCAATAAACAGTGCTCATTAATTTTTAATTGTTCTAAACTCGATAATGATGCATCTTTAATGCTTAGCGGTGCATTCAAAATATTTAATAAAAATATTACTATAGAGGGTGAAATAAAAAATGTTAAATTCATTTTACAATGAACAGTTATGTTCACTAATGAACATAATTGTTCATAAAGCAGGCAGTCCATGTTTTCGTCTTAACTGCACTCCTAGATGCTAATTTTAATACTCAATACTATTTAAGGAATTAACGGAAACCGCAGGGAGATAGAACGAGTATTAATAAGAGTAAGAAGATAGGAGTGTTGGCGGCACAATCAGGTATTTATCCATTTTAAACATGTTAGAAATATATCTAAAAAAAAAAAAAATCTGATGTGGCTAATACGATTTTCTTTGTAGAGTCAAATTCATTTTTTTTCTTTTCGTAATTATGTAATTTGTAATGATAAAACGAATAGGATCGATCCTCTATTACTCTAGGATGAATCATTCTCGAGAAATTTGCTGACGAAGTTATTTTACCGTAATTAGAAAACTATGCGATGAAATTTCATGAAATTTGGTCGTTAAGTCACTTAGTAACTCTAATCCTGATTAGATTTTGATATGATTCGAAAAATTAGAACAGTGTTTTTTTTTCGAGAAATGGCTCGCAAAAACTGTCGAATTATAAAATGAAAAATCAAATATGCTTAAATGTATTAATTTATTTTTTAACTGCGAAACTTATCAAATCAATCCAATTTCTCTAAGATAAACCGTTTTCACGAAATTAATTTTTTTTTTTTTTGAATTTATGAAGAGATGGCGACATTTTAAAATGAGTTAAGTTACCTAATGAGAAAGAAGACAAATGCAAATTGGATGTAATGTAGAAGACGTATCCGTGTCAATTTTGTGCAATTAAACTCAAATTAATGGATTATGAAAGACAAAGATGTATTTGAGTCTGTAAGGAAGGTCATGTGCTGCCCGTATCAGATATTTTAGTTATAGCTTCGATACATTA
Organism: Amaurobius ferox; assembly: GCA_951213105.1. NCBI lineage: Eukaryota > Metazoa > Arthropoda > Arachnida > Araneae > Amaurobiidae > Amaurobius > Amaurobius ferox. The sequence continues at coordinate 149,764,576 of OX578135.1, read as the reverse complement.
ATATTTTACAGCCTGTTATATACATTTTAGGACTAGTTTATTGTATTGAGTTAATTTGTAGTTTCACAGATTACAGTTATTTTATGTAAAATGTAAGTGAGTCGTAATGATATTGGACCTATGGTACTTTAACCCGTAAAATATGAGGGGTGTTAACGTACGAATTGATACGCCCTAATTAATCGATCATAAGTTTAAGTATAATATTGCAATCTAAGGAGTCAATTTTAAAACTCAAAATACTCATCAGATCTATTCCAAACATTTCCATACTTATTTTTTTCGTTGTCTAGAATCTATTTATGTACAATGAGCAACGAATTCGTTTTTCTACAAAATAAGGTAATGTATAAGAAGTATTAGAATCGTGTGGAAAATCGAAAGTGGAGTTTTCGACATATCTACACATTTTGGTTACTCAAAAACATGAAGAAACTATTTTAGATAAACGTTTGTGTGTGTGTGTGTGGTTATTTGTGCGATTTATACCTCTAAAACTATTCAACGGAATTTCACAAAATTTGGTAGATAAGTCATTTGTGGGATACTCTAATGCGATTAGAATTTGGCATGATTCAGAAAGAGAGAACCTGCCTTATTTTACGGAATGGTGAGCAAAAATTGTAAAAATCAGAAATAAAAAAAGCAATATTTTTATATGTATTAATCAACTGCTTGTTTTTTATGTAATTTTTGGCGACGAAAAGAATGAGGTTAACTTCATCACTCTATAAACAGTTCTTGAGATATTTCGTTTTTTGGTATTTTTTCGCCACGCCGCCATTTAAAAATACGTGAGATTGCCCAGTGAAACCGAAAATTTAATTGAACCTGAAAATTCGGTGGAATTTTTGGATTATGAAAGAAGTGAAGAAAAAAAAGTATTTGTGCCGCTTGCAGCAGATTTTTTTTTTTTTTTTGTATTAGAACAACTTGGATATTTTGTAGCTATAATGGGGATAGAAAAATCTAGTAGAAACGAAATGTAGATCTCTTTGAGGGACGAGTATGAAAGTTAAAGGGTGTTGATTGGATGGGCCTAACTGAAGATATTTTAACAAGAGCCTGTAATCAACGACCTCCCATGGGCATTTATAAATGATCACCCATCGATACATTCTAATTTGCACAACACAGTCAATATCACGTACATATCGTTGTTTCTTTGTATTGCCCATTAAAAGGGAAAAAATCTGGCAAGGGCAGAACATGAATTTCACTACAGACTCAAGTTATTTTTCTCTTTCTTTCATCATTAAAAGGGAAAAAGTCTATAGCGAGGGCAGAACATGAATTTCCCAACAGACTCAAATTATTATTTTCTTTTTTTCATCATTAAAAGAGAAAAAGTCTGGCGAGGACAGAACACGAATTTTCTTACTGACTCAAATTATTTATTTTTCTTTCATCATTAAAAGAGGAAAGGTCTGGTGAGGGGAAAATATGAATTTCCCTACAGACTCAAATTAATTTTCTCTTTCTTTCATCATTAAAAGAGAAAAAGTCTGGCGAGGGCAAAACATGAATTTCCCTACGAAATCAAATTATTTTTTTCTTTCTTTCCTCATTAAAAGAGAGAAAGTCTGGTGAGGGCAAAACATGAATTTCCCTACAGACTCAAATTAATTTTCTCTTTCTTTCATAATACATTTACATTAAATGTAATTTAAATTTAATTGCACAAAATAACCATTGCTAGTTTCGTGTATTTCAAAATCTTGACGTGGCAAAAGAAAAAAAATCTGAAATATATCAAGTACGGTTTATTCTAGAGTAATGAGGTTGGTTTTATTTTTTTCGCCGTTAGAAGTGAGGTATAAAACTTGCATTTAATCAATGCATTTAAACCTATTTCGTTTTTTATTTCGAATTTGGACAATTTCAACAGGCCATTTTATAAAAAAAAAGAAAGAGGTTTAATTTTTCATATTTATACCAAAATCTAATCAGCATCAGGGTAACCCAAAAGTGACTCACCTACCAAATTTTGTAAAATTTCGTCGAACAATGTTTGAACTAGAGTGGATACATACATTGCACAGACAGACAGACACACGTCATGCTAAAAATAGCGGATTCGTTTTCAAGAGTGCCTGAAACGTGTTGATCCGTCGAAAACTCAAGTTCCGACTTTGGACGCCATTCCATTACTTTCTCTATACATTACCATGTATTATGGGGAAAGTAAAACTATACATACAGAACCTTTGTAAATGATATTAAGTCCTTTGCAAAAGAAATCATGATTTATTTATGTTAAAAATTTAACCTTCCAGTCAATTAAAAGTGGCAAATATCTATCTGAACTATCTTTCAAATTGTACCGGACGCTTTCGTCTTAGCGGAGAATGCAACTACCTATCTGTGCATGAACAAACGATTATTTATTACGCTAATGAGATGATTATCTTGCAGTTTATATTTGAATTCGGCTCTAAGGTACACTAAGCAACGTTTGATCCAAATGGAGATAAATATATAGCATAAGTAAAAATTTCCGAAAACGCCTCTTTCGCAATATTTTAACTTGATTTCATCTACAAAATTAAGTTCATTATCTTATTTTTGTTAACTTTGGAAGTGGAGAATTATGTTTCTGAACAGTGATTCCCAATCTTTGTCGTTTAGAAAAACCTTTTGAAGTGACTCTGTATATGGCTGACACATATTATGTTCGACAGGGATCAATTACAAAATGGACGCGTAAAGAAGTAGAGTTTTTAAACAATAATTAATTAACTCATATTTTTGGATAAATATTACAAGTTATATTGCCTATTTCTATTTATTAATGACTGTAAATAAAACATGAGAAATATTTTCACTTTACATTTGGCATACTAGTTACAGACATTGTAATGGTTTTGTGTTAATAAAACTGTCATGCAAAAAACCTTTATTATTATTTTTTTTTTTACTCAATTACAGATAAAGGTGAGAATTTTTTTTTTCTTAAGCGTTTGCAAATTTTCGGGGAAACTCTGGTTGGGAATCATTGTTCTAGAAATTTATTTTTAACAAGCAACATTTCAAGTGCTCGTAGAGATATTTTTTTTTTAATTTAACGGGTCTTAAAATTTTATTGAATAAAAGTTAAAAGTAGAATGCAAGAATTCTTTGAAATAAAATCTACTTTATTACTCGCTAGTGTCATTTTATTTGCGTCCCACCACAATTATCAGTTTATATATGGGCACATTTAAGAGCAACACGCTACGGAATTTTGTATTAAATATTGCAAAGTGTGCATTTCCTTTTTTTCAGTTCAGTGTACATTTAAAAGAAATTTCCAGCAGCTAAAATGCAAATATTGTAGCCATGTTGCTACCTCTCCATGCAATCCAAAATCTGGGATTAATAGGAATTTGGTTGCGGTTTCTTGAGCAGAATGGATTGAGTTGGTCGATTGATGAAGCATAGGAGTATAGACTGTGAGATGATGATGACCTTGCCCACGAGATTTTCTTTCCAAATCCTCTTCATCTCTTTGCTGAAGAGAGGGAAAGCACGCACGGGTTAGTCTCTGACTCACGACAAGGTTGCGCTAAGGGTCGAACAACTGGACGCTTCAGGGACGTCATAGTTCAAAGATAGGAGGTTGCTTTCGAAGGGGGATGAGGGATAATATGCATGCATATCATATCTGTCATCGATTTCGAAATGACAGAAAATATTTGTCAGCTTTCTAAAGTATTGAAGTCTAACAGAAATGTAGATTGTCATTCATGCATTGCATTCAAAAATAGCTATATTTATGCACCGAGTATTATAAATGTGCAATAAATAACACGAGACGATAGCTTGAATAAATAATTCAACTATGCTCATGCTTCACTTGAAATGAAAAAGCCGTAAATTATCGGAAAAATTATAATTTGTGTTCACAGGTGCTTGAAAGTGCATGTTGCTCATAATTCAGCAGATCGAATTTTTGTCCACTTCCGATATTTCTACTTTTCATGTAATACATGGTAATGTATAGGGAAAGTATGTCGAAAATCGCAACTCGAGTTTTCGACGGATCTATACGTTTTGGGACATCCAGAACACGATAAAGCTGTCTTTAGCCTGACGTTTGTGCGTGTGTGCCTGTATGTGTGTTTGTCTGTGCAATGTATGTATCCGCGCCAACTGAAAAACTAATTGATCGAATTTCATTGAAATTTGGTAGGTAAGTTCTTTGTAGGTGACCCTGGTGCTGATTAGATTTTGATACGATTCTGAATAAAAGAACCTGCCCTTTTTTGCAAAATGGTCCGCAAAAATTGCCTGTATCAACCTTAGCTGGAAAACTAACAGACGAAATTTAACAAAATTTTGCAGATGAGTCACGTGTGGATTACTCTGGTGCTGATTAGATTTTGGTATGACTCTACAAAAAAGAACCTGCCTTTTTTTGCGAAATGGCCTGCAAAAATCGTCAAAATCTAAAACAAAAGACTACGTATGCTCAAATATATCCATGAAATGCTTGTTTTATACGTAATTTTTAACGATGAAAAGATTAAAACTAAGCCCATTACTCTAGGACTAGTCGTTTTTGAAATATTTTAGTTTTTTCGCTTCTCCACATTTGAAAATAAGTCCAGTTACCAAATGAAATCGAAAATTGAATAAAAAGTGCAAATTCAGTGTAATTGAAAATAATTATGGGTGTTATTTTGTGCTATTAAACTCAATGAATTACTGAAGAAATAAAGAGAACGTGAATATGAGTCTGCAGGGAAAGTCATGTGCTGCCCACATCAGATTTTTATTTTCCTTACAATACTTGTGCAGAGTTCATTTCAACGATTATAGTTTGCAATTCCGTCCTAACGGTAGGGGTGCAACGGTAGAGAGTCGGCTGGTAAGTACGAAGATCTGTGGTTCCATTCTCGGTTTGTGCAGCAAGGTTCTTTACACATGGTAATATAGGAAAACTATTGCAATGGGGGTGGAAAATCGGAACTAGAGATTTCGACGGATTTGTACGTTTCGGATATTCTGGAACACAAATCCACCCATTTTAGCATGGCACCTCTGTGTGTGTGTGTGTAATGTATGTATATTTTCTAACCCCAAAGTCATTCGACGAAATTTCACAAAATTGGGTAACTTACTTGTGGGTTACCCAGATTCTGAATAGAGTTTGGTACGACTCAGAAAATAAACCGGTCTTTTATTTTGCGAGATGACCCGCAAAAATCGTCAAAATCTAAAAAAAAATTAAATATGCAGCATTGATGCGTCAATTAAATACCTGTTTCATACGTAAATTTTGATGACTCAACGAATAAAATCAACCTTATATTGTTCTAGGATAAACCAGTTTTGAGTTATTTCAGTTTTTTTAAAAATCACCAACAGAAAAAGAAATTATTTTAAAACTGCAAATTGGATATAACTTAATAGAAATCAGGGTGCAAGCAGATGATGCAGGGTACAATCAGATCCGGCTGTTCATTCAACTGCTCTATACTCTCGAGTAAGCTGGACGGTCTGGGTTCTCAGGGTACAAGCAGATGAAATAGTTTCGACAATTTTGTACAATATCAGTTTTGGACAATGGTAAGATTTATATATGGTATTATTTTGAATTGAATCTTCCTACACCTTCATTGGGTTCAATTTCGTGTGTGATTAGAATTATATTTTGTAAAATTAATACCAGGTTAACCCAAAAAGGGTGTGATTAGAAATATATTTTGCAAAATTAATACCCGGTTAACCAAAAAAGCTAAATAAAATATTAACAATTTCGCATTATATCTTTTTTTGGCAAACTCGGTATGAATTTTAGCACCCGGTAAACCAAATCGACTGTCAGTTAACCGGATCATTGCATAAGAGCTAATCTATGCACAAAAATGTTGATCTTTCAAGGGATTTTATAATCGTAGAAAATCAAAATGTGTCAAAGCACATATTACAACTTGCAGTCGACCCCTCATTGACAGAAACTGCTCAGCGGAAGAACGATTTTTTTTGCAAGCCTGAAAAGTTCAAAATTTCGAAAATGATCATCCTAATATCGCAGCGAGTTTTTAAGTTAGAAAAGTTTTATTGTATGAATGAGTTTAAGTAGCAACTTTTACTAGTTGGAACTTTTTTTATAGTGTGTGTGGGGGGGGGGGGAAGATTAAAAGTTAGAACCTTTATTTTTTTGCTAATACCATTCCCTAATACTATGATACTATCCTTTCTGAGGATTTTTATTTTCTCCTATCATAGAATATAGTTTAGAGTTATACGTATTGTTTTCACGAAAATTTTCGATTTCGAGATGTTGATGGCAATATATGTTTTGGGACATGCTGAACACGTTTTAACTCTGTTTAGAATGATGTTCGTCTGTCTGTGGTCGATTTCTTGTGGGCACGATAGCTGTCACAAATATTAATGCATTTTAACGAAACTTCATTTCCGGCTGTATTATCGAAAAATCTAGAACTAAATAGAATTATTTGGAGTCCGAGCAAAAATTTTCGATAAATTTATTCGAAATTTGATATATTTCTTAACATGGAAGCATAGTACGAAATTTGACATAATTATGCATAAATAGGGTTATTCATGGCTCGATGATCATAAAACCTAACAGATTCCATCATTGTATGGGGAAAATAACCGCGATACAACTTTTGTATTCATGATGTCATTAGCCTCATTCTGAGGGGAGTTAAATTACCCTTCCCCCCGAATTGGTAGTATGGGCCTGCGAGCAACCACTAACGAGATAAATCTCTGAACGTGAATTATGAAACACCCTTTATGCATAGTCGCACGCGTTTTCAAAAATCACTATTTCAAGTGAATAGCTACTTCAAAAATCACTTTAATAAAACCAATTTAAAAGGATTACAGCATCTTATACGAATGGAAATATAATCAAAGTTTGTTACAGTATTATATTAACCAAAATAAATGAAAAACCAATACATCCCTACGTAGCCAATTTTCCATAAGATTTTCGACGGGATTTCGCCACTTCGTTCAATCCGAGATTCGAATGAGGTGAAGAATTTATTGTGAGACAATTTTATGTGAATCCCTGAAGGGACAATTATTTTATCATAAACAATTCACTCAACCCTATCCGTCCCTAAGGAGTTTTTAAAGACAAGCTGGTGCTTACCTTTGCAAAACAATTTATCTTTCTCAGACTTTTTCCCAGATGTCCTGTAATCAGCGGTGTCAGGAACCAAAGACCCAGCTTCGGCTTTCTGCTTTACTTCGGTCACCTGGTCGCACACTTTCTCTTTTTCAGCCGGATCTGGAAATGAATGAATACGACATTTTAATGACGTATAGTGAATTTTTGTGTTTTTTACTTATCCTGCAATGCATGGTATATGTGTAGGGAAAGTATCGGGATCATGTCGAAACTCGAGTTTTCGACGGATCTATATGTTTCGGGCACTGTTGAACACGAATACATCGGTTTTATCGTGACGTCTTTCTGTGTGTCTGTGCAATGTTTTCATCTACTCTAGCGCAAAAACTATTTGAAAACATTTCACAAAATCAGGTATGTACGCAAGTCACTTGTGGATTAACCTGGTGTTTGAATTTTGGCATGATTTGGAACTGGCTATTTTTTTTTTTTTTTTTTTTTGCGAAATGGCCCGCAAGAAGAAAAAAAAAAAATCTATATTCTGCGCCCACGCAATTACAATATTTTTGAGTTTAAATGATCATTAAACTTTGATTATTTCTACAACAAAGCCTAATTTTAATGGATGCAGAATGTAAACAAGTGATTGTAAAGATGAGTTGTATAAAAATTGCTGAATTTTTTTGACGCAAAATGATTTAACTCTGGAGTCTGGAGTGTATGAATGAAATACTCACAGGTTTTACATAGAGAATCAGACGATTTATATTTCGATGACTTCATTTGAATAAAGTTCATTTTTTTCGATGAAGTTTCAAGTTTTTAAGTAAAATCAATTATCGTAGTTCTGTGATAATTAAGAAAACATCACCGCTGAATGTATCGCATTTTGTATTTCAGTTGGAATGTGTTTCATAATTAACGCTTTATGCATGATTGATCTTTCTTGTTATAATGGTGCAAAATATAAGTGAGTTGCTCGAAATATAAGTGAATTGGGTACTTCGAAATAGTTAGTTTTGCATGTTGCCATCCGAAAACGAGCCAAATGTACAATTCAACGTTACAAACATTATGCCGTGGATCTTATATATTATTTTTTCTTTACTGTGAAGTAAATTCATTACATAATGTAAGAAGAGTTATGGGGGTACCCACATTTTATGAAAAGTAATGATAATTCCTGAAACAATGGCGGTAGTATAAATTATTCTGTATTCCAAAAGTTAAGCACGCGGTAGTAAATTCGGCATAATTCAAATAATTCTGCTTTGATTGACTTCAAATTTCACAAGAAGGCAGTAAATTGAGTAATATAATCATGAGTATAACAATGAAATTAAAGAAAATATATTTAGATATTTTTTTACCCTTTAATTGCTTACTTTACCAATAGTACATTCGGAAAAAGTTTTGTATGCTATACAAACAAACCAAATAAGCCTTACCATGTAACCATGGTAGTATACGTGGTAGTATATGGTATATGGAAACCGACAATTGTAGAAATAATTTTGAAGGTAATAAATATTCAATGTATCATCAGTTATGCTTAAATCTGTAATTTCAAGAGATAGAAACAATACAGTAATTGCTAAAAGATCAAAACGCGGTTAAGGTAAAACTGAAAATAAACATTCAGAATTTAAATTATAGATTAAAGGTTTACATAATTAATACTTTAATATGTAAATAATACTTCAATATCATAATTATTAATGCTTTAATAGCATGTTTCAATGGATATTAATAAAATCTTGGGTTTTCGGAGTTGAAAAAGACAAACAAATAAATCATATTTATACCATTTTATTTATTAAACTTACCTAATGATCACTCTAGCCATATTTTCATAATCTGCTAATTACTAGACATAAGCATTTACACTTATTTCTTAACAAATTACAAATTAAAAATGACTCTTCTAATTCTTATTGTGTTATATCATTGAAACATTCTATTCATAATTCTATCAATTTTAATGATTTATTTAATATTTATAATCATTTAGTGCCAAATTAGGATTTGAAGGTATTAAATAGATTTTAATACTAAGCCATTAGAAAGTACCATTTTTAATTATAATTATATTTCTCAAACTTTTTCTTTAGATACTGATTCTGATGCTAGCGTAGATAATAATTTTACATGTAAAGATTAAAAATGATTAAAATTATGTACATTGCATTAATCTAATTTTAGGATACATTGTAACTGGTGACTTAAACATCCTTAATGTTGAATCTCTTAAAATTGTAGAGCTATTTGACATTAAATTTAGGCTACCTTCTTGTAGTAACCCATCTAATATATTAAAATCAATCGACTTACCTAGATAAATATACTTATAAATTAACTTGTAAACATGCACAGCTATTAGAAGCCTTCAATATGTGGAAATATACTTTATTAAATATCATTAAAAATACTAAATTAGCAGTATTAAAATGTCTAAATCAATACATGCTATTGGTAATTTAAATAACTCAAGTTATTAATTTACAAAAATATTCCGTAATTACACATATAGATAATGCCTCCAATAATTATGCAATTATTCGTAAGGAAATGTATATCAAATATTTGTTAGACTATTTAAAAAATAATAATATATTTCAACTTGATTCACAGTCTCTACTCAGTATCAAACGTAAAATTATCAATGTGTGTAATGATTTAAGTCTAAATTCTACATTTTTTAAAATTTCGTACATTGTTTTAATATTAAAATTTCACAAAAAATCCAATTACATTTAGAACTGTTATTAGTGGCCATAATACTTATTCTAATGCTGCTATCAAATTATTACTAAATAGTTGAAAGGATTAAATAATCGTCTACATCACTCTTGGAATGATCATTTTACTCTAGATAATAGATTTAAGAATTAATTAATAAAACAGATACAATAGGTAATATGTTTAGTTTACAAACTTTTGATTTTAAAGATCTCTTCAAGATCTTTAGGATGTATTCAAGATCTTTATGATGTAATTTTAGCACTGTATAATGCATTTATTACGAATAATTCTGATCATATAAAAATTCAAAATTTTTCCAAATTTCTCCATTTTGTTTTATTTAACAATTATATATTTCAGGGTAATAACGTATACTTTCAAGTATCTGGGGTCCCTCAAGATGGTTGCAGTAGTAGTAATTTGATTAATATATGTATCTTTATCATTATGAACATAATTTTACATCTACTGATTACCAACTTTATATATATGCTGATGATTTGATCTGCTTAGTTACAACAGATAATAATAATATCAAAACAGATTTCTATCCAGATAATCTGGAATTATTGCCTAATGAGTCATCAAACAGTACTAATGTTAAATTTTTGAATTTATATCTCAGCATTGGCCCATCCAATAAGATAATAACTAATTTATATGATATAAAAGATAGTTTTAATTTTAATATTAATAAATTATTACCATTTAATTCATGCATCATTTAACTCTGCAATAGTTATATTAATAATTCTAAAATATTATTACTAATAATATTGTTATATAGTAACTCTACAATATTGTTATTAATAAACTACTTAGAATATTTAGATTACCTAATAAAAATATCATAATTTGCATATTAATAATCTTAAAAATACTAGTATCCTAGATAAATATCCAGTATATCTAGTGAATAGTATTGTAAAAAGGTTTAAATTAACTAAGCATTCTTAAATACATCCTCTTTATTAGCATTATCAATATCTAATATTTTTCTAGTATAATCATTCATTATCTTTCTCTAATATTTTATAATAGTATTATTAGAAATATCTTTTTTGTTAGACTTTTATATCACATATCCTAACTTTACAATAGTTGTATTCCGAACAGTTTTTTCTACTTTTACTGCATATTAGGAACACCTATTTTTAACACTTTAGAACATAGTTGAAAAGTGTTTATGACTTTGTTCATTCTGTCTATCTGTCTGTCTGTCCGTTAGCACGATAACTGCCGTAAAAATAACTTTATCAAAATGAAATTTTAGTATGTTGTTCATACGGTCTGTGGAACCTATGGAAATATAAATGAATAATATCACCCAAATAGTTTTGGATTGAACCCGGGTTGAAAAAATAAAATACATTGAACCCTATGGGACCCAATTTTTTAAACATTTTTTAAGCGAATTTAAAATTCACATTTGAAATTCACACGAAAATTTAAGAAATATTCAAATTATCCCATAAAATATATAAAAAAAATTTCAGAAAAATATATTTAGTAGTTTTTTAAATAAAAATTAAAATAATTTCTTCCATTATATGAAGAGATCACGCAACCCACTTCAAAATGAAATATGGCATCCATCTTGTGTCAAAATCGTGATTTTTAAAATTCTTTTTAATTTATATTTAGTGTTGTATCCGTCATAAAACCGCTTTAATTTTGCTTAATTTCTGTGCATCTATATTCTAAAACAGCGTAATTACAATGTATTTGAGTTTAAATGATCAATGCTATCCACCTTGTGTCAAAATCGCGATATTTAACGTTCTTTTGAATTTATATTTAGTGTTGTGTCCGTCCTGAAAAGCTTTATTTTTGTTTAATTTCTGTGCATCAGTGTTCTGAAATAACTCAATTACAATATATTTAACTATAAATGATCATCAAACTTTGATTATTTCTACAACGAAGTCTAATTTTCAATTATGGAGACCGTAAACACATCAAGCTGTAAGATGAGTTGTATAAGAATTGTTGAATTTATTTAACGCAAAATTATTTAGCGCTTGAGTCTGCAATATAGTTGATATGAATGAAACAGTCATTGACTTTACATGGAGAACAGACGATTTTATAGCAGACTTTTTCGATGAAGTTTTAATCACAGAGTTACATTACTTTTACCTCTATGGTTTTAAGTTTTAAAGTAAAATAAGTTATTGTAATATTGTGATGAGTGAAAGGAATAAAATAAAAGTTTACAAATGAAATTTTTACTGATTTTTCATGCAGAGCCAGGTGATTTATATTTCAATGACGTCATTTGAATAAAGTTCATTATTTTCGATGAAGTTTTCAAATATAATAAATTATTATAGTATTGTGATAATTTTAAAAATATTACCTCTGAATGTATCGCATTTTAGAGATGTTTAAATAAAATTGCATTGCAGTTGGAAAATATTGCATAATCAATGATTTATGCATGATTGATCCTTCTTGTTACTTTCCTTATATATATAATGTATAAGGAAAGTATTGTGACGGGGTCGAAAATTCGAATTCGAGTTTTCGACGGGAGAGCCCGTTTCAAGCATCCCTGATCACGAATCAAACATTTTTGAAGTGATGTCTGTGTGTGTGTGTGTGTGTGTGTGTGTATCAGTGAGTCTGTGGAGACGATAACTGACGAGCGAATGGACCGATTCGAACGAAATTTGGTACAAAAATCACAATCTATAAACACTGGAAGCCTATTGTTTTTATACGCAATCGAATGTTCAGAACCCCTCTAAATTTTCGAGTGAAATTTTGAAAAAATCGTCAAAAAATCCAAACCGCTAATAAAGTCACACAAATAGACATTTCTTATGTAATTTTTCATTAGAATACGATTGACATAAATTTTAGAACGCTAACATGAACCGTTCTCGAGATATTGTACATTTTTCAAAATAATTATCAAAAAGTTATATAAAATAAAAAAAAATATTTCCTATTGAGAAACATGTTCACTTTTCATATGTAATACCATGCAATAAATTTGGTGACATCATTTTCGTGGATCTAGCTCGTTCCGTTCATGAAAAAAGATACTTTTAGTAATACTTTTATATTTGAACGCCAATAGTCATTTATCTGTTATAAGAATAACTTATTTCTCCGTCCATAACGTTTGGCGGGATTTTGGCGATGAATTTGGTGGTATGTCGCCAACTTGGCGACAATTAAAAATGTCGCCAAATTAACAAAAATCTCGCTAATTGACTAAAATGATGCTAAATCAATGAAAATGACGACTAAATGAAGAAAATTCAATATCTTGGAAAGAATATAAGTATCTACTATAAGAATAACATTTTTTTTAACTGTAAAAGTAGTAAATTCATTGCATTATATAAGGAAAGTCATGTGTTGCCCACATCAGATTTTTATTTTATGAGTGGAAACGGTGGATGATTTACATCTCTTACAGCAGAGCATAGTGATGTGAAGTACATTGAGAGTTATCTCTCCTATGAATTAGATATCCTGGTAATGACTTGATTTCTTAATAATTTTCTAATCTTAGTTATCTAATTATGCTTGTCGATTGAGCATATGGTGTTCATAATTAATTATTTCCATATTCAGAAACACGCATTTGTTTTGGTTAATTTGGAAAGGATGCCCAGTCTTGATAAATAATCTATTCTGAATTACCCCCCCCCCCCCCAACTTAAGCCCAGCGCTATTCTATTTCTTTCGGCATGATAGCTACGTTTTATCTATTTTAGTATAACTCATTGTTTATGTGTTTCTTCATTGATCGAAGGCTATTAGTTTTGATACATATATTTACCACAAATTCAACTCCACTTTATTAATATCATTACTGATAGTTGGTGCCGATTAGAGCATGATTTCAAAAGTTAGAGCCAAACAGTTGAGATCAATAGTGATATTCGCATGCTTCTAATACAGAAATATGTATTTACATGGAGGAAAAGAGTCACAATATGAATAGTTGCAGTCCTTACGTGCTCATCCCCTCGTCAAGGGCAGTATAGTGGTAGTTAAGCAAATATGCAATGAGAATTACTTGCTTCAAGTAATTAAAATTATCAGATACATTTGAAAATATTATACACAGTGTATTAACAAAGTTAATGCTATCACGTTAAATGTGAATTATTGTTATCACTAACTTTTATGCCTTTCCCTTCAAATTTCTACGGTTCACTCTACTTATTATTTTGCTCTGTTTACGGGAATTACCTTTAATGTAAATCTCTTTTCGATCTTCTGATTAGGACTGTAAGACTGCAAGCAATTTTGGAAGCATTTAAAATGTTTATAGAAAGAAACTAATTTACTAATTTTATACATATTTCTAATAATCAGACAAGTTTCACAGCTAAATTCTTTGCAACAAACATTTCAGGGTGATAGTTTTTCATTTTTAGGACTCTTTCAACAATATTGATATTAGTATATATACACAGTGTTTCTTTCAAGTATACATCCAGGGGGGGGGGGCGAAGCCCCCCCCGTAGACATTTTATATTAACTTAGTTATTAACCTATTTATGTGACAGCATTTAAATATATTTATATAGGGCAAATAGAAAACTTGCCTCCCCCTCCCTCTCCCTTAAAATCTTATTTGCCCTTCCCGTCCTCGAAGAATGTCTGTAGAATCTGTTGAAATACTATTTATATTACAAAATTTGGAATTAGTAATTATTTTTTAAGACAATGTAGAAATTTTATTGATTAATATGGATTTATTTTTAATGTATAGTTTTAAATAAATTGGAATGAATTAGTTACCTGAAAAATATTTTTCATTTCAAAGTAGTTTTATATTTATAAGATTACAAATCAAATTAAATTTACCTTGTAGACTTTCTCGTCATATTCATAAAATCTTGAAATTTAAATATTTTTTCTAGGATCCTAAAAATTGTTTTCTTACACAGAAATAAAGAATTTTAGGTTTATTTCATTGATGCTAATTTCTTACCAATTTTCAGCGCAAAATAATTTGTTATTTGTTTCTGAAAAGTCTATATACTTTTGCAATGAAAAACGTAGCAGATTTTGAAGTAAAATAATACTAAAAATTTCCACTTCTTGACAATTTTCAAGTTTGTATGTTTCTTTTTAAAATCCCCCTACTCAGAGTCCGGATTTTACTGGAAATAAACAGATTTTTTCCTTTACTCCTGACTATAGTCACAATAGTGAGGTTCGACTACATTTCTCAATTATATATTAACTATAGTATTAGTAAATTACTAAATGATGGCATAATATTTTCTGCAAAAACATTAGCAAAAGAAACAAATTGAAAAGTGCACGAAAAGTATCTTAAATGAAAAAGGTGTGTTCGTAATATTTATTGAGCGATGCATTATTTTAATGCAAATTTTATTAAAGTTCAACATTTAGAAACTTATTAAGAATAAAAATAATTACAATTAACTGCAAATTATATTTTACGTTGAACGGCAACACGAATTTATTTAAATTTATTTGACTCAATCCAAGATCATCTTTTCTTCCATTCGTATCGCCCTAATGAATGCAAAATTAAAAAACGCTGGAGTAAAAATATAAAATGGCTTCTAACATTTTAAAAATTTTAATTTATTTTAACAAATGTTAACAAAATTACCTCTTGACGCTATGTGCTAAATTTTATAAAAATAAATCTTTTACTGTGTTACAATTACATAGACAGTCAAATGGATTACAATAAATGTGCTTTTCGTATATATAAAGTACAAACACACCTAAAATGAGCAAAATACTATTAAGTTATCAATAACGAGTTTCGATTGCATTACTCACATATATATTAACTAATATTGGCACGTTTTCTAAATACTAACAAAATGTTTACTGCAAAAGGCATCAACAAAAGAGAAAAAATGAGCAAAATACCACAAGTTGTTAGTTGAAATCTACATATATCCTCTTGTAAAGCTTCAGAATATTATTTTCTATGAAACATCCACATACCGCGAGAGTACCATCGTCACACGGTGTTTCTTTCCACTGAGCTCCAGGTCGAAGTTAATACAGGAGGGCGAGTGCCAGACACTGGAGGGATTTATTTCTGTTTGAATCTTCAATGTTCATTCACCCGTTCTAAATCCTATGGATGCATCTTGGGTTGGATAAGACGTCACCAAACCGGCTGCTGTGACCCCTCGTAAATCCAATTCGGGACGATTCAACACGCAAAAATTCGAAAAACATACACCACCAGCCGTTGAGCAAATGTGCAGCAAAATAAAGGGAAAAAAAATGAATCTAATACCCGTTTTTCTCGCTGAATAAACAAACACGTTAAATGGGTCACTTGGAGCACGTTTGCACCAAGTTTGATACCATCTTTAATACCTGATGTCACCTCGTAAACGACTTCCTGTGAATCGTTGTGATACTTTCTCACCAGGAAGAGTAATCGCATTCGGACATCAAATTTACGCTTGCTGTGTTTTAAACAGCTATTACCTCAAGGAAAAATTGTCGGAGATCTATGATTTAGTCATTGAAACTTCTACACATTCTAAATAAAACACTAATTTTGCCGTATTCTGTGCTGTGAATAATACTACCTCATTTATTAGAATCATGCTCCCAGCATAACAATCAGTATAAGTGTACAAATGTCGCGCTTTTAACACTCTTTAGCACTGAATTTCCGATAACCACATTGGCAGCAAGGAAATGTTCTACGTGCGAGAATTTTTCAAACCTAATGACCGACGAAATTAGTCATACACGGCCAGGTATGACTAACGGTAAAACTTTCTAATACTCTATTCCTCTTTTGGACTTCGTGCTTGTTGGTTCTCTTGTACTGACGAAGGGGATCTAGTGTATCCTCGAAACAACCCTATGCTGCATTATTGTGTCATTTGTTCTCATTTACGTTTCTCTAGCTTTCTTTATCCTTTGCACAAAGTGTATTTTACTTATTGATTTCTAATAGTACTTTGAAGAAAGTAGGAATAAGAAAACTTGGTGCCTATCATTGCTGCGAGGGCGTTATGACTCTTCTTCCTTAGATCAGGAATAGTGTGTTCTTAACAAAGACTAAAATTCAACTGCCTTTTGGAAAGGCTCATAGTCTCAAAACCCGCAAATAAGATATTGATATCAATATAAAACTTTAAGTAATGATTAACTCATTTTAAGTGATGAGCAAGTAACTTACATATAATTTGAAATGATTTACTGATTAAATCTCATTTAAATAACTAAATATCTTGTCTATCTTGCCATTCGTCAAAGGAAAAATGAGAGACGACAATTTTTATAGGCAAGGACCGATTAAAACAATGCTATCGGAAGAGGCTACTATTAGATAATTAAAAGGAATTCCAAACATGGCTGGAGTGGTGTAGGCCGTAGCATATTTGGGCTCAATCCAAGAGACCTAGATTTCTGGTCCTAGTCATCTGTTACTTTCAGACCAAATTAAGTCTAATATTCTCTCGTGAAAATTTTACAAAAGAAATAATACAGTATTTACGTTACATCTTAGAATAAAATAAGGACTAATAACACGTCTGATTCTATCGACCTACCTGAATATTACTTCTTGCACACAAGCATAGCTACAATCTTTCCTTGTTTATTGTCTCTGTCTACTCGCTTACAAGTGGACCAAAGGTAAAAAGAAAGCGAAAGTTTATGAAAGAAAAGAATGCAATATGCTGAAGGAGAGAGAAAAACCTAGTTTAAATATATTCTATTGTTTCTGTTTGACTACTTCCAATTATGTTGAGTGTCTTCCATTCACCAACGTCTGTCAAAGTACTAAATAGAAACTCGACATTCTAGACACTAGATTCTAGAAAGATTCTCCGGTTCTCAGCATTAAGCTGTGGCAGGTTTAGTTTTTTAGTTTTTCTTAGTTTTATAGCTTCAGGAATTTCTTAGTTTTTAAAATGTAAAACGCAAATATAGTAGTGGACAACTTTTTAACTGGGAGATTGAATGGGTTAATTATGTCTCGGAAAATAAAATGTTAAATATAGAATTTTTCTAATTAAAGAAAAGTATTGTTTCCCCAAAATTTTCGAGTTCAAGATTTTGACAGTTAAGCATGTTTTAAGACCCCCTGAACACATTCATAACACGTTTGGAAAGATGTCTGCGTGTGTGCGTGTCTGGGAGGTGTAAACATGCTAATTTAAGATCGATTACACCTACTGTTGTTCAATTTACTATTTAGATACATTATGTGAAAAACTAAAACTATATAGCATTTTAGTTCCATTTGGCCAGATTTTCGTTAATTTGGCAACATTTAAAAAAGTCGCCAAGTTGGCCACATTCCGCCAAATTCGTCGCCAAAATCTCGCTAAGCGTTATGGACGGAGAAATAAGTTGTTCGTATAGCAGAAAAATGACTATTGGCGTTCAAATACAAAAGTATTACTCAAAGTATCTTTTCTCATGAATGGAACGAGCTAGATCCACAAGAGTGGTGTTACCAAATTTATCGTATGATATTACATATGAAAAGTGAACATGTTTTACAACAGTTAATATTTTTTTTTAATTTATGTTTTTTTTTTATAAATTTATTTGAAAAATGTGCAATATCTCTAGGACGGTTCATGCTAGCGTTCTAAAATTTATGTCAATAGTTTTCTAACGAAAAATTACATAAGGAATGACTATTTACGTAGTTAAAGGTTTTAATTTTTTTATGATTTTTTCAAAATTTCACTCGAAAATTTAGGGGAGTTCTGATCAACCGATTGCGTATAAAAACAACAGGCTTCCAGTATTCGTAGATTGCAATTTTTGTATCAAAATTTGTTCGAATCGCTCCATTCGTTCGTCAGTTATTGTCTTCAAAGACACACACACACACACACACACATAAGGAATGACTATTTACGTAATTAAAGGTTTTAATTTTTTTATAATTTTTTCAAAATTTCACTCGAAAATTTAGGGGAGTTCTGATCAACCGATTGCGTATAAAAACAACAGGCTTCCAGTATTCGTAGATTGCAATTTTTGTATCAAAATTTGTTCGAATCGCTCCATTCGTTCGTCAGTTATTGTCTTCAAAGACACACACACACACACACACACATAAGGAATGACTATTTACGTAATTAAAGGTTTTAATTTTTTTTATAATTTTTTCAAAATTTCACTCGAAAATTTAGGGGAGTTCTGAACAACCGATTGCGTATAAAAACAACAGGCTTCCAGTATTCGTAGATTGCAATTTTTGTATCAAAATTTGTTCGAATCGCTCCATTCGTTCGTCAGTTATTGTCTTCAAAGACTCACACACACACACACACACACACACACACACACACACACACACACACACACACACACACACACACACACACACACACACACACACACACACACACACATGCAGACATCCTCTCAAAAACGCCTGATTCGTCTTCAGAGATGCTTCAAACGTGCTTTCCCGTCGAAAACTTGAATTCGAATTTTCGATCCCGTCATAATACTTTCCTTATACATTATGTGTATATAAGGAAAGTAATAATAATAATAAAAAAAGCATTTTCTTTTGTAATACAAATGGAACTAAACACTCTGGAGTATGAGAAAGATACACTTTAAATCTTACTTCACACTTAGAATCCCACTTCAGATATTTTATATTAATTAAATCATGCAATCAAATTTCTTTTTGTTTCTTTGGTTTATATTCATTCCCTTATCTTCAAGTATGGTCAGGATAGTTCTATTATTATTACACTAACTAAATATTTTTTCAAACCTTTCGCCATAATCAATACGTAAATTGATTGCCGATTTTATAAAGTAAAACAATAAAAATGAATTTGATTTACTGTTAAAATCCCCTTTTCTCGAAAGCGAGAGATTACAATGAAAATAGCGTTCTTCTAGATTTGTGTCTTGAAGTTGATATTAGCTAGCTCTCTCTTGGTTATTTGTTTATGGTTTGTTACTGCCCGAAACAAATGGTATATTTGCGTCATAAAGCAAAAGTAAGCATATTATGTTACAAAATTCTAATAATTATTCATATTCATTAAGTGGTATAGTTGCATACATGGGAAAATCTATTTCATAAATGTATATAACTGTAGAAAGAAATGGAAGATTTGCTCATTAGAGAATTTAACTGGTTGAGTGAGCAGAAGTGTATACAGGGTGTTTAAAATTAAACATGAGATGTTTAGACCTCTTTGTAGGAAAAACAACAAGGAGATTCGCAACTAAATTCTATACACATACTTTCCTGAGTATGCGGTTTCGATTTCTGAAGAAAGAAAATAGTTAAAATTTCGGCCGCTAGGGAGTGAAATCTGACACTGTTGTCTCCGTAATTTACATATTGCGAAGTATGTCTTATAATCGCTGCCTATAAAAAGAGTTATAAAGCCTTTTTTCACAAATCAACGACTAACGAAGGGTCAATAAACTTACTTTACCGGATAGCCTTACTGTTACTTATCAAACTCTTCTATCAGGCATACAGCAATATTTTCGCTGCACTTAAAGGCATTTCCACAGTTAAAAGGTTTACGTAGAGCACTTACCATTTGTAATCTTCGGAACCCTTTTTTGCTGATATTTGTTAGATAAATTAGGCAATATTCAAGTTGTGGGGTAGGTAGCAGCAAATTAACCTCTAGCGGCAGAAATTTGAACTATTTTTTTTCTTTAAAAATCGAAACCGCATACTCAGGAAAGTATGTGTACGAAATTTGGTTGCGATTCGCTCAGTAGTCCTTCCTACAGAGAGGTTTAAACACCTCGCGTTTAATGTGAATCACCCTGCGCATGAACGTACTTTAAAAAAAGTAAAGACGGGTGATATCAAAATGTTCTGTTTTCGCACTGAAATTGCCGTTCCATGTAGGAATGCAGACAGTTTAGGTGTGATGCACTTGTAGCTCCATGAGGA
Organism: Amaurobius ferox; assembly: GCA_951213105.1. Taxonomy (NCBI): domain Eukaryota; kingdom Metazoa; phylum Arthropoda; class Arachnida; order Araneae; family Amaurobiidae; genus Amaurobius; species Amaurobius ferox. The sequence goes on along the minus strand of OX578135.1, from coordinate 149,743,844 downwards.
AATATGCGGACAGGATGTAACTAGTATTTGGACTCAGTTTTCTTCTAGCGCGTTTGACATACGCTCGGTGGCAAATTGGGCCAATTACGGAGATCATACTGAGCCGAGATGAAATCAAAATGGTTCATTTCTCGGAATGTTTGCGTTCCATACGAATGTCACTTTCTTCAGAAACTTTGACTTTTAAAAGTAGTACACAGAAAAAAAAATTGCACCCTGCTGTCTTTTAGGATAAAAACATAACTTGAATATCCACTCCACTTTTTCATATATTCGTATTCCACAGTGTTTTGTTCTACTTGTATCACAATCGTTATCAGAATGAAAATAAAATGTATATATTTTAAATTTCATGCCTAAATTATACTTTTAAAATAATTAATTTTTATATATTTTAAATTTCATGTCTAAATTATACTTTTGAAATATTTCGTAGGCATTCTTCAAAAGTTTACGATTTCAAATTGTCAACTGTTTTGTGGCGCCGATGGATACATTTGGATTATCCATGTTAATATAAACTATATAACTCTTGATATCATTAACATCAATAGCATAAATTCAATAACTCAAATTACTAATCGTTACATATACTGTATACTACCATCATTGTTTTGGGAAAGATCATTATTTTCCGCAAGAAATAATGATATAAAGATCTTAAAATTCGAATTATCCTAGATCTAATCTTGAGAATGACTAAAAATTCTATCTAGTTCTAGTCTTTCAAATAATCTATCTTTACATAAAATTTTATAGCGGCATATACATTCATTGAGTTATTGTACCCACACAAACACACATTATATAATATGTACGTTATAATTTGATGGAAAATTTATTGAAATATGTTATTGAAATTTGTAATGTTTCGATTTGATACCAAAAGGGAAAAAATTCAAATTCTAACTCATTCATAACGTTAGACATATAAGTATAAAAATCCACCTTTACTACTCATACTACCGCCACCTGATTGTAAATTATGTACCTTGACCTCACCCTATTAACTTTCTAACGTTGGGTTATGGAGGGTTTTCTTTGCTGTCACTCAGTCAATAAAATGCATACAATAGACAATTTCACACCTAAATCCGACAACTCTTATGTTAAAACTATGAGTAAATAAACAAATGATAGAGAGAAATGCTACAAAATAACCTACCTGTTGATACGTTGGCTGTTGGCAGCTCTTTTGCGGCCACGGTCATCTGAGATTGCAACCGCTGGCCTTCGTTTTCCCAAACATGGGGGATATCTAGTTTTTTCTCAGTATTCCCGTCCAGTTTTAGAACTTGATCTTTTAGGATTGCGTGATCGGATAAAACAACGTGATCCTTTGGAGGAATATAATCCTTATGAATAAAGTTTTCTTGAGATAGATTACCTTTATGATTTAGGTCATTATTTAAAAGTACTAGATTTTCATGAGTAAGAGCCATTTTTGGAGGCGTATGCTTTGCATCATCGGTATCTTTCGGCGTCAAAGGACACTTCTCAATCGCATTGTATGTTTGGACTGTAAGACCATTTTGAACAATTTGATTTTTTAAAACTGTATTAGAGTTTTGAAGCAAAGAATCACTTGAGTTTATGTAGTCTTTCTGGATGTATAAATCTTTCTTCAAATTGGAATCTAGTTTTGGACTGAGGTTTTCCTGATCTACTGGATCTTTATGAGAAATAACTTTATCCTGGATAATTATTTCTTTTTGCAAGAGAGGAGCCTGGTTTGAAACAGTTTCATTTACGGAATGATTTGAAAGATGAACTTTTTCTGCGGTTACTTTCTCTTTTTGTGCTGCCAGGGGAATTGGCGGTGCTGGGGCTTTCTTTTTCTTTGGATGCTGTACTGGAGATATATTTGGCTGGATGGATGGACCTTTGGCATCCAAGCTACTGACTCCACTGCTGTCACTTGAAGCCTTTTCTTCGCCAGAATGTTCCTCGTGTAGGAAAGAGGATGTAGCCTCGTGATAGCCACTGGAATCAGAAGAACTTTGCCTTGAGTGGTACGGAACTTCAGGTAGAATAGGAGGGGGTGGTGGAGGAGCCGGCCTCCGTTTTTTAGGTTTGAACCTGTTCTGGTGCACATTTGCGTCTTCGGTTTTGGCAGTACCGTTTCGTGGAAGACCGTCGACCCGGCACGCTGAACTGGAGATTGTGGTCTGGCAGAGAGAAAATGTAAAACATATTTTATTTGGATTATAATAAAATAATTACATTAGACAATTTATATACCAAGAAATAAATTAAGCAGAAATTCTGAAAAAAAAATAGTAAACTATTTTTTATAAGGCATTAAATAACTTTCGTAACATGGTACAATAAATATATGTTTTGCATCGGTATTCAAAATTGAAAAGGAATACGAATTACTTCGATATCTAGATTATTTGGTGCTTTTGGCAATAAAATAATGCAGCATACAGCTGTTTCGAGGATACGTTGGAACCCCTTCGTCAGTGCAAGAGAACCAACTTTTGCACTGGCGAAGGGGATCCAACGTATCCTCGAAACAGCTGCATGTTGCATTATTTTGTTATTTGTGCTTCCTGACGTTGCTCTAATTTTTCCTTATGGCTACATTACTATAGATAGACCGTATACACCCATGAGTCTTTAATTACAAAGTTATTGATATGTTTAAGGACTTCCCTAGGAATTATCAGGTTAGCTTTGGCTGTGAAACAGTAAAGTAACGTCACTTACACTGGCAAATGTTATACGTTTACGGAACAGAGTAGTTGTGTAACTGTAATTTTTGGACTCACAAGCAAAGATATTTTGAGGCCCATTCCCCCTTTTTAGCTGAAATTTTTTGGATGTATTTTGAAATAATTTATAACTGATGAATTTATGTATTATAAGGAAGAAATAACATACAACTGTATCCCATAAACATGTTAATAAAACATTTTCAAAATAAATAAAAAATAATAGAATAAAATAAAAAAAATAACGATTTTTTAGCCTTTTCAACAGCAAGCTTAGCAAAAAGCTCTGTCCTATTTATTTTTCTGGCCTCACTTTTTACAATTACGGGAAGAGCTAAATCCCTTAATCGTGATTGTTCGACAGAATTTCTTTTGTAGTATTTTATAAGTTTTAATTTGTTGAATGATCTTCAAACAGACGCTATGGTAACTGGTAGAGTGAAATACAGAACACACATCTGAAAAATCGCTTTCCATCAATTTATGTTTGCTAATTAACATTATTGCCTAATTTTTTTTATCGTCATCTAGATAATTTCCCCCCAATGTTTTCACGTGCTCAAATTGAATGAAAGCCAACTACAGCGAGTCATCCGGTAGTCAAGGGGATGAGAAGAGGCAGTGCTAAATCTTATGAAGGTGATGGGTGGATATCAGTTTTATCATTCTACCTGAGGACCTTTACAGTCCCAAGGTCAGCGTTGCCTGCTTTTGCTACCCGATTGTTACGCCCCTATGGCACAGTATTCAAAAATGAAATGTCCTCAACTTTGGTCTAGTTTAACATTGACATCAGAGCCGGAGGAAACGAGAACTTCGGACCACGCAAACCTATTAACTACTTGTTTGATTTCGTCGAACGTTATAAGTGACCTTGCCTTTGCGACTGATCTGTAGGTGTCACATTTTGATTGGATAAACAACATGGATTTAAAGTCACATAATCTGCCGTGCTCAAAGCTAGGATCGTGCTTATATTATCCCATCCATGGACCGATGTCACGCATATCATGTGCTCATCGGGTATGGGTCGTAATCCCGACAGCCGAAATCCCGACATGCCAAAATCCCGACAGGGTCGAAATCCCGACAAGTCAAAATCCCGACAAGCCAAAATCCCGAGAGCCGAAACTAACTCTTGCACAGACTAATACAACACTAAGGCGGTCATCGCAGTGACGCCACAAGGGTTAGAATTTACTAATCAGCACCTCCCCCCCCCACGCACATGCGCTGGACTCACGCTCCCTCTTGTCTCCATCCGCTTGCTACGACAATGGCCATATGCTATTTGAATATGCTATTTGAACGTATGCAGAATGTGTAAGTGTTTTTTTTCTTTTTTAATAAAATGAATTTCCTAAATCTTATACCGACCTGTTATATCATTTTAATCTTTGTCATTTCAATTTCCCAAAATTTATTTCAGTAATGGCATAATTGTTATGATTTAGTGATTAAAACTATTAATTTGTAAAATGTAGAGATGTAAAAACGTCGATAATTTTGATCAAGCTATACATATAGGCGTAGAGAGCCATGTGCGTGGGCCCAGCGTGAGTCCAGCGCATGTGCGTGTGGGGGGGGGGGAGTGCTGATTAGTAAATTCTAACCCTAGTGACATCACTGCGATGACCGCCTTAGTGTTGAAGACCCAGACTACACGACCAACCCAAGGGTTTACGGTAGCAAGATGTGTGGCCGGGACCGCCTTAGTGTTGTATTAGTCTGTGCAAGAGTGGGTTTCGGCTGTCGGGATTTTGTCTTGTCGGGATTTTGACTTGTCGGGATTTCGGCCCTGTCGGGATTCTGGCTTGTCGGGATTTCGGCTGTCGGGATTCTGGCTTGTCGGGATTTCGGCTGTCGGGATTATGTCCGGAACCGGTGCTCATCAATAAGGCAGAGTCGATGCCAGCAGTGGCACCAAGAAAACTTACTGTGCTTCTCAGTTTTGCGAAGCTGTAGAGCGATCGATAAATTCAGTCTTGCCACGCAACCGGTTTCAAATTTCTTAAAGATTGAGCTCAGGCTGCATCGGCATATGCTATTTCTGCTTTAAAGGGAATGATCCTTGCTCGCAGTAATTAGTTTAATAGGGTGTTATCTATTCTTATTATGGTCTAGCGAAGCGAAATCTATTCTCTTTTTCTACCGAAACGAAATCAACATTTGCCCAAATTTTGTTATCTCTTGAACTCGAAAACTACAATAGGTAGGCAGATGAAATTTTGCATACATACGTGAAATTGCACGCAGAATTGGAATTCCAATTATTAAAACAAACTATAACAGGGCGAAACACCATTTTAAAACTACGCATGCTCACTGCGCTTTCTACAAATAACAAATAAACGACAACTTTTAAACAGCTCAAAAACTACAATAAGTAGGAAAATGAAATTTTGCATACATACATGAAATTGCACGCAGATTTGCAATTTAAAATTATTAAAACAAACTGTAATAGGGTGAAACGCCTATTTTTAAACTGCGCATGCTCACTACGCTTATTGCAAGTAGTGTGTAAAAACAAAATATAGATCTACCACCAAAATATAAGCCTAATAGTTATTCGGACATGAATAACCATTGTTGTACAAAAGTTGAATAAAAAATATTTCAATATTAAGCTTCCCTACCCTATTATTATTATTTTTTTTTACACGGTTGCTACGTGACGAAATAAAATACATAGGTACCATGGAGTTAGAGAATTACCCTTTATCTTTATAATAAAAAAAAATCTGTGGAAATATGTTTTTGTGATTTAACTGTATTACTTTGGTTTCATTCTTTTCTCGTATTCTAATTCGTTTAACTTAAATATTCAACTAAGAACGTATATGTTCTTTTGCATTAGGTTTCTGAAATATTGAAATTAATTTTTTATATTTCTAATTTCATACTTATTTATAAAATTAAGTTTACGTTTGAAATCTTTCACAGCTCGCATACGAGTCTATTCAAAGCCCGATTTTTTTTGGTAGTTATTATTATTATTTTAATAAGAATTATTTTATAAAACGGCAATGAACGATATTTTAGTATGCAATGAACGATATATTCAAGGAACGATTATTTTAATAACTGACATCTGAATTTTTGTTGTTTTATATCCATTTTATCATATCAGATTTTTGAGATCCATCATCTATTTATTTTATCGACTGAAATAAATTTCGCAAAATAGCAATCTGATACCTTAGAAGTAGTGCTATAATAAAACTTCTTCAGCTTTAAGCTGAGTTTTATAAATTCGAAAAAATAATTAATTCTAAAAGAAAATAGGTAATTCTTATCAAAAACAATTTAATCCACACGTTACTGATCCTCTAAATGTAAAATTCTGAAGGAGTAAAGGAATAATAAAAACAAATAATAACGTATTCGGTAAGAAGTAATTAAAAAAAAAATGGAAAAAATTAAAATATAGCATTTTTAGGGGGGGGGGGGGAGCATGAAAATTGTGAAACAAAATGTCGAACTAAAATGTTCTTTTAGTGTAACGTCTGTGCAATATATATTTATATATTCACATCAGCTCTTAGATTTTGGTACGAAACGGAAAAATGAATTGACTTTATTATTTATTCGAAATGGCCCATAAAATTTGAAAGAAAAACTGAAATTATAATAAATATGTTGAAATGCATTAATCTAATTCTTGTTTTATACATTATTTATGATAACAAAACGAATAAAATAACTTCCATTACTCTTGGATAAACCGTTCTCGGGATATTTCGAGTTCTTTTTATTTTGGCGAATTGGCCTCATATTATAATTCTATAAGTCACCAAATGATAAGGTAAATGATACTGGAACTGTAAATTGGATGTAATTTTAAATAGATATCTATTAGGTGTTGGCCACTGCGGATTTCCTCGTTTATCATAAGGGGGATATTGTAGAGTTAACTCAATTTTTAACAAACAAAATCCAATCATCCAGAATCGGGAACCGAACCCGGGCTCCTGATTTTCTCATTGATATGCAACTGTTGCATCACCACTCTGGAGATGCAAGATACTGCTTTGAAGGACCTTACAGCGTTTATTGTTTTTTACAGACTATGGTGAGGGAAAAATACTGGCATATAAGATTGTTGGGTATTTTGATTTTAGTCCTATTTCCTACTATTAATTGTAATCTATTGTGTCTTTCATATGTGTATAAAGAGGGAAATAAATAGAATAAGCATTATGGTGTTGGCATGAGGAGGGTATGAGGAATACGCATATAGAGGGTTTCAATTTCTTGTTAACGGAAGTTTTAAGAGTTCAGTTAAAAAAGTCTTAAGAGTTCAAGTTGTTGCTAATGTGTATCACAAACTAAATATTATTAAGTATGTTTAAGCAACTGAAATAAATGGGTTTTATCTTAACTGCGATTATAATATTTCAAAGCACGATTTTCATTAAAAAAAATACCTTGCAATTTTGCAAATTTCATTTTAAATTGGCTTAGAGTCATTCCACGTGAAATGAGCACAGCGGGTTGCTTAAACATTTTATTATTTTTTTATATTCCTACCATAGTTTGTAACTTTGTGTGTAGACCAAAACAGCTGCAATTTTTTTTTATTTGCCACCATTTTCGATCTGGGTGTATTTTTACTTGCTAGGATGGACCAAAATTCATGTTTTCTGGGATTCGCTGAAATGGTTATAAATTGATAATTATCCAAGATAACGAAACAAACTCCGCCCCCCCCCGATTAAAAGTAGACATTTCAAACTTATAGAATTTAATTGAATTTATTTTTAGTTTAACAAGATTAAAATGAACTTAAATTCAGCAAATATGAACTCCAAGATCGTCGATATGAACTCCAAGATCGACCCAGAAGAGCTAAAAACCAGGAACTGATATTTCCCCCTCACAAACTATTGAGGAAAACAACTTTCAGCTTATCAAGAAAAAATCCCAGTTTTAAAACATCTTTCTACTGATTTTTAGCACTAAACTTGCTAAAATTTCAAAATTTGCACATTTCAAGGTTAAATATCTTGGAAGAGTGACAGGCCAAAAATTTGAAATTTTTTGCGTTAATTACACTATTAGTACCCTATAAGTGATATGAATTTCATTTTGTGGTTTAGTCCGGTTTTTAGAATTATGAGGACTCAGTAAAAAAACACTCTCACTATATTTGCATATTTGCAGCACTATATGCAGCCAATGAAACAGGAAATTCATATTTACAACTATAAATTCATATTTAAACTTCTTTAAATGTCCAGAAGTTAAGCAACATTAATAGCTTTGGAAGAATGGAGATAAAATGCAGTGTAGGCTTTAATAGTTAAGTTCACAAAATTTTATTCATTTGCTTTAATTGCAGTTAAGATTGAATTTTTTTTAGAATAGTATGTACCAATGAAATAGGAAATACATATTTACAACTATTTAAACGTCGTTAGATGTTCGGAAGTTATAACAGCTTTGGAGTAAGGGAGATGCAGTTTAGGGCTCTAATAGTTTAGTTCACAAAATTCTATTCGGTTGCTTTAATTGCAGTTAAGGCTTAATGTTGATTTTAAAGTAGTATGTACCAAGAAGTAGGAAATTTCTATTTGCGATCATTTTAACTTCGTTAGATGTTCAGAATTGAAGAATAATGTCCAGGTTGGAACAAAAGATTAAATTGATGAAAAAAAATGTAAAACACTTTTCGCGGACGAAACAGAATTAATGTCAATATGTATATAACGAGAAAAATTCTACATAAATATTGGAATAAAAAATCCATCTTTCATTTTCTTAATGTATTAATATGTTCCACACAAATGAATCCTATATCTCTTTAAAACAATAAATCAATATTTGTTAGTCTTTTATTGTAAAATATTATTTTACTGTGACATTTTTACTATATAGAAATGGGTGATATTGTGTTATAAATAATTTTTATTAATAAGTTAATATCAGAAATGGGGTTACTATCAGTTAACTGATGGTATAAATACTGGTGCTACAAATATTTATGTTCTGAGGAGGACTTCTATCGATGCATTGTTGGTTAAAACACAAGCAATAATTATAAAGATATCTTCTCCTGTGACTTTCTAATTTCTTTGTCATTAATTCGTTCAAAAAAGAAGGCCTTAACGGAATTCAGTATTTCTGATTGATTTTGTTGAATAAATTAAAAGATGCGTTGTGAGACAAAAATACGCATGCTTTACTTGGGTAAGGATGATAATGACCTCCTTGAGCGGGCCCAAAATGGGTGCTGATGCATATAATGCTGATATGGATTCAAAACAAAGGCATCTCTTAAAAGATCTATAAAATAACTGCAGCTTAATAAGAGATCAGAACTTCTAGAAAGAATCTAGCTTCACATCTTATTCATTACTGGGACACACCCTATTAGTGACAATAGCATCAGGCAGGATGAAAGGTAAAAAAATAAATGAAGATGTCAGTCGAGTCTGTTTAATTTATTTGGAGAATAAGTACAGAGTTAGTCAACAGTATAAAAAGGTTGAGTAACGTATCAACCAGCTTAGAAGACAAACAAGAGCCGTCATCATCAGGATAAATGCGACAGAGCATCAGTACCAACGAGAGCAAGCTTATTTCATTCAATTAATGGCTACGTAATTGCATTCGTCGGTACTGGTGCTCTGTTTGATTTTTCTTGACGAAGAAGGATATTTTTTTCTTTCTTTTGAAACCGGTTGATACCTTATTCAACGTTTTATGTTTATTTATATTTTTAAGATTGTTTCTCTCAACAGTCAGTACGAAATTTTTTAAAATTTAATTTAGTTATTTTAGCTGAATTTTACTAAGGTTAGCTTTTACTTTTAAGAAAAATTATGAATTCTTTAACGAGTGAACTATGAACTAGAGTACACAAAGCAGGACAACCACAAAAATAAGCCTCTGTAGGTTTTTTTCAGTTCTGTTTTTGTGAAAAGCAAATGTGCATGCTCAAGCGCAATTTATTATCGCAGTCAGGTTATAGTAGATTGTGAATGTCAGATTCACATTTATGTTTTTGTAGCTTATATATCGGGAATTTCGTTTAAATTGAACAAAAATATAAATTTTCAAACTAGGTATGGGCATACTATGTATGACGACATGTTCGTTGTTTCAGTGATTTTAAATTATTAACAAATTTATGCCCACTTTATGAGCTTTAGTATAATACGACTGAATTATATTACTAGTAGTACAGCTTAATGTTTGTGTCTTTATAACAACTTGCATTTGAATTAATTTCATTCGGTTACGAATCTTATATCTAACAGATTAACGCATTAAAATCTCAGAAGTAAGTTTTCGCATTAAAAATAATCTAAAAACATCTCGATTTTATTTTTACTATGGAAGAAAAGCGTTTTTTACGCAACAATTACTATTTCTCTATTGAAGCCATCTAAACATCGGTTGATGGCCTCCTTCTGGAACTACTGGGAAAAACACCAGTTTTTGGTTATCCATACTACAAAGCAAATGATGGAAACCGGCACTTGCACTCAAGTAAATTTAAATACTAAAGCTACCTATTCCTACCCAACTTTCCGGTTCGCCTTTTAAAGAAAGAAAATATTAAATAAGCCTCTTCTCCAGTACGATGACCAAAAGCATTGCTGGCTACTGGCCTACAACGATCGAATAGACCGATTTCGATCGAAGGAGGAGCAAGAATGACCTTGAACCGTAACCTTGCGTGTAGGTAGAGGTTACTTTTGATATGATCTCTCCTAGGTACTACATAATTCGCTTGAATAAAGGGAAAGAACTGTGCATTAACAAGGGATTGAATTGTTCTGCAGCTATTATTGAAGACACAGTGCAATCGTTTATTTTTATCCTTCTTGGAAGCTTGAACATATAGTTTGCTTGGATTAGTTTTGGCTTGAAAAACAGCATGTCCTTGAATAGTACAGGATGATGGCGAATTTGAAATAGCGTACATGCGCTTACATTAAATATCAAGAATGTGATCCTCCAGTCGATTTAGCATTAACAGGTTATAGGAGTTTTAAATGTCAAAAGTGTTCACCATTTTCAATAGTTTATATTTCATGAAATATACATTTCAGAAACACACTTTTTATTTCTGCTGATAAACTTATGTTTTCTTTCAATGTGCATTAAACATAATATAAAGAATTATCTTTGAATCATCTAATCATCTAGTTATCTAATCTAATTATCTTTGAATTTGGGTTGAAAAGTATGAGACATCTGTCGGACAATGAAATGGGTATGACAACTTGCGCGCAACATATCTCAGAAAATTTTACATCAAAAACAAACTTTTTGTATCAAACTATTACACTACAGGAGCAATTGCTTATATTGTGAACTTAAATTAATCTGCATTTAAAGTACATTTATATTTCATGCAGCATTGCGCACTCATCTCTCACAAATTTTTCGAAATTTTATCAACATAACCTCCTAAATATATTTTGCAACAAGAAAACATGAAAAAATTCAGGTTTATGTTATAGAGATTAGCATACATTATATATTCAGACAATTCAATTAACAAATATAGATAACAATGTTTCTGTCGGCTATTTTCAGACGCCAATACCTGCAAAGGGGGATCCAACTGTTTGGAATAAGGTATGTTGAGACACAGACCGTCCGACCTACCAGAAAGGTGTAAGGTAACTGTATGGACGGCTGGGAAGTGCCACCCAATTTAGACCGGAACCCAGTGGGGGGAGGCATCCACAGGGACCGTACCCTCCTTCCCCTACCACCAACCTCTCGGAAGGACTTACGGACCCACATGTTTAACGTGATCGTACTCCGCATGAACACGGCGGCATTTGTGGTAGCGTGCAAATCTAGCGCGCAAACCACGGGGATACCGCACCCGAGATGGCCAACAGCACGCGGTGTTCCGAGGTGGTCACCCACCAAGTACTAACCGCGACCGATGCTGCTTGACTTCGGTGATCTAACGAGAACCGGTGTTTTCAGCACGGTACGGCCGTTGGCCCTGGGATAAGGTATGTGAAATACCTGTCTTTTTGAGAGGTTCTTCGTTTGGGATGGACGCTGTCCCACCCGGAAACAAAAGGTTAATAGCAAAAATAAATAAAATAAATAAATAAATTAATTAATCGTGGTAGCTCCAGTCCGATGGAGCAAAAATGGTTTTGTGTGAATGCCGTCTTGTAAAATAAAGCTCTGGTAAAGTTTCAATTATGCATAATGGTAGAGCTTTCAAGGGGCTACAGATTATTCGCTTTCCGTTCATAACTCGCTCGAATATAAAAATTAGAACCGCCTTCCCAAAATAGTTCAAAATATATAAATATATAAATTATAATCCCTATATTTCGAAACTAAAAACCCAATCTGAAATCAAATTCCCTATCCTTGTAGGGCTTACTTTCAAAGGGCTACAAATTACTCACTTTTATAGTTAACACAAGCATTACATACTTTATAAACAGACAATTTTCAATCATCTTAAACTTGACAAAGCGATTCCTCAAAAGCCATAACAGCTTTGTAAAATTAATTACTGATCTAGAGACTGGATTTTCGACTGAACATTTTTGTCACTTGGTGTTCATAGTCATTTTTACAGTCTAGAAGATATTTCGAGAAAAAGTAAACAGCGAAATAAAACTTGCTCCAACAAAAACTTATAAAGAAAGTTAAAAATATTAAAATATTGAAATTATTTTAGTATATTAAAAAATAGAACCCTATTTCCGATAAATAGGGTTTTAAAGCATACATTGTTTACATTTTTATCTATTGGTTTCTGAGATATATAAGTGTCCAAAGTGTTTACATTTTTCGTGACGTTCCCATTTCAGCCGTATACCCTAACCATAGACGTTAATAAATAACGTTTATGGTTATAACGTAAATGAAGAATGAAGGTTGTTTACGCCAAAACTAGATGACCAAGGAGGAAAAAATAAGGAGTTCAAACCTCATATTGAAAAAACATCAATATCATTTGAGACAATAAATCAGGTGCCGCTGGGATAAGAAAAGTAGCCCTGCATTGCATGCATTTCTATGGCGAAAGGCCTAAAATATTTATTTAACTGTTAATTTTGTAAACATAAATTATTAGCGCAGTGCAAAGTAGAACTGAAACAATAAAGAATATTCCTACACATTCAAAATTATTTTACCATTCAATTTATTTTTATCTTCATATACTCTATACTCTATCCTACAGCTATGAAAAAATACTGGTTAATTATACTCATAAGTAGGGAACCCTTAATTTAAAAATAATCAAAAGTACATATTCTACGTCTAAAGTACATATACTAAGTACTACGTTTTTCTGTTGTGTCAACTAACAATAGCAGCTACTTTACTAACACTAGCGACACCTAGATATAATTCTTAAAGCAATATGGCATTTTCAAACGTTTCATACATAAGAGTTTTATCTCTTTCTTTCTAACTCCATGTATGCATGACACTAGTTAGATTGGTTTTTGTAATTCATTACATTTTTCTTTTGGAATGAATGGAATGCATTTGGATGGGAGAATGTCACAAAAGGAAATATTTGTGAAGAAAACAAAAAATAATGTAGGCTAATGTTATGGGGGTTTCTACTATTAATAAAGCTATAATGGACATTTTATGAATGACTAAAGTAAATTAGAATCACGAATGCCATTGTCATGATCACGTCTGATTTTTCCTTTCCCCTTGATGCTCTACTTTTAAAAGGCGCAAATGTTGACAAAATCAACAGAAGTTTTAACTTCTTTTAAATAAAATCTATTGAAATTACCAGAATGAAATTTTTAGGGTTGAGAAAAATAATATTCTTCTTTACAATAAAAATAAAAAAGTAATTGAAAACTCAGAAATATTTTATAAAAAATAATTATAATTTATATTTGTTTTTTCATCGGTAAAATGATAATATGTTGTTACACGCATGACATCTTACATTTTTATGAATATAATCAAACTAGTTTAGGATTTTATTAATGACAACATTCAAAATATACTTGCGCACCAGGATTATTTAATTATTTTAATTTTTAATGGGGTAAATTAATATATGACAACATTCAAAACATACTTGCATTCTAGGATTATTCAATTATTTTAATTTTTATTGGGGCAAAATTAATATATATATTTTAAATTTAATTTTTTTCATAATATTTAACAACTTTCAAGCGTACATATATTGGAATCAATTACGACCTTCTCGTATAAAGATTACGGGGATTATTGATATTTTCAATTTAAAACGTCATCTTCCTTATCTTGGCAAAGATTTTTGAGATTCATATTGTAATACGGGTAATTTTCTACTAACACACTGGCATATTTTCTAATCTTCGACAATATAAGTAGTACGGGGATATATATATATATATATATATATATATATATATATATATATATATATATATATATATATATATATATATATCCCCATATAATTTTAGTGCTTTCATTTTGCATATATTACTTCAATTCATTTTTTTTTTTTTTGTAAATTTGCTTACAAAAGGGGCCAGGATGTTTTATTCTTCAGATCTGCCCGTGAAGATAATTTTGTATAGCGAGAACAGAGATTCTTGAACTTCTTTCTAGGGGCATTCAATTAAATATTTTAACAGAGAGATATAATCCTTTTAAATTGTGCATATTATTTTAAATTGTACGGGTATGCTGCTAGTGATAAAGAAAGATGATTTAATTTTATTTCCTGTGGATCGTAGAACCATGTACCAGTTTAGTATTAATGAAAGCTAATGAGATATAATCCTTTTAAATTGTACATATTATTTTAAATGAAATTCCACTCTTAGAAAAGGCTTAAAATAAGGAAAAAGATTATTGTTTAGAATTATAAAATGTTGTATGAAAAGTAAAAATTATTACTGTTTTCCATGTGATGCAATTATTTCTTCAACTTCGCAAAATGACTATATCTCAACTATACTTTAACTCCATAAAATTATAAAATTTGTGACAGTTAAAATATATGTATGGCTAATTTATTTTTATCATAGCAATGTGTATACTTTTTCAGTGTCGTTTTGTTCTTTTGTAGAAAGCGTGCAATCATTACGAAGATCAACTTTCGCGAACACATTTCATTTATAAATATTTTATTTCTCGCTGGTTTTCTTGGATAGGTAAACTAACCAAAAAGCTTTGCGAAAAACTATAATAATATTGAAAGGAAATAGATGTCGGAAATATGAATGTAAATCATTTGTAAGTGTATGTCACAAAAACTGTACTATAAGAGAGACCGAGCTAAGCGGTGGAAGTTACGCAATAACACGAATTCGTAATTATGTCTTTTTGGAAAAGGAGAGGCCATTCATTTATACGGCATCACTTTACAAGTCTTAATTAGGTGTTCTCGTTCCGAGCTTTTCGACATATTCATGAATATTATTCTCCTTAGAATATTTCCCCTATGAAATATTTATTTATAAAAAATGCTTAGAAAACTATAATGATAAATTCCAAGATAATTTCTCTCGAGCCGGTCGTATTAAGGCCAGGGCACGGTACCGGGCTGCACTCAGGAGGTTGAGAAACACTGTTCTAATCAACTTCAATGAATTTTTTTAACATTTTTTAAGATTGGGGAATTATTTGGGTATTGGATTGTTAAGGCAATTTAGTTGTTGTTTATCGTAATTGTCTACCCTTTCTCTACATGTCTTGATTAAAATTCGATATATCCGTTTGGGTGCAAGTTGATAATTTTAAAAATGGGAAAATTGATACGATGCATTAACTTACTTCAATTACATTTAATTAATTATTTTCGTTTGTTCTCAGGACTGTGGTTTGTAATTGACCTCAGCAACTCTTGTATACAGTCCAGGAAAGAAAGTATTGAAAACGAAGTACGGAAAAGACGAAGCACTAATTACCTTGAGTAATATGTTATATATATTTTTATTTTTCACATTGTTTTTATTATTAACATTTAAAATAATAACCTGCACCCAATAAAACACTGTTTGTTTACATTTTTAGTTGTTGCAATAACATTTTCCTTATCAGTATCAACTTGCAGCGAAGTGGGGAAAATTGATACGCTTCCACTTAGCTAACTTTCTGATTGTAATCTTGAAAATGGATTCAATCAAATGAAGAAAAAACGAAGTTAATTTTAATATTTTTGATTTTTTAAAAAGTAAATACAAAAACAAACTTCCTTGTACTCCCCTACTATGAATGATAGAATGATGACAATAGCTTTTGTATTTAAAACAATATGTGAAAAACAGCCCATTTATCAATTTTTCATTATAATTACAGTATACGAAATTTCAATAATTAGTACACAGTTTATAAATAGAAGGAAATAATAAATAAATTATATATGTTGACAGGGGAAACACGATTTTCATGTTATTTTTTCATCTATACCTTAGATTAGAACATGTACCTGTAAATATTCTAAAAGATATTAGTAATAGTATTCAAAAGATAAAGCCATAACTTAAATGAATCGAATTGAAAATTATTTAAAATATAATTATAGACATAATTTTAGACGGGAAAACCATGTTCTGGACGGTAATTTATTTTATTTCTTATGACATGCCCTATTTACAACCGACATTATAGCATACATTGAGATGTATCTAGAGATTATATTTTTTTACACTTATTGTATTTTGCAGTGTAAGAAATTAAACTGGAATCGAAAAATACACTGATATGCTCATATCGCCTATTATAAGAAATGGTTCACATATATAACTACAGAAAAAAACTATTTAAACATAAATCAAATAGGTGAAGAGTTACAAGCTTCCTAAAATACCAAAAACTGTTGAAAATTTGTAATTTTCTAATAGCTGTGAACCAGGGAAGCGAAGTCTATTCTCCATTCCTAACGAAGCGAAATCAACATTTGTCTGAATTTTGTCAATCCTTTTACTCGAAAACTACAATAGGAAGGAAGATGGAATTTTGCATACATAAGTGAAATTACACGAAGATTTGCAGAATCACAATTCCACTTATTAAAATAAACTATAACTGGGCGAAACACCCATTTTAAAACTGCGCATGCTCACTATGCTTCTTACAAATAACAAGTAAACAACCACTTTTAAACAGCTAATCAAAACGTGTGTATTTTTATGCATTGTGATTTAAACTCTCTCCTGTATATTAAATACGTTTTTACGATTTAAATGTGTAACTTTGATTTCATTGTTTTCCTGTATTCTAATTTGTTTCATTTAATATTCAAATTCTAAAGATTTATATGCTCTTTTATATTAGGATTTTCAAATCGATGCTCTTTTATATTAGGATTTTCAGAAAATTAATTTCAACAAAAAATTAATTTTTCACACTTCTTATTTCATAATTAGTATTTGTTAAATTAAGTTTTAATTTGAAATCTTTCACAGTTCGCATACTTCATGTACGCGAGTCCATCCCAAGCTCGGCATTTTGCAAGTTGTAAATTAAAATAACTCATGCAAATTGAAAGTTGAAATTTTGAATTGTTTTTCATATTTTAATAAAAAATAAAATTGCCAAATTTGAAAAATAATTAGAGGTGTTGGGCTCTAAACCTTATTACAAAGTGAATGAAATAACTTATAATTAAATTAATTTTACTAATACTAGAAATATACATATATATTTTAATTTATTGATCAAAAATCGTGAAAAAATACTCTTAAAATTATCAATTATAAAGAATCCCCCCTTTTTTTGTAAATTTAAATTACAAATCAATGGATATTTCCATCTTGGATTTATCAGAAGCCGTTTTTGAGACATTATAAATGTTAAATAGGCGTTGGTTCATTCCACGCGAAATAAAAAAATTGGAAATGCACTGCAATCTTAATTTTATGTAAATTCAGTATAATATTAAATAATTAATGATTTCATACACAAGTTTGTTCATTAATTAAAAATCATGCATACCAATGAATAAAAATAATAAGATAGAGGGTATTAGAACATAATTGGATCCGAACGTAAAAATGCTGTGCAAATGCAATGCATATACACTAAACACATAATCACACTTTGCACTACATTTTATTATCTCCTAAACTACTAAATTACCTTATCTTTTAAACTACTCAATTGATTGCAACCAAATTCGGTTCAAAGATAGAATGTTACATGTGTATGATAATTAACAACGTCCCATATTTTTTAATCTTGCACTTGAGTGCTCAATATGCTCATGCTTATTTCGAATTACCACAGCCAGTTTTGGATTTTTATGCAATTTACACCAAGAATAGTAAGATAACTTGATATAAGCCATTCAAAGATGATGTTAGATTAAGTATGCTATGAATGCGTTCTGCTTAAACTGTGTATTAAAACCACAAATTGAACTCCATACGGACGTCAAACTGCTATCAGAGTCACGACAATGTACCTCATAATATACACTTTTCTTAGATAGAAAAAAATTGCAGCAGTATCTTTAAGTGAATTGTGTAGAAAATCTACATTTAGACCGGAAGAATTCAGTTATTTTAGGAGATATAGACGGAATCGAAATAGGAAAGAAGGCTAAATAGAAACAGGAACATGAACAGAGACGGAATAGAAACATGAACAGAGACGAAACAGGAATAGAAACGGAACAGAAACAGGAATAGAAACGGAACAGAAACAGGAACAGAGACGGAACAGGAACAGAGACGGAACAGGAACAGAGACGGAACAGGAACAGAGACGGAATAGAAACAGTAACAGAGACGGAATAGAAACAGGAACAGAGACGGAATAGAAACAGGAACAGAGACGGAATAGAAACAGGAACAGAGACGGAATAGAAACAGGAACAGAGACGGAATAGAAACAAAGCAAAAAACGTTTTTAAACTTGAATGACGTTTTCTAGTGTTTAGTAATTAATGATACATTAAAACATTGGATTTTTATGTTTAAATAAAATAACTGCTATATAAAAATTTCAAAAGTTTTTCCAATTAAGTATTACAATAGAGAAAACATTTTTACACTCATAATTTTTTAGTCCAATGTTTCTCAAACAGTTCCACGATAAAATAAAACAAAAGTGGAAAAATTATATAAAATCATCGATTGAAAATGGCTTCTTTTTTTGTTTGTTTGTTTTAAGGAATAGCCAGCATGTTTTTTATATATGACAAATTTGATATGCATCGTTATTAAAATATAATGATCTAAATCAAAATACCAATTCAATAGTAACTAAGGACAAACGAGAATATCGATTGCATAATTTTGAAATTCTATCTGGCTTTATTTCTGACTCTTATTAACAAAAGTTTCAAAAGATATTGCATAGAATGCTTTTTTGGTGTAATCTAATTAAAAAGTTGCTACGAGGGCACGAGTTTTATTTTCTGCTCAGACAATAATGCAATGCGGCGCGTGATATTTTTGTGATTTTTCCATTATGCAACATAAGTACGACGCAATTTCTCTTAGAAAATCTCGCAGGAAAGAGGTCACCTCTTAGCAATAGTGGTCAAAGATGACCATTGTATAGTAAAACTTGCCCCTTGTTTTCCAATATTAAGCAAATTTCTGGTTCAAGAAAGTAAAAACATAAATCCCCATTACAGTGAAATTTTCAATTTTATTTTGTAGAAATATCCTTTTAAACAGTTATTCAAGTAGAATTTCTTTCAATTTCAACCTTTACATTCGTTTTTTAACACTTTACAACATAGTTGAAAAGTGTTTATGACTTTGTTCATTCTGTCTGTTTGCCTGTCTGTCAGTTCGCACGATAACTGCCGTAAAAATGACTTTATCAAAATGAAATTTTAGTATATTGTTCAGAGGGTCTGTAGGACCTATGGGAATATAAATGAATAATATCACCCAATTAGTTTTGGATTGAACTCGGTTTGAAAAAATGAAATGCATTGAGCCCAATGGGACCTAATTATTCAAACATTTTTTAAGCGAATTTAAAATTCACAAATTGCTTCGAAAGTTTTAGGAAATATTCAAATTATTCCATAAAAAATATAAAAAAATGTCAGCAAAATATATTCGGTAGTTTTTAAAATAAAAATTAAAATAATAATTACACCCATATATAAAGGGATTACGTGACCCACTTCAAAATAAAATTTGGCATCCATCTTGTGTCAAAATCGTGATTTTTAAAGTTCTTTTAATTTATATTTAGTATTGTATCTGTCCTAAAACCGCTTTATTTTTACTTAATTTCTGTGCATCTATATTTTGAAACAGCTAAATAACAATATATTTGAGTTTAAATGATCAATACCATCCATCTTGTGTCAAAAACGTGATTTATAAAGTTCTTTTTAATTTATATTTAGTGTTGCATCCGTCCTAAAACCGCTTTATTTTTTATTTTCTTCTGTGCATCTATAAACTACGACAACGCAATTACAGTATTTTTGAGTTTAAATGATCATCAAACTTTGATTATTTCTGCAACGAAGCCTGATTAAGTATGGAGAATGTAAACACATCAAGATGTAAGATGAGTTGTAAAAGAACTGCTGAATTTCTTTAATGCAAAAGCTCTGGAGTCTGCAATAATGCCGATATGAATGAAACATTCATTGATTTTATACAGAGAAGCAAACGATTCTATTGACTTTTTCAATGAAGATGTAAGCATGGAGTTATACAGTACTTTTACCTCCATGGTTTTTAATTTTTAAGTAAAACAAATTATTGTTGTATTGCGATAATTTTAAAAATATCGCCACTGAATGAAAGGAATGGAAAAAAGTTTATGAGTGAAATATTAGCTGCTTTTATATAGAACCAGGTGATTTATATTTCGATGACGTTATTTGAATAAAGCTTATTTATTTTTGATGAAGTTTTCAAATATAATAAATTGTAGTATTGTGATAATTTTAAAAATAGCACAGTTGAATGTACCGCATCTTAGAGATGTTTAAATAAAATTGCATTGCAGTTGGAAAGTGTTTCATAATCAGTGCTTTATGCATGATTGCTCTTTCTTGTTAATACTTTCCAACATAGTTGAAAAGTGTTTATGACTGTTCATTCTGTCTGTCTGTCTGTCCGTTCGCACGATAACTGCCGTAAAAAATGATTTTATCAAAATGAAATTTTATTATGTTGTTGAGACAGTCTGTGGAATGTCTGGGAATGAAAATGAATATATCGTCCAATTAGTTTTGGATTGAACCCTGGTTGAAAAGGTGAAATATATTAAACCCTATGGGATCTAATTTTTCAAATATTTTTTTGGCGGAGTTAAAATTCACAAATTGATGCTTCGAAAATTTTAGGAAATATTCAAATTATCCCATAAAATATATGAAAAAAAATTCAGTAAAATATGTTCGGTAATTTTTAAATAAAAATTAAAATAATAATTATACCCATATTATAATGAGATCAGGTGACCTACTTCAAAATAAAATATGACATCCATCTTTTTTTCCCAGTGTGAAAATCGTGATTTTTAAAGTCATTTTAAATTTATATTTAGTGTTGCCTCCGTCCCAAAATTGCTTTATTTTTGCGTATTTTCTGTGTATCTATAATCTGTACCAACGCAATTACAATATTTTTGAGTTTGAATGACAAACTTTGATTATTTCCACAACGAAGCCTAATTTTAATGGGTGCAGAATTTAAATATATGATTGTAAGATGATTTGTATAAAAATTGCTGAATGTTTCCCCCGCAAAATTATTTTGCTTTGGAGTCTGGAATAAGAGTAATATGAATGAAATATTCATTGCTTTTACATAGAGAGACAGACATTGCTTTTACATAGAGAGACAGACCCCGGCCATACATTAAACTGCCATAAACCCCTGGGTTGGCTGTATGGTCTGGGCCTTTCATTCATTCATTCATAGAGAGACAGACGATTTATATTTCTATGATTTCATTTGAATAAAGTTCGTTTTCCCCCCATGAAATTTTAAGTTTTCAAATATAACAAATTACTTTAGTATTGTGATAATTTAAAATATATCAGCGCTGAATGTATTGCATTTTAGAGATGTTTAAATAAAATTGCATTGAAGTTGGAAAGTGTTTCATAATCAATACTTTATGTATGATTGATCTTGTTATCTATGTTTTCAATAAAATAAATATACTTCAGTATTAATACTGAAAGCGAAATGAGCACGACGGTGTAGTGCTGTGTGGATGTATCTCAAGATAAAAAGTGTAAACATGTTTGAGAAGCACTGTTCTAGCCAGTGAATAGAATCGAAGTATAGAAAAGATAGTTACTTTGTGATGAACATCTTCAGCCAGAAGTCTGAGGATTCCATTTCTTCTTTTCTGTTCCTCTGCGCGTTTGGAATATGGAATGATGTGGGAAGTTGAATTACAGATGTGAGATTCTGTTCAAATCAGATTATGGTATCAGTAAAAATATAACACATAATTCGAACTTTACTTTTATGAGAATTCAGATTTTATGTTTGCTACGAGATCATAATTATTATTACTGTTATTATCAATATCATTATCAATATCTATCATTATATTATTATTATTATTATTATTACTATTATTATTATTATAGCATATTTTGCTTCGTTAGGACATAAATATTTTCAAGACTCTTCTGACATAAAGCATAAATTAAATATAAATATTTTCAAAACACAGTAAACAATTTTGAAGTGGGTAGTATATGACTTTCCCTAGATACTCAAAAATATTTTATCTCTCTTCCATAATGTATTAAATTGAGTTTAATTCTACAAAAAAAAAAAAAAAAAAGACAAATACTTATTTGAAACGACATAAAATTTTCAGTTTGAATTAGATTTTTGCTTTCATTTAACGATTTGGAGTAGTTTACAATGGCATCGTGTCAAAAATTTCAAAAAAATTAAATATTTCGAGAACGGTATATCCTGGAAAAATGGGATTGATTTTATTCGTTTTGTCTTAAAAAATTACGTACAAAACGAGGATTTAATTAATACATTGCAGTTTATTTAATCTTTTTTTTCAGATTTTGAAGATTTTTTGCGGGACACTGCAAAGAAAGGCTTGTTCTGTTTATTCAAAATCATATCATAATCTAATCAGCATCAGGATAACTCATAAGGGATTTAACTACTCAATTAAAAAAAAAACTTCTTCGACGTTTTTGAATTACAGTGGATACAGGCGTTACACAAACAGACAGCTATTCATCTTAAAATAGTGGATTACTTGTTCTACAGCAGTAATTCTTAAAATGGTGTCCATGCACTGGTGCTTGCAGCGAACAGATCTGCAGGTGGTTCATCTTTCACATTATTTGTAAGGGTGAAATGGTTAATGTTATGAGCGTGTAATTTTCCTTCACTGGAGTCACAGACTAATATATATAGTATTCTGTGACTGGAGTCTTCTTTTTCAGAACCAGAGGGAGAAAACAGGCTTCCTTTCCCATAACGTGAGTCTACGGTTGCCACATGCCGAAGTTCAAAGAAGGGTTTCCAGATTTGGCGATTCACCAAATATGGCAACCCTTCTTTAAACTTCGGCATGTGGCAACCCTAAACGCACGTTATGGGAAAGGGTGCCTGTTTTCTCCGTCTTGTTCTAAAAACAAAAAAGACTCCAGTGAGGGAATATTACCCATTCGCAACATTAAGCACTTTTGAGTACAAAATATATGTAACAATATTTGCGTTATTGGTTTTATTAAATATAAAAATATATTGTTTTCCTTTTACCCTATTTTCTTCTATGCGTTGGAAAATTTACAAAATTGGTTGAACCGCTGTAAAAATTTTGTAATTCTACCCGTAGGGGATGCTCTTCGTTTTTTAGAACCGCCTCAGCCTTCCCTGTCAAATACATACTTGAATAATTTTGAAAATCATGATCATGTTTTATTTCTTGCATGTCATGAACAGTGTGCAAATGATTGCCGCGAATGCTAAACAAAAACTCTGCTAACCAAAACAACGTGTATCTTACGTCATCGTCTACGTCAATCACATCATCGTTAGTGGTGGTTCCTTTTTGGTCGAATCGGAGTGGGTCTGGTGCTATTTATACACTCGTTTCTAAAGGGCCTGAAAAGTTTACCGACAGAAACTCGACTTCCAATTTGGATCCCATTTCAAAAATTTCCCCTGTACGTTGGTTGCATTGCATGGAAGGGAAAAATTGAAATCATTGTCGCAGCACATTCTAACAACATATTCCTAGATTTTGAAGCGGTCTGATTTGTGATTCGGGCGTAATGAAACGAAGCGAGTATCAAAGTGGGTCGGGTTCCATTACGGCGCTTTCCCAGCGCTCCTATTTTCGCATGTGCAATCATTGATGGCAGTCGTCGGTATCATAAAATATGGGAGAATGATATTCTGCATTAAAAACGTATCAACGATCTCAATTCAGCTTAATATCAATTTGAAAAAAAATTTTTTTTGTTAACCTCGATTTTTCTCAATGATGCCTGCAACAGTTTAGGTCGTGGATGTAGAAGCTCTTGCTTAGTATTCTGTAAAGAACTAACCTCCTTTTGCTCAAATTTTATTTGAACTCTTGGGGTCATTTAAGGGCCCCGTCAAACACTAATGTAAGTTTAATTCATATCACCTGAAATATAAATCTTAACGGGATTCATTGAACACACAGAGATAAAATAGTAAAACTGTTTAATTCGGTTTTAGAAAATAAATACCTGGCTGTGACCTAAACTTAATAAGAAAAATATTTAAATAAAAATAAATCAGCTTGAATCTGTATTATCTGAAGCAAACTTAGTGAACAAGACACGCTGGCAATACTATACTCAATAACTAGAACCTAATTTCCGTACAATCAATACTCCAAACTACATTATATTATCAAAAGTATTCGAATCACCTTATTCTAGAGGTAGCGTATTGTAGCTTCAGGAATGTCTTATTTCAGCAGCATAAGACTTGAGCAATTCGTTTTTGAACCCATAGGATACAATTCAGCGTATTACCAGCTATTTTGGGCAGTTTTGCCTCTTGCTACTTTCATGGCAGGAATCTTTATCTTTTTCAGATCTGCAAAACTCCAGGCCAAACGGTGTGAATAAAGGCAGTTTTTGGAGATTGAAATAGAAATGTTAGGAGGTATATTTTGGAATCCACTGCACGTGTCTTCTTACATATTAAAAGATGAAATTTCACTCTCTCTCTATCTCTCTGTGCGTGTGTGTCGGTCTTTAACGGGAAATCTAAATTTTGGACAGTGACGTAATTTGATACAGAGTTACTTTAGGACCCGGGAAAATGCTGTTCAGGGAGATTTTTTTTTTTAAATTCGAATTACTTTTTTAGTTATTTTACGTTAATAAAGCACGATTCTGGGCGATATTCACACAAATCGGTTTCTTAGCGATCGGAAATGTTATTACAGAGTTTTCATCTCAACATCATCTAAAAGATCAAAGAACGTTCTTTTCAACGATTTTTGAAGTGAATTCATAAGATAATTTTTTCATATTTGTTTATTTATTTTTAAATACATCGAAATATTCATTTTTTAAATTTCCTGATTCCTATTTCGGTGCTTCCGAAAATGGTAGATTAGCACAATTCCACACTTTCGCAAAAATATGGGCATACATTTTTGTATTCCAACAAAAATATTTTTAATTACTATATAATTTGATTTTCTGTAAATTTTCAAGCAAACGCAAACGCAAATATATATATATATATATATATATATATATATTGAGATTTTAGATGTCGCTAATGAAGTGAGTTTCATTTTTCTCCATTCCCCGTCGCTAGGCAATGGTTTGAGCATTGCCTGGGGGAGAAGTGGTTGTGCGAATGCGTGGAAGCAAAACAGGCGATTTGGAAATTGGGTGGTATTGGATCTGCATCTGCATTATTTAAGTAGAAGGCGCTTATTTGGGAACAGGGTAATTCAGGATAATACTCTTTCTAGTTAATCCACTAAAATACTCTGGGACAAATTGAAACTTGGCCAATCTCTTTACAAAGAATGCCTACAGGAAATGTCTTGGAAGATATTAGGCAGAGATAAAATATAAAGTAAATATTGTTACAGGTTTTTCTATGGTTTTTATCTATGACCTTTGAGTAGGCTAGTCCAACATTTCCATATCAATTTTTACAACCCATTCCTATGTACATCGTGAAGGTTAAGAAGGTGTTCTGCTGAGCTGAAAAACACAACGATACATTAAAAAAATGAAACGATGTGAAAAGCTAAAAAATGTTCAGAATATTAGAAAATTTAACAGATTCCAGGTTGTAAATGCAAGTAGAAAACTCAGTGAACCTAGTCCCATGCAGCTGGAAAGAGGCATTCCTGAATCCACAACATGTTGAGACCCAGACCGTCCGACCTACCAGAAAGGTGTAAGGTAACTGTTTGGACGGCCGGAAATCCACAACATGTGTCCGAATATTCTTGATAATATAGTGTATATTACTTTTCCTCAAAATTACAAAACTTCATTAGTTACAGCATAAAACAGTTGATTAAAGGAATCAACCGGATTTTAAGGTGTAAAAGAATAATCTTTTCAGGATTATGAAGACACAGCAGTCACTCTAAAAACGAGATGGCGATTTTTGTGCTTTTGACAAATTTGGACAGAAATGTCTCCGTTTTCATTGGAGTGAGTGCTTTGTCTCAAAAATCCTGACAAAGAAGGCTCTTTTTTTTTACATTCGAAAGTGGTAGATTCCCTTAATCAACTGTTTTATGCTGTAACTAAAAGTATTTTAATTTTCAGAATATTTATGTCAGCAGTTTGAACATTTTTTTTTATAAATTACCTTTCTCCTCTACATCTACCACGAATCTCTCAAGGCTTACGTCTGAGGCACGCCTGACCACATCACCACCACCAACAACAACAAAAATCATGCACTCCGACTACCTAGTGTAGTGCCAAGGCGCAACTGTATTCCGCGTTCCAATAAGCGAGCACTAGACGCGGGATACAGTTAAGCCTTGGTAATGCTAAACTGATAGAAAGTCTCGTTTTCAGCGTGAGTTTTGTGAATTGTATATAAATTGAGGGTAAATGTGTGGTCTGTTAAAGACAACTAAAATTATTGATTGAAACGAAATAACATAATACAAAAATTTTTGTGTGTTCTTTATGAAGCTTGAATATAGATTATACAAGTGAAAATGCTGCTGAAAGTAACTGCAATATCATAAAATTGTAATTAATTGAATATGAAATTCATCTAATATGAGATATCTCCCCTACTCCTTTCAATATATTTACAAGCAGACTTTGAATAGGAAGGGAATCTCTTGTATTTATGACAACGAGGTATGGATTGTCGCTCTCGGATCTTGACTGTTCAGAGTCCACTTCGACGATAAGAGCTTGAAATTCCACCCGATAGTTTAATTGGGGGGCGCGTTGTCTGGCTAGTACAATCTGGCTACAAATATCTGAGGTTTGAGGCCCGCCTGGAACAACAAGGTTCTTTACAGTGGGCCCGAACAAATTAACTACGCAGATCAGGACAATGATGTTGGGTGTCTGAAAGTGACCCTTACGACTAGCATGGATTCAATGGACTCTGGTATGTTAAACATCGATTTCAAATCAGGAGGCCAAAGACCATTCAAGAAGCTAACAGAGGATAAAAATAGCACAAGGACGCTAACCTGAGGTAAAAACAGGAGGATCCTGTCAGTTAGATTGTTAAGTTGCACGTCAATCTGATATTAGAGGGAAGGAAATAGAGTCCACTTCATTAGAGCTTGTAATGCCGCCTCAGTAGATCAATCGGCGGCTATCTAGTTCGAAGATTCGCGGTTCCACTTCCGATTGAGACAGTAAAGTCCTTTACAACTGTCATAATCGTATATAGATTTAAAATATATCTACGGGTATCCACGTCTATGTAGGCGTAGGTAGCGTGTTGGTCAACTCCCAACCATTCTTGGAAACACTATATCAGATTTCCATAGGGTTGGTTGATGGGTGTCGTGCCCCTAACATTTATTAAGGAAGAAATGTGCGCAGCTTCATTTCCGTAGGGTCTATATTAGAAAACGAAATCCAGCACTATAACTCCCAATCGGTCATATCTCCCTTTCAGACATCCTTGATACGCATTTGTTGACTGTTAAATATAATTTTAATTTAAATATTTATACTTCAAAATCTGTTTAATTGCGAAAGCAAAGAAATTGCATAGCTACTCACTCGAGTTGGACAGAAGTGTGATTTCCGTGGACCCGTATTCTGCTAACGTCATGTCTCCAGAAAGGGACTCTGCAGGGCCATTGGTTCTGACCAATTGATACCGGTCAGTATCCAACCCTTTCTCCTTGCATACCATCGTCTTCAGTTCTGCGATTTTGACTCTCGGCGACACTCGAAGTACGGTTAGTTGGTTCCTCGGTAGATGCACTTGAACTCGGAAAGTGGGCTACAAAAATTGAACAATTAGTTAGACCAAGGTTATATGTCACATAGTAAATGCATGCCATGCCCGTCATATGACGGTGTGCATAAAGTTATGTAAACTATTTATTAGACCACTATTACTTACTAGACCACTTTCTAATAAAACACAATTAATTTACGACACCTTAGACTTTCAATCGATACGTATCTGTTCCACGAGCAGGAAAATTCAGTAGTATTTTGAAACAAGAACGCATATTAATAATTCTCACTAAATGACTGGAATGATCAAGCTAATCAAACTTATTTCTCAAATGTATTGAATTTTCATCAGCTTGACGAAATTTTTCGAAAGTCGTTAAGTTGGCGATATTTCTCAAAATTTATCACCACAGTCGCCAAATTATCTTTAATTAGTTGCCAAGTGAGGTAGACACACAGAGAGCAAGAATTTTCTTATAGCCGTAGTTTTTGGAGCTAATGTTTAAGAGAATGTGTTTGTTACAAGTTAGAAAAGTTCCGATAGTTTATGTTATTTTAACATTTAAGATTTTTAAACTTAATAAAGTTTTAATCTTCTCATAAACACAAAAATCATATAAGACAAGTTTAAGTGGTTATTGTAAAAGTAATATGAATAATTTATTTGTATTTATTTTTATTTATTTATGTATTTTTTATTTTAGTATGAGAAATTAGAGAACAAAATAAATTAATTTAAATATGCTTTTCTAACTTTTCAATATGAGTTTTAAACTTGTCCATATACACAAAATGCATATCAGACGAGTTTCATTTTAAAAAACAGATCAATATAAGTATATTTCTTAAGGTTTAATATGCCATAGATTTTTTCCCCTTCAATTAAATCACCTGAATTTTGTTTTTGAAATGAAACATTTGATTGTCAATTTTTTATTTTCCTTTTCAATTGAACATTAATTTTACTTTGTGAATTCTCAAATTCTAAAAATTACTTCTTAATTAAAATCAAGACACGCAAAACACAGTAAAGATGTAATAAAGTTAACCTTGGTTATTATATAGCCTTATAACAGCAATGACTTTTTAAAAATGAAAACTTAAATGTTTTATACATAAATCAAAGTTTTTCATATGTAACAATTTACAAAAACAAAGGAAACATGTGAAATTTAGAACAGACATAGACAATTCAAATAGTTATTGTATATAATTTAATTTGTGCTTGATTTTTCCAAAAAGAATAAATAAAAAATGTTTTGGATAACTGCTTTCTTGGAATGAAAATAAAATCTGCAAAAGTAACAAAACAACATAAATATCTATTAGTAATGTATAACTTATCGCCTTACAAAAATGCAATACTTTCAACGTTTTCAAGAGTTTATCTGATACTTCTGGATAAAAGATAACAGTATCATAAGAACCTGCCATAAAAGGGGTCATCCCACAAATTAAGGAAGATATTCTCATTGCAGATAACGGTATCCATGGACCGGTTTTGCGCTTATTGTGCACTCATCAGCATGGAATAACTGTTAATTGCAATGGCAACAAGAAAACTTTCAATTTGCCGCAATTTTATTAACTTTAACGGGAACTGACAATTACAGTCCTTCCACACGGCCGGCATAAAATTTGTTTACAATTTAGCTCGGACTACAGAAAGCTGCAAAGGCCAAGTTCAAAATCATAAGGGTTTTTGTGGCTGGTTCTTTTGATTTTGAACTTGACTTTTACAACTTCATGTAGCCCGAGTTCTATTGTGAACGAATTTTATGTCAGCTACTTGGATGGTCATTAATTGTCAGTTCCCATTAAAGTTAATAAAATTATGGCAAATTGAAAGTTTTCTCACTGCTATTGCAGTTCACTGTTATTCTATACTGATGAGCTCATAATAAGTGCGAAACTGGTCCATGAATACTGTTATCTGCAATGGGAGTGTCTTCCTTATTTCTTCAATTGTGATAACAGTTTTAAAAGCTTTATGCTCAAACTTATTGAGGGCTCTTTGACGCTGAAATGCATTGATGACACCGTGTTAAGTATGTCGCTAGTATGCTTTTTATGTAAGGGGGTATTTTGAGTGTGAGTCTTGTGCATTTTTACTATCTTTTACTCTTCAAACATTCTTGTCAAAGTTAGACGCACAGTGGAATCTGGTTAATTTGAATTCAAGCAAGAGGGTTGGTGGGTTTGTATTTGTACCGTCATTAAAATACAAAAAGGCATTTCCTTAATATATATATATATATATATATATATATATATATATATATATATATATATTTATGATTACTTGTAATATATATATACCCGTGAAATACCAAAGAAAATTGCTTGTAAACTGAAGGTAAAGGTAAAAAAATTGCAAATCAGAAGCCAAGTGTAGCACGATGAGCTAGGCAAGAAGTTTGGAAATTGAATATATATATATATAATAGTTTGAAAGTCCAATGATAGAAAAGTGAGAAGATGTAACTCGAAAAATCTAACTTTCTAACAAACCTACAAAATAAAAGTATAAAACAGCAAATCTCCAATAATTAAATGGAAAAAAATACAAATTTCGAGTCATCAAGTTAAAGAAAAACAACAAATATCAATGGTATGGAATCAATAATTGAAAAACATATAAAATCCAATCATTAATGCTATACACGTGGACAAGGACTAGGCCTAAATAATGGAATTGTTCACTTCGCCAAAACTCTTCATCGGGTCCAAGTATTTTGTCGAAGCAAACACAAAATATGTATGTTTCTGAAGAAATAGATAGCTTATATCAATAAACTATTACTACTTGGACAACATACATAAAGGAGGAAAAATAAAGGAAACAAGAATACCTGGAATAAACACTGTATATGACTGAACCAGTCGAACCCTTGAACCCAGAATGAAGAGACCAGTGTTGCCATTCGCAAAGGAAAAAGAAATGATCTACTGTTGCCATTCGTAAGAAATAAATAACAGTATTACGAAAACGCAAGAAAAAGTAATAATATACAATAAGAGCTACAAAAAAGTGGGGCTAATAATAGTAAGGCCTATGTTTAAGTGGATGTAAAAATAAAAGTATTATTAATACAAGAGAATGGTGATATCTGGCTAATATAAGATACTATGAATAGAATTCATGAAAGTCCAGCTAATCTAAACTTTTTAACTATCCCATTTACTAAATAAGAGGGATATTTATATAAATTGCTGGTAATTTTTAGATTATTTATATGCATAGCATGGAATTTTTTTTCAGATAATCTATAAATTCTAAAAAGTTGATTAAGTATAATATTTCTAAACAATTGAATCGAGTTGCAGGAATTAAAAGGTAAGATTTCATTAATGTTAAAATTAAAAGAGTCTTTTTTATATCATATAAATTAGTAACAATTCTATTAGAAGGTTCAATAAAAAGATTTAAATCCAAAAAATTAATATTATTACTAATAGTAGCTTCATTAGGAATTAATTTCAAATTGTCTGGATAGAAATCTATATCTATGACATAATTTTCAGTATATACTAAGCAAATCAGATCATCAACATATCTGTAAAATGTATAATATATTGAAGTAAAAAACTGTTCATAATGCCCATTAGCTAACATACTGCTACTGCAGCCACCCTATTGGTGTTGTTGTTGAGACCCAGACCGTCCGACCTCCCAGAAAGATGTAACGTATCTTAACTGTTTGGACGGACGGGAAGAGCCACTCAATTTAGACCGGAACCTAGTGGGGGAGGCATCCACAGGGCCCGTACCCTTCTTCCCCTACCACCAATCTCCCGGAAGGGCTTACGGACCCACATGTTTAACGTGATCGTATTCCGCGTGAACACGGCGGCAGCGGAGGGAATCGAACCCGAGCCTACCGAGTGCAATTCCCGCTCGCTAACCACTGGGCTACCGCGTCCCTGCAGCCACCCTGTGGAACTCCTGAGACTTGTAAGTATAACTTATTTCCTTAAAAAATATAATTATTGAAAATAAAAAAGTGAAGAAGTTTAGGAAAATTTATAAAATTTGTTTGAGTTGATAGATTAGTAACATAAGCATTATATAGAGCTAAAATTACGTCATATAGATCTGAAATCTTAATATTATTAAAAAGATCTTTAAAATCAAAAGTTTGAAATCCTATTAGTTTTCTAAGTGATGTTAATTTATTCTTTAATTCTTTACTATTATTTAGAATAAGGTAATTATTGCTAGACTGACGTAAACTATCATTTATTAGAGTTAAAGAATTTAGTAGTAATTTACTCGCAGTAGTAGAGTAAGTATTATGACCACTAGTTACTGTTCTAAATTTAATAGGATTTTTATGAAATTTAGAAATAAGCACTATATATGGAAATTTAAGAAATTTGTATTTAAAATTTAAATCACTATACATATTGATAATTTTCAATTTGATACTATATGAATGAAATGTAAATCTAGTTTAAAAAGACTATTTTAAATAAGATAAAGTTTTAAATAAGATAAATTTTAAATAAAATAAAGTTATAAAATATTTTTTAAATAATCTAACAGAAATTCTATATACAATTTTTTACAGATAATAGCATAATTATTAGAGGCTTTATCAACGTAGGTGATAACAAAAGATCTTTTTAAATCATTAATGGAGTGTTTAATATTATCAATATTATATATAGATCTAGACAATTTAATACTACTCTCTCTCTCTAATAGCATTTTTAATAGATTCTAATATAAAGTAAATTTCCACATATTAAATGCCTCTAAAGGCAGAGCATATTTAGAAGCTAATTTATATATATAGTTGTTTTCTAATGCCTTTATAGTATTTTCCAACTTTTACATAAGTATACTTATTACCTTAATAGATTATTTTTCATATTTCGAATTTATAAGAGTCGATAAAGAAATGATCCTTTGGAAAGTACCCGAAAATTTGTTTGAACTATGGTATAATTCGAATTACAGAAATAGGTTCGAATTAATGATATTTTACTGTGTTATAAAAAGTGAGAAAAACTCATCTAGTTAACACTCAGTATAATGAAAATATGCAAAAGAAAAATAAAGGAACTCGTGTAAGGCTAAATTTATTTCGCATTTTTAAAAGTAAAACTGTGTTTCTAGGGGTTATTGTTTCTCCGTGTATTTGCAGCTTAGTAAATCCGCCACTGACTGCAAGCCCTCAGCTCCTGTTGAACCTAATGCAAGATATTTTGTGGAGGACTGTGAGATGATACAATCTTTTTCAGACAGTACTTGAAGTGTTCAATAGGATTAAGGTTTCGTCAGTAAGCTACCCATGTATTCGATACTCTCATCTCAAACTATTGAGATACGATCATTGTTCGATAAGGTCAATTGATATTCATTAGAATCAAAATATCACCGATTGCTTCTGCTATATTTAAGAAGTATATCATATTTCCATATCTAAGCACTGACAGTTAAAAAAAAAGAGATCCCAGATTAGATCATCATCCATCACAGCCATAAGAGTCTATCTCTCATAGATGTTGGAGTCATTATATCTAATCTCTGGTTTTATCTAGAGTTGAACCTGAACTCATTGGTAAATAGTACAGATCGTTACATTTCTGGGATTCAACTGGCATACTCTTCAGACCAACTTAATCTGCATTCTATCTGTGTAAAAATTAAGCCAGAAGAATATGAAATGCAGGTCATTTTATGTACAGCCTGTGTTGGCTAAGACTTTTTTTCTCGGAGTAGAAGCAGGTATACCACACTGTCTAAAATATGATTGGATACGAGTTGAGGCATCAAAATATCTTTCTATCCAACTCCATCGAAGAAAGCAAACTGTTTGTCACCTAATTTATTATGGAATATTTTAGTTGTGACACCATAAGCTCAAAAATCCGAAGAAAAGTTTTCTAGTCTGATAATCTTTTAACTGCGCTTGTTTGACGTAAAAACTTATTTTTATTAGATGTATCGCGGCAATCTACTGAAAATTCTTTTTTTAATTGCATAAACTAAACTTAAAATACAATAATGCATGGCAATATATCAGTAAAGAAATAGTGATACAATTTAAATGAAGTAGATATGAAACATTGCCACATTTAATGACGTTTCTCATGGCTTACCTCGAAGGGTCTGTTGGCTGTTTTGCCCATTCTCCTGTTCTGTGGATCTCCCGCCTCCTTTTTGGAAACTATGTAAATAGTGTTGGTATCAAGAGTTCCTATGGGTGTGCTGGGTTTGTATTGGAGAGTACCATTGGATTTGTCTCCATCCTCAAATACCTGGATCACGTGACCTCCGGGGCTGATTTTTGTAGCGGAGGCTGCCTGCACTAAGAGGTCCATCATCGGCGTCCTAAATTTATTGAAAAAAAACAGATAAATGTTTATAGTTGTAGTTCATTTTGCTGCAACACAAGACTTTTATTTCCTTATACTATAAAATATAGTATAGAGAAAGTATTGTTTTCACGAAAATTTTCGATTTCGAGATTTTGATGCTAATATACGTTTCAGGACCTTCTGAACACATTTTGATATATTTCAGGACATTCTGAACACATTTTGATATATTTCAGGACCTTCTGAACACATTTTGATATATTTCAGGACTCTCTGAATACATTTTGATACATTTCAGGACCTTTTGAACACATTTTGATATATTTCAGGACCTTCTGAACACATTTTGACATATTTCAGGACATTCTGAACACATTTTGATATATTTCAGGACCTTCTGAACACATTTTGATATATTTCAGGACTCTCTGAACACATTTTGATATATTTCAGGACCTTCTGAACACATTTTGATATATTTCAGGACTCTCTGAACATATTTTGATACATTTCAGGCCCTTTTGAACACATTTTGATACATTTCAGGACCTTTTGAACACATTTTGATATATTTCAGAACCTTCTGAACACATTTTGACTATTTGTAGTGATGTATGTCTGTTTGTCTATTTGTGGTCGATTTCTTGTGTACAGGATAGCTGCCACAAATATCAAGGGATTTTCACGAATCTTTATATTCAGTTTTCTTAACAAAAACATCTGGAACTAGATAGGATTTTTTTTTAATTTGAGCGAAAACTTTTAAATGCTGTATTTTCTTGGCATTACAGTATAGGAAAAAATTTGACATAATTATGCATAAAAAAGGTTACTTATGATTTAAATCTCCACAGTTTCAATCATTGTAGTGAAAAATAGACGCGATACAATTTTTGTGTTCGTGACGTCATTAGCCCCCTCCGAGGTGAGAGGGGGCAAATAACCCTCCCAGGGTGGTATATTGTCAAACTTCTTTATCCATCGAAATATTTTCTCAAGCGCTTTGAAATGAAGGGTGACATGCTATAATTAAGATCATTTGGCCCAATAATACCGATTTTTCACAATTTTTCTTGCAAAAATATAAAAAATAAGCTACTCAACAATGCATTCTAGCATGGAAAGGTTGTGTTGAGCCACACCCCAATTAATTCTTGATAAATTTAAAGTGTGCAATCCATTTTCTCTGTGCCTAAGTGTTTCCTTCATATAAATAGAAAAAAACTATATTCACGTTTGCCTTATCTTTTTATGAAGAAAAAAAAAATTAGTGACGTTTTTAAGGATTATCGTCGTACTATTAACGACATTTGGAAAATCACCTAGGACTCTTTGCACTGCGACAACCGCGCCAGTAAACACGGCGCTGCCTATAAATAGTTTCTGGTGCAAAACAATGAACAAATTGACAGTCGTCTGGCATCTTGCTCTCTCTGGATTGTGCACCGTGCAACTTCTTGTTCGTCAGAATGCAAATATGACTGAAAGGAAGGGATTTTCACATATGCCCAAATCAAAACAAAAGAAACGTGGATGCTAAGTAGCATACGAAAACGGGAATTTGAAAATCATTTTTGGCAGTAGTAAAAGCACTGGAACACGTGCATTGCGTCTCAAGGAAGGGCTTTAGATGGGAATTAAGCGAATAGGTGAGAAATAATTTTTTTTATATCGATGCCGATTACTTTTGGACTTTACAAGCAATGAATGCACTGGAAAATAAAAGAGTGTGAAAGAAAAATATGCGACGTGAATTTATGAAACTTGGCCTTACCTCCTCTCCACTGTGAGTCGTACTTGCCTTCCATCCGGCATCAAGACGTCCAAATCCATCCGTCCCTCGAGGAGTTCGTTGATGGCGCAATCATCGCCTGCCGAATGATACGCGTTGGACATTGCCGGGAGCTGTGGCTGTGGGTGCTTAGACTGATGCTGCTGGCTGAGGTGCTGTTGCTGATGGTGAGCGCAACGGCTGCAAGAAGAAAGGCAAAAAGATTAGCAGAAATATAGAAAGACAACATACTCAATAAAAAAAATTATATTTTACAGTAAAGAATGAAGTCTAGGGAAGATTTTGAATCTCGATCTCTTGATCTCTAGATATTTGCTCAATTAGCATATCCAAAATAGAGAAAACTTCACGTTATTCCCCCCTCCCCAGGAGACTGACTTTCTTGAAAATGCCACTTTACCCAGTTTAACAATTAGTCGCTTTTGTTTTTAATCACTGAATACTGGAGATCAGTTATGAAAATATGACTAAGTGTGGAGGACGCTAAGTGATATGACGATGAGTGTGACTACCAACAGTCTTGAGAAGCCGTAATCTGTCGAAAGATGTGCATTGACCACAGGGGCATGTGCAGTGCATATAATTCTTTCGAATTCAATTTATGATATGATACCTAATGAGCTAAACAAAGTTAATGATAATTTTTCAGTCTGACATCACATCTTGAAATCCTTTGACAACTGCGTTACATAGCTTTAATTGCATTAAAGTTGTAAATATTAAGTATATCTAATAAATAAGTTAAATTAAAATTACTCGTAATTAATGATCTCTTTATTAACAAGATTGTCTTACAGTGGCACGTAAGTATCAAAGTGTTCTGAATTGCTCGGTATTTCATTCAGGCATGCATCTGGAGGGTTTAGCCCCCACCCCGGAACGACCATTCGTTCCCACTGGAGACAATTTACTACCGAGGCAAATTATAATTATTTTATATGTAAAATATATGTAATAGCTACTTTCCATTCGCCCCCCCCCCCACCTCCCCGACCAAAAAACTCTGCAATAAAAAAAAAACTGCCAACAGCAAATTTGAAGCTTATTCCATGACGCATCGTTTAACAAGAAATGTTTGAAGAAGCCTTCATATGGGGGTAAGTGTGTAAACTCAATGGAAGTCATTAGTTATCACTCCTACCCTTCAAAATTTGATATTGGATTCATATCAGCTGTCGCCTAATCTCTTTCTATAACTGATCCTAAAAAGCAGATGTAAGAAAAATGCAAATTTCTGAATCGAAAGTGATATCTCGAGAACCGGATCTTGAAAAATAGATGAAAGCGATGAAATAATAGATGAATCCTGAAAAATAGATACGACATTTTTTGAAGAGGAAGTGGAAAATGAACCGTAAGTAAAAATGCTTAATCAGCTACCGTACTGTCTCCAAAATATGATGCTGAATCTATATCAGTTATCATCTAAGCTCTTTATAGTCAATCTTTAAAAAATAGATGTGAAAGAAATGAAATTTTTGATACGAAAATAGAAAGAGAACTGGAAGTGAAAATCTTTAGTTAAACCTAAATCTCCTTCAAAACTTGATACTAAATCCATAACAGTCAACTCCTAAGCTCTCTATTTACAGTAGATCCTGAGAAATTGATGCTTCAAAAAAACAAAAAAAATTTTAGTAAATACATAGATACATGTAAAAACATAAAAAAAATTAGTAAATATAAACTTAATTCCCTCCAATGAGTATTAACACGAATTTCAGCATTTTGATCAGTAATTATTTAGTACCACATAATGATACGTTTACCCTTAAAATTAAATTCACATAAATGAATTTGTTTTACATGTAATTTTGACCACAGCACAATACTTTTCCTTTATTGTATACTATGTATTGAAGGCAAAGTAATAACGGAAAAGCTGGCACGAGTTTTAAACGTTAATCTTCAAATTTATACTGTTACGAACGCGTAATGCCCCCTTCAATTTCCCTCGGAGTTTATTTTTCCCCACCTTACATTCGTCTCTATCGAAGACCAGAAGGAGAAAACAACCGTAAAGGAATCATTTCCCATGACGTCAGTCTAGGGTTGCTGGAAATTGAAGCTAGGAGGAGGGTTTCCAGATCCTTTATATATTATGTATTGTAGGCAAAGTAATAACGGAAAATTTGGCACGAGTTTTAAATATTAATCTTCAAATTTATATTGTTACGAACGCGTAATATTCCCTTTCCTTTGGGAGTTTATTTTATTTGGAAACCCTTCTCCTAGTTTCAATTTCCTCCAACCCTAGACTGACGTTATGGGAAAGGATGCCTTTACGGTTGTTTTCTCCCTCTGGTCTTCGATAGAGACGAATGTCAGGAGGGGGAAAATAAACTCCGGAGAAAAGGGAATATTACGCGTTCGCAAAAATACTATTGTGAATGCAATGCCAATATCGAAAGTGTGGCGGTGCAGATTGGAACGCAGACTATTGTTTATTGAAAATAACGGGATCTTCCCCAAAATCCCTCGATCGATTTCCTGAACTTTTCGTTGGCAATAAAGTTTACTGTCGTGCCGATACAGACAACCAGAATTGTCACGAAAACGTGCAAAACGAGAACGACTGTGATTGAAGAAGACGGAAGTCGCACTATTCGACGGCTAATGCTGTTTTTTGAACCATGTCTTCACTTATGTGCACGAGTTTAAATTGCCTAAAAGGCAACTCGAATTTAGACACAAAACAATGGAAACGAAATCTTAGAACCAAAGAGGTCACACACTTTCGCTCCTCACCCAAACAGTCACTGCAGGACTAACGGCGAGGGTGCATCTTCGTAAATAAAAACTATACTGTTCAAACAGACATTCACGCAAGACAGCGTTAAAAGATTTGGAATGCTAAGTAGAATAATCTCTGGGGTTTCGTTAGTCAAGATGGTATTCAGTCGTGCCGTACCAAGCGTATGCTGTTTGCGCATTTCGAATAGCTTTTTTATTTCTACAGGAAAAGCGTAATCCTCTTCCTTTCTCTCGCAGAGTAGAGTTTCACGTGCACAGATGGTTTTCATGACTAATGACGTGAATGTTAAAAATAAATCTGATGTATACAACACATGACTTTACAAATGAACAAATTTGATATTTGATATAAACTACAAATTTGATACAAACTACAAATTTGATATAAACTACAAATGAACAAATTTTGATATTTCAGAATAAGAAGAAAAGAAAGAAAAATAGAGATGTGTCATCACTGTAATCTAGCCTCAAATACTTTCTTGAGATAGAAAATTCTACACTTTGCTGCACTTTTCTATGTTCAATTCTACACTTTTCTATGTCAAGCAATATATATCTAGAAAGGTACATGATAGTTTTCTATTAAAGATTACATTCGCTTAAAGTGGAGATTGTAGTTTTTAATAATAAAATAAATAAATAAATAAAAATAAAATAAAAATAGTTAAATATTTCTCAAATTTATCTTAAATATATTATATATATATATATATATATATATATATATATATATATATATATATATATATATATATATATATATATATATATATATATATATATATATATATATATATATATATATATATATATATATATTATAAAGATTAATTAAAGTAGACTGCATAAGAATCGGACGCAAATCAAGCATACACTGTTGGGCGTTTCTTTAACTCCTTTTTTCTCAGTTTCAAATTTTTGTATCTGTCTGTGATTACAAATAAATAAATAAATAAATAAATAAATAAATAAATAATAAATAAAATAAATAAATAAATCTTATTTGCTTCTAAATTAACATGCAAGTTTATCTAATAAGTATGCATGCACCAAATCTAAAACTTTTAATAATCTTTAAAAAAAATTATATTAAAAATATTTTTATCTAATTTGAAAGAAAAAAAAATGAATATTAGCATTTTTGACTTTTAAAAAATACCTTTCTGAAAAGTATTTTCAAATCTTTTAGGTTTTGTATATAGACGCATTAAATAGTTTCACTTTAATGAAAAGAAAAATGTTTCTGATGACTTTAGTTAATAACTTTCCGGACAGTGAACTCCATTTTTTCCCCCAGTTATGACATATCTTCAAAATCATGTTTAAAACCCAGTCAAAATAAGTATTGATAAAATATAAGCAATAAAACTATTAATTTTGATGTTCTTAACATAAAGTTTTAATGTTAAGAATATGCAAATGCTTAAGTATAAAAATTTTCATTTAAAAAGATGAAAAACATGCCCCTTTATTGAAAATCAAAGTCATGGCAAAATATTATATGTATAATGTTTACCGCCGAAAACTACTTTCTCCCCTTAAATAAAAAATTACATTGAAATATCTATTTTCGTTTCATTTTAGAACATAGTTATGTGTTTATGACGTTTTTCAGATTTTTACACGAAAATAAAGTTAAATATTTAAGCGTTATTCTGTTGTCCGTTCATCTCGGAAGCCAATAAACCTCTGATGATTATTGAAATAAGTGTATCAGATTTCATTTGATTTGACCTAAGAATTGCGGCAACGGATTTACAGACATCATTGAAAAATAGTTGATTCGTATTCAGGGATGCTCGAAACGGGTAAACATAGCAAAAGCCTAAATTTTGATCTTATCAGAACATCTTTACGTATTTTAGGAAAAGTGATAGCTGCACTCTGCATTATCTATATCGGGCAGTGTACATTGGCTTACCGTTGCTACCGATTAAAAAAATCTGATGTGGGCAGCACATGACTTTCCTTATATAATGCAATGAATTTACTACTTTTACAATAAAAAAAAATGTTATTCTTATAGTAGATACTTATATTCTTTCCAGGATATTGATTTTTTTCAATTAGTCGTCATTTTTATCAATTTGGCGAGATTTTCGTTAATTTGGCAACATTTAAAAATGTCGCCAAGTTGGCGACATTCCGCTAAATTCGTTGTCAAAATCGCGCCAAGCATTATGGACGGAGAAATAAGTTATTCTTACAGCAGATGAATGACTATTGCCGTTCAAATACAAAAGTAGTACTCAAAGTATCTTTTCTCGTGAATGGAACGAGTTAGATCCACGAGAATGATGTCACCATATTTATCGCATGATATTACATATGAAAAGTGAACATGTTTCTTAACAGTTAATATATTTTTTTAATTTATGGGATTTTTTGATAAATTTATTTGAAAAATGTGCAATATCTCGAGAACGGTTCATGCTAACTTTCTAAGTTCATGTCAATCGTTTTCTAAGGGAAAAATTACACAAGAATCACAAACCTCAAAATTAACCAACGAAACCTGAATAAAATATGTCTTTTCCCAAGGAGTTTTATATTTTTGTTTATATGCTTGCGTCTCTGAAATCCGCATTCAATGCACTCCCAAGAAGGGTTTAACGATGAGTTGATTTCAACATAACGAATATTCTTTGGTTCATTATCATTTACAAATATCCAAACGTATTTTTAGAAGTTTTAACTATGCGTTAAAATGCAAATTAAATATGCTGAATGTTTTCATAATTTTCATAAGGTGATTAAAATTTATAATGTATATATATATATATATATATATATATATATATATATTAAGATTTATATTTATATGCTTGCGTCTCTGACATCCGCATTCAATGCACTGTCAAAAAGGGTTTAACGATGAGTTGATTTCTACTTTATTACATACTTTTGATTATATACTTTGTTATTTTTAAATTAAAGTTCTCCAATTATGAGTAGAAGTAATAAGTATTTTGCATTTTTACTATTTGTAGAACAGAATACAGAATATAGGGAGTCAAAAATGAATCGAGAGGTAAAATAAATTTAAATACTTAGAAATATTCTATTTTATTTGAAATTAATTGTTTAATTTGCAATGTACTTATCAGTATGTGGTCATCTTTTTACGCAGTCATCTTTCTAGTATGTACTTATCACTACATACTGAATATGTACTGACAACTTTTTTTTGCAAAATTAACAGTTGAAATAAATATTATTTATTTCAATATGGACCTTTCGCCATAAAAATACATACAATGTAGTGGGACTGAATATGATTGTCTCAAACGATTTTGGCGTTTTCTTGAGCATGACGTTTTAACTCATTCCTTTTACCTCCATGGTATGATTTAAGGAGGATGGATAGGGTAAAGAAGTCAGAGCGAGATATTATTTCAATGCTAATTTTTTCTTGCAAATACTCTTTATTTAATTCTTAAAAACATGACAGTGCAGTAATGAATCCAACTTCTTAAATTATTTCATCCTTTGTGCTTTATGAATTTACAAATGAAGAAAAATCTTCTGTAAATGAAATATATTTCTCAATTTTAGTAATAACTTTGCTTTGAATTTTTCCACCTTAATGATATACAGCCAAATCTGATTCTATTCTTTAAAAAATTAAAAACGAAACGAACTGAAAATCCATTAATGACATTGCTCTTTCCAGGAAGCCAGAGTTCAGACTCTAAGCAAAACGCAAAAATCACAACATGTGTTATTGTTAATATAAAAGACAATGTTTTTTAGTTTAAACTTTGTGCTTCATTATTTCATGGAAATAGAAAAGTTGACGAAATTATTTAAAACCTAAAACCTTTTAACTTGAATTAAGTACAGATCTTATCCTTCATTTCAAAATCAATTCTATTAATTAATATTATTATTGATTTTGATACTAATTTTCGTTTTTAATGGTTTTAAAATATTTTATTATAAAACAGCGAGATTCGAAACATAATTAAAATAATAATAATAATAAAAAAAAACGCTCAAAATCTGCTGCAATAAAAATTAAGTAATATAAAAAAACTTCAATATAAACATAACAGACACCAAAATTTAGGTCAACAGGTTTCAAAGGCAAAAACAGTTTTCTCCATCAGGACAGACAAGACCTCATGCATTTAAGCAACTAGAACAAAGTATCCGACATTGCCCGGATCGTAAATAAGCACCCTCTATTTAAGTAATAGATTTATAGATAACACTAATCAATTTCCAAATCGTATCTTCAAATCTTAACTTACTCTCACGCACGCTTTCGCAAAGAAAAAAAATATACGCTCTCAGCAAAACAAAACACAAATAAAATAAAATAAAAGATTTAAAACGAAATCCTTTTTCTTGGAGAGAAAGCTCTAGGAGAGAGATGGCAGGAAAGTCAATATGCAAGGATTGTTGCTTTTATACGTTTGCTTCAAAAATCACCAAAATTAAAACAACGTATTAATAAAGAAAGAAATATTTTGTTAAAATGCTAATCTTTGTATTTTGGATGTGACGAAATAAATATCAGATAATCTAAAAAATGTAAATATTGATGTTTATTTAATAACTATATATATGAAAGAATTATCTTACGGATTCGCTTTAAACATTGCTGAAAAGAACGTTTTACGATCGTTTTGAAGGTGTCAAGATGGAAACTCAGTGACAATATTTTTGGCTGCTAAAGAACCACCGATTTGTATGAAAATTTCTCAAAATCGTGTTAAAACATAATATTAAAAGAGGAAACTAATTCGAATTAAAAAAAAATCTGGACGATCTGCACTGTTCCTGATAAGTACCTGTGTATGAAATTTCATACTGTACGATGATTTGCCGCTGCAGATTGCACACACATACAGAAACACAAACATCTTCATTTATTATGCAAGATAATCGGTAGATGAGATGCCGAATTGCTTGAAAGTGACAGTGCTCGTCTTGTTTGTTCTGAAGACGAAGGCTGCCTTTTGCCTCCGAAACCAACTAATCTAAAATTTAATGTATGCTATATTTATACGAAGTTTTTATATTACTTAATAATTAAAATACTCAAATATAAAACAGCAGAATTCAAAACTTAATTACAATTCTTTATTATAAAATAGTAGATTTCGAAGCATAACCAATCAAATGTTAAAACATAAAGTCTGCATAAAAGAATTTTGAAATAAAATACAACTGCATTCTTCCCAAATTCATCATAAATCCTAATAGTAACACAAATCACGATCTTTCACTATCATCCATCTCTCTCTCTCTCAGGTATCTAAACATAAACTGCCTTCGAGACGGTTCATTATTTCATAAAAATCAAAAGAGATAAACAATGGGCCCTTATGTGGGCCCTACCATGCAGCTCACTTTCAACCCTTATTCCTATTCGGTGACCCTGTTTTATTTGGATGAAGGTACACAATGATAGGCGAAGTGCCCCAACGACTGTCAACAATGAATATCGGTTAAGAATGCAAGAGGAAGAGTTCATAATATTCTGCACAACTTTCTTTGGAGAACATTCGAAGGAATAATGCTTACTCTATGAAGCCTGAAGCCAACATTTTTTTTAAATAGCTAAAAAAATAAGCAACTGCGGTATTTTTATCTAATGTTATTGATATTTCTTCCTTTTGCTAAACAAAAGGTAACTGACGACCTGTTAAACCAGTGATCGATGGCAGTAGTGATCAATCAGAAGACCAAATACGACCTAGGTGGATGGAACATAAGGATATGCCCTGTTCCTCTTATTGTATGCT
Organism: Amaurobius ferox; assembly: GCA_951213105.1. Taxonomy (NCBI): domain Eukaryota; kingdom Metazoa; phylum Arthropoda; class Arachnida; order Araneae; family Amaurobiidae; genus Amaurobius; species Amaurobius ferox. The sequence continues at coordinate 149,699,189 of OX578135.1, read as the reverse complement.
GACTGTACTCTATCCTCCTAGAATACGACCCGCCAGACCTCCAGTTGTGTCCAGTATTGAAGTGGGTTGGTTGAGAATTAATTAAAGAGAAATGTGTCTCTTGATCACTGTTTTGCAGAAAAATTCAAGATAAAATTGCTTAAACATCAAGATGTACAGTTTTATCTCTATAGATTAAAAATAGTAAATCGTCACGTGATCAGAATAATTTCGGTAGACATTATCTGTGATCGTTCCGGCGCTACATCTTCATTACAACCATGAAAGTAAAGGGAAGGAGTAAAAACTTCTCGTTGTGAAAACGCCAAAATCACTTGAGACAATCATTCAGATGGAACTGGGGTAAGATTAGTCCGACTGTATTGTATGCATTTCTATGGAGAAAGGCCCATATTGAATTAAATACTATTAATTTAAACTGTTAATTTTGCAGAAATAAATTAACTGAGCAATACGAGTTATAACTCAAATAATAACGAATATCCCTGAGTATTCAAATTTATTTCTTCTTTCTATTTAATTTTGTCTCCCTATATTCTGTACCCAATTCTACAACTACGAAACGATACTTATTGTTTCTACTATCTCATAATCAGGGAACATTAATTTAAAACTAATTACATATACTAAACACTATGCCTTTCTGTTGTGTAAAATGAATGATCCTGTTGTGTAAATGATGGGACTTAATTAACATGAGCGACGTCTAAATATAATTCTCAAAGCAATTTGGCATTCTAAAGCTTTTTATTCATATAGCAGTTTCATTTCTCTCTCTAACTCGGTGGGTTCGATTTTAAAGTTTTAACAATATGAGTTGCCATATGAACAAATTTTATGTGATTTTGAAAACGGAATACATTGTGAGTGAATAAGTATTTTACATTGTTAAAATTATGGAATTATTAATTATTAGAGTGCACATTATGTGATATTTTGAAAACACGCTACACTTGTAGGTTCATTGCAGACCAAGCAAAGATATTTATACAGATAGAATTATTTCTTAATTGGTGAAAACTGATAGACATTACAAACTTAGGTGGGGATAAAATACTTTTTTTTTTTTTTTTTTTTTTTAATTTTGATGTGTACATGTCGAAATCTAGAAACGGTGAGCAAAGGAAACATGGGGAAGAGTTTTCCTCTACAATAAATATAAATCTTATTTTTTTTTTTACATCTATACATTATAGATATTAATCAACTTATGAAAACATTCAACATATTTAATTTGAATTTTAACTCATAGTGAAAACTTCTAAAAATAAGTTTGGATATTTGTAAATGATAATGAACCAAAGAATATTCGTTATGTTGAAATCAACTCATCGTTAAACCCTTCTTGACAGTGCATTGAATGCGGATTTCAGAGACGCAATATATAAACAAAAATATAAAACTCCTTGGGAAAAGACATATTTTATTCAGGTTTCGTTGGTTAATTTTGAGGTTTGTTCATAGAATATTCCAACCGAAAAAGATAGAACATTAATAATTTTTCATGACGTTTAGCAGAATTAATTGTGAGAAGTCGACTTTAATGAGTTTTATAGTTTATTGAACTTGGTTGTGTTCTTCAGGGCAATTTGTGAAAACAAGCTCCCATTATTACATAACCCTTAGAGTAATCATGGAGTTTAATCTGCAGAACGATTGTTTTTAAAGAAACAACGTTCGCTACCGATTACCTCAACAACCGTGCGAATTCATCTCGTTTCTCTGCTGAAATTTAAAAGCGAAATCAGTTATGCTCGATTAAATGCAGTTTTAATTCTATCAGTGTTTCGATCTCAAATCCTGTCACTTCAAATTCTCGTTTTCATTTTTTTCAATTGCAAGTACACAACAAAACATTCATTGCGCAAGATGTTTAGTAATTTCGTACTTCAGGGATATGTTCAGTAGTGTTTATTTAAAAACCAATTACCGCCAGAACTTATGATCGATTAAGTTGAGACTCTTGCTAATTCGAATTTTTGTACGATTACTATTCAAGAATTTGCAGGAAAAAGGAAAATAAAATATTCGCTGTATGAAATGCTCTTTATTGAAAATTATTCCAATTTTAAAAAATATATATACTATCTCTCTATATTAAAAAAAATCCCCGCCACTACCATTTGACAAATTTCTCGTTCCTCGAATTTCTCTGCTTCGTACCGCAAAAAATATAGCATACAAAAATATAAAATTTAGTACATTTGTAGAAAAAAGTTTGGAAAACAAGTTGAAATAAACCGTTTAACGATATATATTTTAGTTTAAGAAATACTTAAGGTCAAAGTTAAGGACAAAATATATGAGCTGCGAGTTCGCGTCCTGGATAGATTAACAACAGCGAGACCGCGAATATTTACAGGAAAGTACTTACATAGTTGAATTTTTGTAAGACGTAGGAGCCATTTTTTAAATTTCGATGTAGTTTACGAGATATTTTACTTTTTATGTACGTCTGAATTGAAAAATATTTTTTCGTATCGGCGCGTCCATCGGTCCTCTCTGTCTCGTACCGCAAAATCTATAGCATGCAAAATATGGAATTTGGCACATTTGTGTAGAAATAATAGGGTAACACAGTGAAATAACAGTTTATCGATTTAAAACTTCAATTTAGCTTTAAATAGCTCGAAAAGTGAGTTACGGGAGTCTGCGAAGCGTGTCAAGAAGAGGGCGGAGCCCCCGAGTTTCTTAAAATTAAGTTATTAGAACATTTAAAGCTATAATAATTATATAGAAATATATGAAATTATGAAGTACTAAAATAATTTTACATTATATTTTTGTTTCAAACATCATTACTAGTTTTCGTTTTTAGACTTTATATATATATATATATATATATATATATATATATATATATATATATATATATATATATATACTAGTAATGATGTTTGAAACAAAAATATAATATAAAATTATTTTAGTATTTCATAATTTCATATATTTCCATATAATTATTATAGCTTTAAATGTATGTGTATATATATATATATAAATATATAATAGTATATGATTATTAGTTTTGACATTGTTAAAATTTTAATCACGATTTGTTGTTTTGTTTTTAATTAAACTAAGAATCGTTTAGATTTCGTAGTTTTGATGTGAATAACATCATCTATGGCTATGTCTGATATCGGGCGTTACTAGAAATGTAAGCACTTCAGACATTTATATCCTTGAATTTAACAGATAAAAATATTTAAAATGCGTACTTGTTTTGTTGGAATTAGGCTCGGTCATATTATACATAAAATAATTTCAATATTTTATTATTTTAAACTTCATTTTTTCAAAAAAAACTCAAGTGTTTTTGTTTGAACGAGTTTTTGCTTCACTTTGCTTAATTTTATTAGAAATTTTATCTAAACTATAAAAGATGGATAGAAACAGTAAGCAACAAAAATGTTCAATATGGGAGCAAGTTTCTAGAATTTCACAAAGCTGTTATAGTTTTGAAGAAATCGCTTTGTCAAGTTGAAGAAATTAGTTTTTCAATGGACGTTCACTCAGTACAACTCGGTGGGGGGATACATGTAACTAACACAAATTAAATCTAGTAAAACAGAAAATTTTCAGAAAATAAACAAACAAGAAAGATCAATCATTCATAAAGCATTGATTATGAAACACTTTCCAACTTCAATTCAATTTTACACAAACATCTCAATGCGATACATTCCTCGGTAATATTTTAAAAATTATTACAATACTACATTAATTTATTATATTTGAAAACTTCATCGAAGAAAATGAACTTCATTCAAATGACGGCATTGAAATATAAATTGCCTGGTTTAAACATCTCTAAAATGCGATACATTCCTCGGTAATATTTTTAAAATTATCATAACACTACAATAATTTATTATATTTGAAAATTTCATCGAAAACAAATGAACTTTATTCAAATGACGTCATCGAAATATAAATCGCCTCTATATAAAAGCAGCATTTCATTCATAAACATTTTTCCAATTGTTTCATTCATCACAATACTATAATAATTTATTTTATTTAAAAATTTGAAAAATTGTTATCTACCATATTTATTTTAAAATATGAAACCTTTCTCATATATAAAATAATTAAACTTTTGGAAAATATTTATTATGTAATATATCTCTTTTTTCTTTCTGGAGGATATAACGAGAGTTAGAATTTAATTGAATTTGTTTTTCTCCCTATATTAAATAATTTTTATTTAAAAAACTACCTAACATATTTTACTGAAATTTTTTTTATATATTTTATGGGATAATTTGAATATTTCCTAAAATTTTCGAAGCAATTTGTGAATTTTAAATTTGCTTAAAAAATGTTTGAAACATTAGGTCCCATAGGATTCAATGTTTTTAATATTTCAACCCGGGTTCAATAAAAAACTAATTGGGTGATATTATTCATTTATATTCCCATAGGTCCCACAGACCGTCTGAAAAACATACTGAAATTTTATTTTGATAAAGCCATTTTTACGGCAGTTATCGTGCTAATGGGCAGACGGACAGACAGACAGAATGAACAAAGTCATAAACACTTTCAACTATGTTGTAAAGTGTTAATAAAAAACGAACATCCCACACAGATAGACAGATAGACATCCCACACAGATAGATAATGATTTCTTCATTATAGACATTATGCAGATAATACTTTTCCGCAAATTTATTTGAAGCAAATTATATCATGTCGCTTAGCAACGGAATTAAACCCAATGTGTTTATACGCAGACGATTTTTATTAAATCTTTCCGGATGTAAATAGTGAAGAAATGTATATAAAATTAATTTTATCGAAATTACAATTTTGACTGGATAATACCATTTACGGCCTTCAGGTTTAAAAATTAAGGGGATTATTCATATTTTCTATTTATTACTTCATCTGTTTCATTTTGGCAAAGATTTTTGAATCTCATATATTGTATGTAGTAAGGGTAATTTGCTACTGTAAATACACGGGTTTATTTTCTAATTTACGAGAATATAGATTTTTCAAGATTTTTGAAACTGTTATATTATAGTACGGGTATATCTTCCTATACAATTTTAACACTTTTATTTTGGCATATGTTGATTCAATTTCATATTTTTTGTGAATTTGTTTATAAACGGGACCAGGATGTTTCATTCTCTAGATCTGCATGTGAACATAATTTTGTATAGCGAGAACAGAGATTCTTAAACTTCTGTTTAGGAGCATAATATAAATATTTTAATAGAATGTTTTGAACAGCGTCTTTTAAAATACTATAGGAATTTGAACATGATTGTGAATCAAGTTTCATCATATTGTATATTCCATACGAAGAACGGGTATACTGCTAATGTGAAAATAATTTCGCCATAGGTGAAATGCATAGGTGTCAAACAGCACAAGGAAAATCCTGAGAAAGCAAATCTCAAAACTGCAGGAGAATGTGATGAGAATTTCTGTCGTGAGAAAATGTCGTTCAGATGTCGTCGCATCTTCGGGTATTGTTGTCACGTGCGGCTGCCTGCAGTTGGCCCGAAGCCTCTGGAGAACAACACAGATAATATGCATTAAAGCTGGAAAGATCTTTCCTCTGGATTAGGCATTTCCGCCTCATTTCGTTCTATGTCCGCCATATTTGCTACGCATGCCTTGTCATCCCGTGACAAGGCCGAGAACTATTTAGACTATAGACATTATTAGAATCAAAGGGCTATCAAAGAACGATTTCAGCTTTCGTGCAAAACCATGAAAGAAAATTGCTCCCGTTTTTAAATGGTATTCTTTTTTCCCCCCGAAATTTCAGACGTTATGGATAAATATGTCAAGAAGCTACTATTAACTGACTTAGATGTACCGAAAAATCCTTTTGCGATATTTGATCGATCAGAATAAATATATATATATATATATATATATATATATATATATATATATATATATATATATATATATATTTGGTTCTGTATTCAGTTTAGCAGGCACTCGTCAACATCAAGTGGTTTACATTAACAATCCACCAACGGAACGATGGCGAGCTTATATACCAAGAGTGGACAAACTGCAGCTCCTGAAGCTACTATGTGAGGTTTCCGAAACGATATTGGGTATCATTACTATTTTCCTCCAAATTTTATATTAACACTTTGAGATCCATAGGAGATGAAAATAATATATCCTGCCGCTCTTGAACATTCAAACATGTATAGAAAATGTTTTATGTGGCTTTCCTTATCGAAGAACTTGTCCATTCCTGTGCTGTATACTATACCCTATGTTGTTGTTGAGACCCAGACCGTCCGACCTACCAGAAAGGTGTAAGGTAACTATTTGGACTGCCGGGAAGTGCCACCCAATTTAGACCGGAACCCAGTGGGGGAGGCATCCACAGGGGCCGTACCTTCCTTTCCCTACCACCAACCTCTCGGAAGGACTTACGGACCCACATGTTTAACGTGATTGTACTCCGCGTGAACACGGAGGAAGTTTTGGCAGTGGCGAGAATCGAACCTGGTCCTAACGAGTGCAATTCCCGCGCGCTAACCATTGGGCTACCGCGTGTTACCATACCATATGTGGAAAGTTCTGGATAAAGCACGTAACTCGTAAAGTTCTTATCCGATCTGCAAAATTCGAGAAGTTTCTAAAAGTCGCCAAATTGGAGATATTTAATCAAATTCGTTTCCAACATCACCTAATTTGTTTTTAAGACCAAAAGACCCAGATCTTCAAATTATGACAATGGTTTTCTGTTACATATTCGTCATAATAAGATATCACTTCCATTACATAATTTCGTTTCATCTAAGTCACATCTTTTTTCAAGATTTACTCTAAAAATCGTACGACACGTAAAAACATGAAATCAAAGTCGAAGGAAAACATCACAGGAATACACGTCATTGATAAACTACATGCCTGATTACTTCTAGTATTATAAACCTATGTAATAAACAAAATATAGTTCCGACTTTATTATTGCTTGGCTTTATTTTTTAACTTTATTATTTATAAATCGCAAAAATTTTCGATTTCTTTCTATTTTTGCGTTTAGTGTGAATATAACATTTTCAATAACAGAAAGTTTTTTTTTTTTTTTTTTTACGTTTTCACCAAAAGTCCCCAAATTGGCGATATTTAGTCAAATTCTTTTCCAAATGTACCCAATTTGTTGTGTGAATCCATTGTTGTGTTGTCCATTTAATGTGTATGTCGCTTTGAATGCTGACGTGCGTTTCAAAGTTCATTATCACCATCCGTATTTTCTACTAAACAATCCGTGTATCAAAAAGTTGTGATCTCTGATATACGGATATTTGCAAATATATGTTGCATAATCTTAAAAGTTTAAAAGTTCTTTTAAGGTATTTTTCTTCTTATGTGGTAATAAGTGGAATCATGCGGAAGAAATAGCCTACTTTAACAGTCTTTATGTGCTTTGTAACTAATAGAAAAAGAAAATCTGATTCGGAGAAACGTTAAAAGACAAACGTTTAGAGGAAAATCGTCATATTGAAAAAATATTTTAAATAAAAAAAAATAAATAAAAAAAACATTATATTTCTTAAAACAAAATTTATGACCCTGCATTGCGTTTTGACCCTGCATGCATTTTTGACCCTGCATTGCGTCCAGGCAGAAAAACGTACAGTTCATATATTACTTTCCTTATATACATAATGTATAAGGAAAGTATTGTGACGGGGTCGAAATTCGAATTCGAGTTTTCGACGGGAGAGCACGTTTCAAGCATCCCTGATCACGAATAAAACATTTTTGTGATGTCTGTGTGTGTGTGTGTGTGTCTGTGGAGACGATAACTGACGAACGAATGGACAGATTTGAACAAAATTTGGTACAAAATTTACAATCCGTAAACACTGGAAGCCTATTGTTTTTATACGCAATCGAATGTTCAGAACTCCCCTAAATTTTCGAATGAAATTTTGAAAAAATCGTCAAAAAATCAGAACCGCTAATAAAGTTACGCAAATAGACATTTCTTATGTAATTTTTCATTAGAAAACGATTGACATAAATTTTAGAACGCTAACATGAACCGTTCTAGAGATATTGTACATTTTTCAAAAAATTATCAAAAAGTCATATAAAATAAAAAAAAATATTTCCTATTGAGAAACATGTTAATTTTTCATATGTAATACCATGCGATAAATTGGGTGACGTCTTTCTCGTGGATCTAGTTCGTTCCATTCATGAAAAAAGCTACTTTAAGTAATACTTTTGTATTTGAACGCCAATAGTCATTTATCTGCTGTAAGAATAACTTATTTCTTCGTCCATAACACTTGGCGAGATTTTGGCGACGAATTTGGCGGAATGTCGCCAACTTGGCGACTTTTTGAAATGTTGTCAAATTAACGAAAATATCGTCAAATGGATAAAAATGACGCTAAATCAGTGAAAATGACGACTCATTGTCGAAAATTCAATATCTTGGAAAGAATATTATTATCTACTATAAGAAAAACCTATTTTCTTTTTACTGTAAAAGTAGTAAATTCATTACATTATATAAGGAAAGTCATGTGTTGCCCACATCAGATTTTTTTACATAGATACTAATATGAACCCGTACATGTGTAAGACGGGCCTAGAATTCGAATTTAAGCCTTAGTTAATTAAATATTAATTAATAAAAAATTTAACTGTGCTAGTATGAGCAAAGATTGGATGGGACGAGCCGACTTCCAACTTCTCTGTGATGGGTTGTTGACAGAGATGCCAAAAAGACGGCCGAGGAGTGAACCATTATACGTTTTATTGTTGATTAGCGTTTCACAACTATAATTATCACGAAGAATTATGATACGATGACTTATGATATGAAGAATAATGTAATTTTTAATGCAGTAAAGTAAAAACAACCAAAGTAAAATCAATCTTGTCGCACCGGGAATGAAAATCGAAAATGCTCTAGAGCTGCTGGTATAGGTCGACAGAAATACATGCAGCAGATATAACTTATGAGTTTATATAAATGTAGTAAAATTCACTATTGGAAAGATGGTTGCCAAATGTTAATATTATGGAGCCTTGCAGTTTAAAGCAGTTTCAGGAATGCCAAACTATTAATGTTGATACCAAGGTAGTGTGTAAATCATTATAAGAACATATAAAATCATTATAAGAACATATAAGCCCACCGAGGTGAACGAGCGTACCAGGCAGAGGTGGGGAACCCTAGTTGGTATAACAAATCATCGAGTCTAAAGAAAACGATATACGAAACGGGAAAAACGTAAAATCGGGATGTCGCTTTGCTTTTCCGAAAGTATAGTCGGATCTTAATTTAGGCAATTAGAAGTGACTGGCGTTATATACTCGGTCATCGAAGGTAATTGTTAAAGTCATGTGATTGGGATCATCCGCAAATTATGTAAGATAAAGAAATTTCTCAAATAGGAGCTCATTAATTGGGATTTGATTGTAATTTAAAAAGAAATCTGATGTGGGCAGCACACAAATTTCTCCATACAGACTTAAATGTATTTATCTTTTATGTATTCCATTATTCACTCATTTGATTTTAATTGCACAAAATAATACGAGATAATTGTTTGAAATTACACTGAATATGTTGTTTTAATTCAAGTTTCGTTTCATTTGGCGGCTGGGCGTATTTCCATAGTCGATGTTGCAAGAAAATGCGAGAAAACTGAAATATATCAAGAACGGTTGGTTAGTCTTAAAGTAATGGAGTTAGTCTTATTGTTTTTGTCGTTTAAAATTCCGTATGAAGTAAGTATTTAATTGATACATTTGTGCATACGTAGTTCTTAATTTCAGATGTTCACGATTTTTGTGGGCAATTTTAAGGGGAAAAAGTATTTTTCCTCCCGAATTGTAATAAAATGTAATTAGTGCCAGGGTCGACTTACCAAATTTTATGAAATTTGGTTAACTGGTTTTTGAGTTAGAATTGATACACACATTGCTCAGACAGACAGACACACATACATAGACGTCACGCTAGAAATATTTTTTTTGTGTTCTAAAGATCCTATAACGTGTAGGTCTGTCGAAAACTCAAGTTGCGATTTTCGACATGATTCCAATAATTTCCCTATACAATACCATGTGTTGCCGGCAAAGTAAAAGTGATATCAATTTTTGTGTCCTATTTGGGGAGCCTTGATATGATATCCCAGCAAGTAAAAATATTCCTGTTGGAAAAGAGCCGTCTCATCTCAATACTACATTTACAATCGCCAGTTTTGCCACATGTTTCGTTCTACTAGAATGGACCTCAGAAAAATGTGTTTAGAGTTGACAATAGATGACAGGAAGCTTTGACAATTCGCAACATCGATTTTGCTAATAGGGCTTCATTGTTATTAGTAAGATAATAAAGATTGGATGACTGGAAATTTATTTCAGGAAAAACTACTATTATTCTGCTAAACCAGAAATGTTATGTAGTACATGGATATATTAAAGATAAAATTTGTTTTAATTCTGGATACAACAGATAATTACAGAAACCACTAAGTACAAATTGAACAGGAAAGACAATATTAAACTGTAAACATGTTAAACACATAAAAACAGATTTACTGTATTTACATGTGTTACACATTAATGATTTATGGTTTTTAAATCTGTTAGTAACATAATAATGACAACAATATCTGTACAATAAGTATTTAAAAGATTAACAAATTTATATAACGAAATTTTTTTAACATAATTGTATTTAACAGTAGTATCTTCTATGGTAATAAAATATGTCTGTCTTTTGCTTGTTCTTCTGTTTGTCTGTCTGTATCGTCTGTACCGGGAAATCTATAGTGATAAAATTTGATACCGCTATATTTAGGACCCGGGAAAATACGCCTTGGCGAGATTTTTTTAAAATTCGTATTAGTGTTTTGGTTATTTTATGTTTTAGCACGATTTTAAGCGATTTTCACACAAATCGGCACCTTAGCAACTGAAAATATTTTGTGTTTTCATCTTCACGTCATCGGAAAGATTGAAGAGCGATTTTTCCAACGATATTTGAACCAATTGCGTAGGACAATTTTTTTTTTACATTTATTATTTTTAATGCACCGAAATTGGCGTTTTTAAGGTTATTTGATACTTATTTCGCCGCATCCAAAAAAGTAAGATTAGCATAATTCTATAATTTGGCAAAACGTTGTATGTATATCTTCGCATTCTAACATTTTTTATTTTAATTACAGCATTACCTTATTTTTTGTGATTTTTTAAGCAAATGCATAAAAAGTGGGATTTTTGAGTCGACTCGTACCGGACTTCTTTCTCTGGTAGCAGTGGTTTTCTTGCTGGTCGACTGCGCATACCTGCACTGGAACTCACCGTGAGGATTGAGCCATGCCTTCTTTCCTTCAGAAAGGATATTGTTGCGTTTATTTTTATTTATTCATTTATTATTATTATTATTATTATTATTTTCTTTTTGCTTTACACAGGAGGAAATTGAGGGTGTTTGAAGAGGCGATTCTGTAAATGTACTATTTAGGTAGCGGCGCTTATTTAAGACTCGGATAATTTGTTTCAGTTATGGAATAATTTCTTTTGTCTAGTATTGGTATCAAGAATATGAAACTTTAAATGAAGAAGTAAAAAAGGACAGTCAATAGCAATATTTAATAATTGATAATAGAAGAAGCAACACCATTATTTTCTCTCCCCCCCCCCTCCCAGAGACACCAAGTTAAATTTTTTAAAGCTGAACAGTAGATATTTGATGTGGACAATGACCTGAAATTCTGTAATTAAGAACACGCAAAAATTTAATGAACTGGTTCACAATGTAAAATTCAGCACGAATAAAGATAAATAAGCATATGTACGTTTCGGAAATAATTTAGATTTCCGAAGCGTGCGCATCTATCTTTATTTGCGCTGCAGTTTACGATGGGATGTAGTTCATTATTGGTTGTGCGTAAAGTCACGTGCTGTACGTAAACGTTTATTTTGAACTACTTCTATACGTTGAGAATGTGAATGGTAAATAAGACCACCAGATCACAGTACAAAGTGGCTTAACAAAGTATTATACAGGCAAATTAGAGCATCAGTATTGAACAAAAACATGATGATGATGATGATGATGAGACCCAGACCGTCCGACCTACCAGAAAGGTGTAAGGTAACTGTTTGGATGGCCGGGAAGTGCCACCCAATTTAGACCGGAACCCAGTGGGGGAAGCATCCACAGGGACCGTACCCTCCTTCCCCTACCACCAACCTCTTGGAAGGACTTACGGACCCACATGTTTAACGTGACCGTACTCCGCATGAACACGGCGGCAGTTGTGGCAGCGTGCAAATCCAGCGCGCAAACCACCGGGCTACCGCGCCCAAAAACATGAGAACAAAAGCATGAGACCTTCTTAAAGTGAAAGTCAAAGTCATTGTTAAGCTTTTCTGACAGTATCAGTGATATGCATATGAAAGTTAAAAGTATTATCAAAAGTGACGCCCAGATCAACAAATTGTTTGCAATGAGAAAAAGAAAACTGTTTAAATAATTTTAATATGTTAGAATTTTTTTTTCTTTGAGGTAACGCATGTAAAAATATGTTTTTTAAATAGTTTATAGCAAAATTTCGTACAAATTTCAAATTATGAAATTGCCAATGATAGAATTATTTTCCATCGAACAATATTTTGCAAGAAAAGTAGCTGTTCGAGACAAATGCAAAATTCAGGTGTGAAAAATGTTCGAAATAATTCATAGTTATTTGTTATCTAAGAAGTTTAGCTCTTTCCAAGGTGAGATCTGCGTGCCTGATGATTTTTCTGAGTATACGTATATCTGTCTTTCAAACAAATTGAACGATTGAAATGAAATTTCGAACGACTATTTCAATCGGTCAGAGGTCTATTGATTTTCGTAAAGATCGGACAGGGCGAAAAATTTCAATTGACAAAAAAGAAACCATTGTTAGTATAAATTAGGTTGTTATTGAGACCCAGACCGTCCAACCTACCAGAAAGGTGTAAGGTAACTGTTTGGATGACCGGGAAGTGCCACCCAATGAATAAATTCGGTTAAAAAAGGTAAAGAAAAAGAACTTTGTAAAGAGCCTTGCTGCCCCAACCGGGAATCGAACCTTGGATTTCCGAACTGGTCAGCTGACTCTCTACGATTCAGCTACTGGGATGAAATTGCAAGCTTTAATCGTCGAAGTGGAATCTGCATTCTCCATCCTCTAATGTCAGATTGGCGGCAACTGGCAATCTGACTGACCACCTCCTTCTATTTTTACCTCAGGTTAGCCTCCTGCTACTACTATTTTTAATCAGATTACTATCCTGCGTGGGTGTTATCCTCTCAATTTAGAAATCGGCACTCAATCTTCCAGAGTCCACTGAATCCGTACTAGTAGTACTAAGGCCACTTTCAGACCTCCGACATCTTTGCATTAACCCACAGGGTTGATTTGATCGGGGGCCATTGTAAAGAACCATGCTGCCTCAACCGGAAATCGAACTCTGGATCTCAGAACTGGCCATCGTTGAAGTGGACTCTGGAAAACTTATCGTATATATAACTTTCTTTTCAACGCTAATGATATAATTTATAGAAAGCTAATAAATCTAAAATGGAAAAAAATGTTAAAACATTAAACATGCTCGCAATCATCAAATATTTTGTAAGTACTTTTCTCCAGAAATGAATTGTAACCCTTGCTTAAGCATATTACTAGTCGTTCAGGAAATATTAAAAACTTTACACGTGATTTTCTTAAAAAAAAATATGTTATTTCATTCGGTAGCAACAATAAGCTTTTTGATTTACATTGGCATCGAGTCATAAAGAAAACTCTAATTTGCGTTTTACGACAATATTGACATTTGTTGCGAAAGTTGTGTACTGGAGACATGACTTTTTCAGCCATTCACATTTACGCCATCCATCTCAAAATACCATTTTGACAAATGGGAATTCTTGAGGCATCTGGCAATTTCCATAATCATAGCCCTATCTCGAGACAAAATGCCCAGCCATGCGGAAACATAACATATAATTTCACCAAATGCAAACGAAATGCTGTGGTTTTACAGCAGTTTTTGTTTCACATGTTCACCCACTTAAAGTCATTTTGAAACCACTCGCAATAGGTCTGGGTGCACATTAGGCGGGCGAGTATTAAAAAGGAATAATATATTAAAAAAAAAAAAAAACTGTTCTAGATATCGTCGAACAAAAAGGAAAGATTTGAAGGAAAAATTTGACACTGTCATGGGATATTTATTTACGGTTCTTGATTAGGGATTTTTTTTTTTTTTTTTTTTTTTTTGCGTTCATGATTTCGAATAACCTGCTTTTCAGAATGTAACGATTTTTGAAGATCAAAGAAATGGAGTCATCACGAAATTCGATAAAAATTGTTTCGGACCATGCAATGGATTCAGCACGTTCACGATATATGGCACGTGGAAAAATAAAAATCAGAACATAGCTCGTTATTTATTTTCCTTTGGTAGTATATGAAGAAACAAAAAGGATATTATTAGGTGAGCTATTCGCAAACATATATATACAGGACTTGCATGTTTGGGAAAGAACCATGCTATTATTATTATCTTACCTTATTAAAAATATATTTATATTTTGCTTCTTTAGCAGGCTACGCTGTAAAACCTTCTGCAACCTTTGCCTATTCTTTTCAACTACTTGTTGATAATTTCGGAAAACGGATAAGAAAAGCCACAATTGCAAGCGTTCATGAAAATTCAAGCTTCATTTCTGAAATATTCAGCTAATTATCATCTGCTGAAGTGTTAGTTTTGTATATATATATTATAACTACCAAGAAACTTATTTCTCATTACACGCAGCTGATTTCCCTGAATCTTCCAGTAACACGTTTACAAATGTTTTACAGTGTATGTACAATTCATATATAAATAACAGATGCTTTTTAAATTATATTTTTATATTAAATATAAACAGTGTTATATATTAAATATAAGCAGTATTAGATATAAAAAGTCTGCAAAGCGTTCGTGGAGCTGGAGAGGAAAAGATAAAACGCTAATAAAAAGCTTGAAAATACCATAATGCTTTGAGAATTATATAGTATAGGCGTCGCTAGTGTTAGTTAAGTCCCATCTGTTCTCGTCTAACACAACAGGAAGGCGTAGTGTTTAGTATATGTTATTTTTGACTATTTTTAAATTAAAATTACCTAAATATGATTAAAATTAATTATTACTTTCCTTATATACATAATGTATAAGGAAAGTATTGTGACGGGGTCGAAAATTCGAATTCGAGTTTTCGACGGGAGAGCACGTTTCAAGCATCCCTGATCACAAATCAAACATTTTTGAAGTGATGTCTGTGTGCGTGTGTGTGTGTGTGTGTGTGTGTGTGTGTGTGTGTGTGTATGTGTGTGAGTGTGTGTATGTGTGTGAGTGTGTGAGTGTGTGTATGTGTGTGAGTCTGTGGAGACGATAACTGACGAACGAATGGACCGATTCGAACCAAATTTGGTACAAAAATCACAATCCATAAACACTGGAAGCTTATTGTTTTTATACGCAATCGAATGTTCAGAACCCCCCTAAATTTTCGAATGAAATTTTGAAAAAATCATCAAAAAATTAAAACTTTTAATAAAGTTACGCAAATAGACAATTCTTATGTAATTTTTCATTAGAAAACGATTGACATAAATTTTAGAACGCTAACATGAACCGTTCTCGAGATATTGTACATTTTTTAAAAAAATTATCAAAAAGTCATATAAAATAAAAGAAAAAATATTTCCTATTGAGAAACATGGTCACTTTTCATATGTAATACCATGCGATAAATTGGATGACATCATTCTCGTGGATCCAGCTCGTTCCATTCATGAAAAAAGATACTTTGAGTAATACTTTTGTATTTGAACGCCAATAGTCATTTATCTGCTGTAAGAATAACTTATTTCTTAGTGCATAATGCTTGGCGAAATTTTGGCGACGAATTTGGCGGATTGTCGCTAACTTGGCGACTTTTTGAAATGTTGCCAAATTAACGAAAATCTCGCCAAATGGATAAAAATGACGCTAAATCAATGAAAATGACGACTCATTGTCGAAAATTCAATATCTTGGAAAGAATATTAGTATCTACTATAAGAAAAACCTATTTTTTTTACTGTAAAAGTAGTAAATTCATTACATTATATAAGGAAAGCCATGTGTTGCCCACATCAGATTTTTTTCTTTTAGATGTAGGACAGGGTACAAAATACAGGAATACGAAAATAAATTGAAAGATAAAATACATTTAAATACGTAGGAATGTTTTATTTTATTTGATATCTAATTTCCATCGGTTTGATAATTTATTTGTGCAAAATGAACAGTTTAAATAAAGTTTAAATAAATATTTTTCAATTCAGCATAAGTCTTTAGCTATACAGAAATACATACAATGCGGTGGAATTTATATTACACCAGCGCCACCTGAATGATTGTCTCAAAAGGTTGTGTCATTTTACCAATATAAAGTTTTAACTCCTTCCCTTTACCTCCATTATTCTGTGTATTACTTTGAAAATCGCCCAGACTATATTTCGGACAAAGCTAACTTAACAGTAAAGAGGCATTGAAAACTATAAACCTCCGCTTAGTTACAGAATATATCTATTAAACGCTATTAATAATGAAAAACTTTAATCTATAAAAACGATGGTTTGGTTTTAAATCAATCTAATATCTAAAAAAAAATATATATATATATTTGAAATTCTATTCCTGTTTTTTTCATGCTTCTATTGAAAAAATCTATTCTAAATTGACATTCAGAGAAGATAATGTTTCCCAGATCCTTACCCAGTCAATGTTCACATAGGGCCTACGGCAGCAAACCTGAGTAAATAGGCAATCATAGTTTTCAAAGTCAGCTTTGCTCGAAGTATAGGAATAATATTTGCTTTCAAGAAATGCATTTTTAACTTTATAAGGAGACTTTTGCATATTTAATTTGATACTCATTTCATTTTATCGATTGCCAACAGTGCTTTGGATAAGATATTCTTATTTCCCAGGTCAAAGAAGTTTGGAATTAACATAATATGAAAACAGCTTCTTATTATATAAAAATTAGATGCTCCTTTTCAGTCTAATAATATATCCAGAAAATTAGATAACCTTTATTTTTAGAAGGCATTATTCCAAGTCTAATAATTTCCTTAATTTGACTACATACCAAAAGAGCATGAATAATGACCATTATTCGGATATTTATTTTGCTGACTGTGCGTATGTAATAAGAATAACCAATTGCATCCATACGTTTAAATTATACATTCGATTACATCTGATTGGACAGAGGTTTATTTTGTGCATTGTTTGAGTGAAACTAATGGGTATTTGTGGAAGTTTATGTAGGGAATTGACCGATTCTCCTTGTTAACTACTGCTTACATCTTAAACTGAATATTCAAATACTTTTAAAATGATTACTTCGGGTCATTTAATTGAATACGAAAATATTGCTTATAGTAAATGAATGCACATTTTGTAATTTTATATTCACTAGCAATGTTCGCGCGATACTCCTGTCCAAGTACACCACGGCCATGCATGGGAAACAAGAACAGGAGGACACCAACCTCCGCAGAATCCCCTGCATCCGCTCTTAATATCCACATACACATGCGAGCCATGCAGCCCCCCCCCCCATTCAATATTACTATTTCTTATATGACTCTCTATCAAAACATACATACTATACCAACCTCTAACATAACGCAATTAATTTATGCTCCCCTAGACCCTCTAACAAACGAATTTATCAAGTTTAATACCTCAACATTTTATCTCAAGTTTTCAATTTCTGGTCCTATCATGGAAGAAAAGGGACTAACTCTCTCTAACTTTATGAGACAATTCAGCTCAAAACAATATATTTATGAACAAATTGTTTAAAGCGCAAATTTGAAAATAACGAAGGAAGCAAGTCTGTCTAACTCTATAGTGCAATTGCATTATGTTGTGGCAGAGTCTTCAGCCTGAGATTATAAACACAAAAATAGCAAAAAAGGTAAAACTTTGAGAGGCTATTTCCCCAGATCCAAGGATCAATTTGAAAAACGGGTTTCAATTTGGATTCAGTATGGTCGAATTAGTGTACATGAGTTTTTTTTAGCTTTCGGGGTTGCATTTGGTGCTCTGACATACTAACACTGCCTGTTTAGAAAAGTGATTCTAGGATAATATACCCAGAGTAGCATACTGTATTTGATTTGATGTAGATATTAAAATATATGTTTCACACAATGTACACATGAGTACAAAATAAATGCCTTATTTAAAATAATTAATATTTAACTATAAAACTAAATAAAATGCCATTTCCTTTAACTTTTTTTTTTATCTTACTACGAATTATGTTAGTGTTTCGCTAATACTGATACGTGTATACTACCCACTTTCAATCCATGTTTAGTAATTAACTAGATTTTTGCACGGAATTAAAAAATTATACTAATAATACGTACGACTCACAAAAAAGGACAATTTTCAAATAGTGTTTTTTTCTTTGATTATATTTAAATTCATTATATAAATATAGATTTGTAAATTTTATTTTATTTAAATCTTATCTGAGCAGGGAGTCAAACTACCGCTTTTCGGATGGTCAGATGACGCTCTATCCATTGAGCTTCTGAGATACATAGCCTCAAGACTTACTGATCAAAGGATACTGTTTATAGCGAGTTGTAAAGTGATTTATTTAAAAATATAAGAATTTACAAAGAGAAAAATAACCTAAAGGAAAAAAAGAATACCTCTAAATAGAAAAGACAACGGATGTTGAAATACTGAGACGACTACCTTTCCTTTTATATTTTAAGTGAACCCCAAATTCTGCTCTTTCAGATATCAGATACAACTTCTGATCAATGTCTTTTTGATTTCTCCGATTTTTTAATACAGTCTCTTGTTCGTCATAACTTTTATATATTAAACATCACTGCTATAAATCACAGAGTCCTGAGAAAATTCTATTATGATATTAACTAGACCTCAGCCATCCACTTCACCTTGCCTACAAGATTACGTTGCTCGGGTGCCTCTTCAGACCATGATCTATCCATTTACTCACTGAAATGATTAGCTTTCCTGTTATACATGGTACAGAGCTATAAACTTTTAATAATCTTTCCATTTTTGTGTTGTCATTGCAAACTACGTATATTGCATAAAATTACCTGACTTTAAAAAACTGCTAGGCTGTGCTGACCGTAAGGCCTTAGGCCGTGTGTCTTAACTCTTACACAGGAAGATAACGAAAATATTTATTATTCGACGCGCACAAGGAAGAAAAGTGTTTTTCTTCAAAAAGTGTTTTTATTACTTTACCGTGAATGAATTTATGCCTGTGATGTGAAATGCAGACTCTAACTCCAAAGTGTAATGAGGAAATTATGTGTTTTCACTTATTTAAAGAACAATTTAATAATACAAACGTTCGATCTTTTCAAATAAATACATAATCTTTAATAAAAATGAGTTGGAACAGTTTTTAAAAGTCCGAATTATATAGTAAAAAAAAACTTATGTCTCTATCTCTTACACATGGCGGCAACGTTGGTGATATTGGTAACGAATTAGAGCAATATAACCAACTTGGCGACTTTCGAAAAATGTCACTAAGTTGACTCTGAATTCAGTAACTCTGCAAATTAAATTTAATATCTCTGATAACCTTTCTCGCTTGGTAGGAGCAAAATATAGCGAGCTTTCTTGTTCATGGGAAGGATACCTTTTGTTCGTGGGAGGGGGGGGGATGTGTTGTGTACATGCATTCCAGGATTTTAGGAGTCAAATGATGCAAGCGGGTGGAATTGAGGAATTTTTTTCGATAGCTTAATACCTCCATGATATAACGGACTTAATATCTAGTAATTCAGTAATTCATAATTTCTTAAATGCTGAACTTCTAATTAATTAATGTTAAGTTATTAAGTCTAATTAATTAATGGGAGAACTCATTTCTGTTTTGGGCTTCGGGTTTACTGGTTCTCTTGTACTGACGAAGGGGGATCCAGCGTATCCTCGAAACAGCTGCATGCTGCATTATGGTGGTATTTGTGCTTATTTTATTTACGTTGCTCTAGTTTTCTTTATCCTTCGCACAAAGAGAATTTTACTTATATTTATTCTCGTTTATATATTTATTTCTTACAGTGATCAGAATTTTCGAAAAAACCAAAAGTGTCATTTTCAGCATAGGAAATGGAAATTCCTAGTGAATTCCACAACCCCTTCAGAAATTTAATGCTGGACCCATATCAGTCATCACCTAAGCTCTATCTATAGTAAATCCTGAGAAATAGATGTTTCGAAAACATCTTTTGAATCGGAGGTGAAAAACATCGTAAGTGGAAATGTGAGTCTCTCTGGTCTTTACTTCCTCCGGAATTTAATTCTGAATTCATATCAGTCATCATCTAAGCTCTATCTATAGCCAATCTTGAGTAATAGATGTTTAAATTTTTTTTCTAATCAGAAATGGAAAAATAATCGGAAATTGAAATCTTGAGTGAACCCCCTTATTCCTCTCTCGAATTCGATGCTGGATTCATATTAATCATCATCTAAGCTATATATAAATATTTGAATCAGAAGTGACATTTCCAGAATCGAAAGTGGAAATCCTTAGTGAGTCCCTTTAACACTCCAAAATTTGAAACAGGAAATGGGAAAAAAACCCGGAAGTGAAATTATTTCTCTCCATTTTCCTCTGGAATTCGATACTGAATCCAAATCAGCCATCATCTGAGCTCTATCTGTAACAGATCTTGATTATTTATTTTTTGCAAGAATAATAATATATCAAAATTTTTTCCCCAATAAACATAATTGGAAGAGACAATGGAAGATAGTTAGTTGAATGGGACCTTAACTTTGACGAGGACTTTTGTCAGCCTTGCAAGCACTGCAGCCCCCAAGGACTTTTGTCAGCTTCTGTCAGCCCCCTTTTCCAGAGTTACATTCAAGTTCTACAACTTTAATGGTTTTATATTCTTCATCTACAGGTACGTACCATTTGAAAACACGAATGTAATACTTCGTTAAGTTAAAAAAAATATTAAAATCCATTTTTCTCGTGATTAATGTTCTATGTAACCTATGTGTTCTTTAAAGCTTGATTTTTAAAAATGTATTTTTACTTTCTCATACTATGTAATATAGTAAAGAGAAAGTATTGTTTGCACGATCAAATTTTCAGATTCGGGATTTTGATACCAATCTATGTTTGAAGACCTCCTGAATACATTTTAACTAATTTTGGAGTGATGTATGTCTGTATGTCTGTGGTCGATTTCTTGTGTAAACGATATGGCCACACATATTAATGTATTTTTATGTCATAACTTTATATCCGGCTTTATCAAAAAATCTAGAACTAGATAGAATTTTTTTAAATTCGAGCGAAAACTTGAAATTGATTCGAAATTATATATTTATTTAACATGGCAGCTTAGGACAAAATTGGACATAATCATGCATAAAAGGGTTTATTTATGGCTCAACTACCACGAGACTTAATAGTTTTAATCATTTTTATGAAAAATAGCCGCCATACGATTGTTTTGTTCGTGACGTCATTAGACCCCTCAAGGGGAAAGTCACCTCCCTCCCGGGGAGAACATTGTCAAGTATCGTATCAATCGAAAGATCTTTTCAAGCCCTTTAAAGGGAAGGATAACACGCTTTAATTGTAATCATTTGAATCCACGATCAATTTTACTTTCCCTGCAATACATGGTAATGTATAGGGGAAGTATTGGAATTATGCCGAAAATCACAACTCGAGTTTTCGACGGATCTACACGTTTCGAGACCTCTAGAATACGAAAGTACTATTCTTAGCGTGACGTCTGTGTGTGTGTCTGTGCAGATTTTGTATCCACTCTAACTAAAAAACTAATGGACCGAATTTCATGAAATTTGGTAGGTAAGTCGCTTGTCGGGGAATCTGGTGCTGATTAGTTTTGGGTACGATTCGGGATAAAAGAACCTGCCTTTTTTTGCGAAATGACCCGCAAAAGCTTGTATCCACTCTAGCTGAAAATCTAATGGACCGAATTTCACAAAATTTGGTAGATAAGTCGCTTATGGGTCACCCTGGTGCTGATTAGATTTTGGTACAATTCGAAAAAAAATAACCTGCCTTTTTTTGCAAAATGGTCCGCAAAAGTTGACAAAATCTAAAATAAAAAACTAAATATGCTGAAATATATCCATTAAATGCTTGTTTCATACGTAATTTTTAACGGAGAAAAGATTAAGATCAACCCCTTTACACTAGGGCCAGCCGTTCTCGAGATATTTTCGTTTTTCTTCTACGCCACCTTTGAAAATAAGTCCAGTTATCAAATGAGAAAGAAAATTGAATTAATAGTGATTTAAATTTAATTAAAATAAAGAGAATGTGTATATAAGTCTGCAGGGAAAGTCATGTGCTTCCCACATCAGATTTTTAAAATTGTTCTTGTAAAATTTAGAAAAAACAAAACAAAAGCTACTAAAATGGATTCTAGTATGAGGAAGCGGAGTTGAGCCATACTTCAGTTAATTTTGTTGTAAATAAACATGTCCTGAAAAAAAAATCTTTTTGATATAAAAAATTCATCCAATGAAAACGTAAAACACCAATACAAAACTACACTCAGAACACGTAATCCTAGTTAAAATCCCATAATATTTATTTTACTTGCGATTTCTGCAATGTTAGAGAGGAAGAAAAAAGATTTCAGAAGTATGTCCGTGTTCTTATGCCCTCTGTGACACTTTGTCCTTTTCTAAACGTACGTAAGATTCTACGTCAGAGAAAAGCAAACTTCAAACCGTGTTTGCTTCAAATATGTTTGTTTTATAACATGCACAGAATGTTAACTCTGCAGTGAAAAAGTTTCGAACTCTGTAGTTGACCCTGGAACATGGGCTTGTCGATTTGACCCTGAATGCAGAAGATCGTTGCACCTCGAATTTCTCATTGGAGATGCAAAAGAGGATCTTTGCCGTGTTTCCTCTCGATAATGAGAAAGTATAATGCATTCAAGACGCAGAGATATGTTCATGCGGCATATCATGAATTTTAAACCACTTCGGATGTATGAATGAATTTGCCAGATACTCAAGCCAGTTCGGGTTTCTCAACAGATGTTCTCTGCAGACATGAAGGAACTGTGTAATCAAATACGATGAAGGTTTCATATCCATACATATAAAATTGAAAGTCTGTCTATTTGCATGTTTGTTTGTTTGTCTGTTTCGTATGCATATCAACACTTTTTGACAGACTTTTTTTCAAATTTGGTACTGTTTAATTTGGTAATTTGGTTTCTCTACTTTACTGCGGGTAACCCCGTCAGTGCTTCGAATTACTAGGACCAGGAGTTGTTGAGATATTAATAAAGAAAAATTTTAGTTTTTTATAAAAATAGCAATTTGCAGACGATTTTTTTGTTTCTGAAAATTTATTTAAAGACAATTCTATCAGGTTACTTTAAAACGGAATTAAATCAAATGTACTTATGTAGCAGGCAATTATTTATTCAGTTATACGGCTTAAATAATAAAAACAATAATATAAAAGTAAATTTTATAAATAAACGGTATTATATTTTTACTGAGTTTTATTATGGAAGTGGAATATAAAATTACGAGAATTAAAACATCTTAAATATTTTTCAAACTCATATATTTTCTATTGTGTTTAACTGATTGTTGAAACCGGATAAAAATGTTACGAATAGAACCTCTACTATTTTAACGTATTCAATTTGGTGTATGTTAAACAAACTTCATATTTTTTGTAAAATTGATGGCAAACAGGACCACGATGTTTTTTTATTCTTCGATTTTCTTGTGATAATAATTTTGCATAGCGAGAAGAGAAATTTCTATATTTTTAGACGAATTAAAAATTAAATGTTTTAACATATTTTTACTGCTTTAATATATAAAAGCGAAAATTCCAAAATACGTTTTCATGGCAAATGCAACCTGAAATGCGTAATCTTACTGAGTGAATCTTTTTTCAAGCAATGAGACTGGATCCAGAGGATGTTTTTATAATAGCTTTATTCTTCTGCACCTACTCGAGGAATAACGGGAATTAAGATACCTGTTTGGGGCGGTCTGTGATAACCGCTAATAATTCGAAACAATTCAACCAATGTACATGTTTTTACTTTCCTTGCAATACATGATAATGTTTAGAGAAAGTATTGGAAAAGGGTTGAAAGTCAGAACTCCAGTTTTTAACGAATCTACACGTTTCGGAAACTCTACAACACGAATGCATTTTTTTTAGCGTGACGCCTTTTTGTGTATCAATCTGTATAATGTATGTATCCACTCTAACTCGAAAACTATTTGGGGAAATTGGGTCAGTCTCTTTTTGAAAAATAATCATCTCAGCAGATCAATATAGAGTGTCTTCTAATCAGCCGGAGTTTCCTCGTTGAGACATGGGCTATTTACAATGGCGTCTGGCTAAGTTAACTTTGCAGGTTATATTTAGTGAATGACTGAGGTCTGAATAATTTTTTCTACGATGTAAGGTAACGATTTAAATGAATGAAAAATAACGCCGGACATTATGCTATCCTACATGAAATAGCGAATGAATGAAGAGGTCCTACCGATCAAAAGTAGTTGAATTTATATTTGAAATATGAAGGAGGAGAAAGTAGAGTCTACTTCAATGTCTAGTCAGCTGGAGATCTGTATGGTTCGGTTCTCCACTCGGAGAATAATTCTTTTTATAACCAATAGTAATATATTGCATGTCACGAAATTCTTTAATTTCTAGAACGATTTAAGAGTCCAACATCTTTCAGCAATAGTACAATGGTAGCTACTTCTCAACACAACTGCAGAAAGTCGAAAAAGCAAAATCAACTCTCCAAGCTTGTTGATGGAAGAATCAGGAAAAATTCCTCATTTTAGCGATTTTGTGCATCGCTTTCCGCGTGCATTCATGCATAGCTGGTCAATGTTTTTCAGCAACCCACTCGAACACGTCTTGGATATAGACAATAATCTACCGTGTTTGACAGACTAAAACAACGTCAAAATGGATGCATGCGTCCGCGTCATGCAGGATTTAAACATGCGGAAGGAAAAGGACTCCAGCCTCTTATAATCTTGGGTAAAAATCCTCCAGTCGGTCTGCAGCAGGTTTTTGGATAATCCAGAGTAAGGAGATAAAGTTTTTTTTTCTTCTGCTTTTTTGTAGATTTTAGGAAAGCTCTAACCTTGAGAAAGTGTGGGTATGTTGTTTCTGTGACAGATTATGAAGTAATAAGATTTTATAATCTGAATTATGCGTGTTTCAATAGTTGATTGGGCGTATTATCTCAGATTGAGAATTTTCTCTTTCTGAATTAATCAGCCGTGGTGGGCTCAACAGGAGGCAAAGAAGCTTATTAAATAAGTGATTGAGTCACGTGTAAGTGAAACCCGATTTCTGTGTCAACTTCTTTACTTTCTTATGCAAAATGATTGTAAATGAAAAGTATTTGTGAAATTTTTTGAATTGGACTTTTTGTGATAATACATATATTCAGAGGAAATGACAGCCCTGTAGCTCAGTTGGTAGAAGATTGATTTTTCGAAACTGAAGAATATGGATTAGATTACTGCAGGGACTATTGCTTCCAAGACCTTTCTAAACGGGCATGCTCTGAATTTGTCTCTTTCTATAGGATGTTCGATTATAAGTAGAAACGGGTTTTAGTTTCTCAAAGACTTAGACATATATTTGCAATTAAAAAACGTTTCTTAAAATAAGGTGCAGAATGTTATAAGAGCAGTCTCAACTCTGTGAGTGGATTTCTAAAAAACATTAAGCTTACTTTTTACACAGGATCCGTAGAGTAAAAGTTCTAATTATTAGTATATGCCATACGATTTCAATGGTCCAAAAACAAAAAGTTAGAAATTCTTAAAACAGGAATATTTATAAATGGATTTTCCGACTTAGGTCATTTTTATACTGCCTATAATCAATAGTGTCGTCAGAAAAAAAAATGTGGTGGTGGTGTGTGTTGTTGATGAAACCCAGACCGTCCGACCTACCAGAAAGGTGTAAGGTAACTGTTTGGACGGTCGGGAAGTGCCACCCAATTTAGACCAGAACCCAATGGGGGAGGCATCCACAGGGACCGTACCCTCCTTCCCCTACCACCAACCTCTCGGAAGGACTTTCGGACCCACATGTTTAACGTGATCGTACTCCGCATGAACACGGCGGCAGTTTTGGCAGTGGCTGGAATCGAACCCGGGCCTACCGAGTGCAACTCCAGCGCGCTAACCAATGGGCTACCGCGCCCTCGGTGGTGGTGTGTGTGTGTGTGTGGTGGTGGTGGTGGTGGTGTGTGTGTGTGTGGGGGGGGGTAACAAAATACATGGTTTTCTATTTTTCCAAACATCATTTTTACGAAGTTTAATGGGTTCTGGTAGGTTCTTGGGGGGGTTGAGACCCAGACCGTCCGACCTACCAGAAAAGTGCATGACCTCAAATTCCTATCTTATTGACAATCCTCCGCCTATTACAGACCTAATTCAAGATTATTTAGAACAATTTTAAGGTTAAACTACAAAAAGCTCAGGGTGTAAGAAGTTGCAATGGCTAAATTCATAGTAACAAAATCCATCTATAGGATACGCCATCCAAGCTAAGGATTGTACTTTCATTGTAGATACCAGCATTTGTGGAAGATTTCGTGCATGAAACAGTCGATAACTGTAATATTAGAAGGAAAAATATTTTCAGTGACATCAGCACATTTTTGTGTCACCATTGCAGATATTGGCTATTTTGTGCTGGGAACGCTAAAGACCGGCCCACAGATGATGGTATCTGTATTTTTGTGGAAAGTCAACTATAGATTCTCTAACCATTAGTTTTCATGGTTTTTAATTTTCTATGCAAACTTCTGCTATTCAGAATTTGATTTCGGTATTTATCGACTTAGAACAGTGTTTTATGACTTCGAAGTATCATTTGGAAAAAATTTTTGAGGAGGCAAGTTGTCGGACGTTTAGAGGCTGGCAGACTTTGATGAAAGTGTCAAATTGTTTCATAATTTGTTTTGTATTGTGTGCACTCATATTCAATTTTTCAGTTTATATTTATATGTTATGATGCTACGTATCGCCCCCAATAAATTCATTCAATTGTGTTTAACATTTGTTGAGAAATTTGTGTTTTAATACCTGTGAAAATAATTTTGGACACCAGTGTATGTAGGCAGAGTATTGGAACAGGGGTGAAATTCGGAACTGGAGTTTTCGACGGATCTATACGTTTTGGACACGCTAGAACGTGAATCCATTTTAGAGTGACGTTTGTGTGTGCCTGTACAATGTATGAATCTACTCTAGCTCAAAACTTTATTTTGAAAAATTTGACGGATAAGTCACTTGTAGGTTACACTGACACTGATTAGGTTTTGGTACGATGCGAAAAAAATATAACCTGCATTTTTTTTTTTTTTTTTTTTTTTTAAATGATCCGTAAAGTTTTCAAAATTTGAAAGGAAATACTAAATAATCTTCAGTGCATTAATTATATGATAGTTTTGCACGTAATGTTTGATGGCAAGAAGAATAAGGTGAATTACTCTAACAAACCTTCCTTTAAATATCTCAAGTTTTTTCTTTTTTTTTTTTTTTTTTTTCCATGTCGAAATTTGAAAATTCATTCACACGTCAATTTCGGTGTCATATAAAATAAGTGTCCGTATTATTATGTGCAATTGAATTGATTTTATTGCATTATGAACGAAAGAAAAAATGAGTGCGGGTCTGTAGGTAAAATCATGTGCTGACAACATCAGATTTTTTTTTCTTATGGTATCTCATGTAATCATACTTTTTCGTAAACTGTTCTAGGAAACGGATTATATCCGCTTCCCATTTAAAAAAGAAATTAAAAAGAAATAGTTGCCACTCATTCGACAAATATTTTGAAATCATTTCTACCGAATCAGATTTCCTGACTGGCCGAGGCACTCTCCATCCACCTCCTCATTTTGCCGAGAGTGCTCAGCAGGCCAGGTCAGTCGGACCATCCTCGCAGCCAAGGGTATCCCAAAGAATTTGACCTGAAACTTGGAGTTTTTCTTCTTTTCGGGCAACCTTCTCACTCGCAAATTTGCCCGCTTTCATCACTGGACATAATCTCTTCTCACGCGACCAGTTTTCCTTGGAGATGCGCGGCGATAAAAAAAAAAAAAATAAAAAAAAAAAAAAAAAAAAAAAAAAAAACTCTGCTAAGAGATGATTTACATGTGACGTCACGACTGACGTAGTCAGTATACTAATGAATAGTTATATAACTTTCCTTATATACATAATGTATAAGGAAAGTATTGTGGCGGGGTCGAAAGTTCGAATTCGAGTTTTCGACGGGAGAGCACGTTTCAAGCATCCCTGATCACGAATCGAACATTTTTGAAGTGATGTCTGTGTGTGTGTGTTTGTGAGTGTGTGTGTGTGGGAGTGAAAGTATGTGTGTGTGTGTGTGTGTCAGTGAGCCTGTGGAGACGATAACTGACGAACGAATGGACCGATTCGAACCAAATTTGGTACAAAAATCACAATCCGTAAACACTGGAAGCCTATTGCTTTTATATGCAATCGAATGTTCAGAACCCGCCAAAATTTTCAAATAAAATTTTGAAAAAATCGTCTAAAAATCAAAACCGCTAATAAAATTACGCAAATAGACATTTCTTATGTAATTTTTCATTAGAAAGCGATTGGCATAAATTTTAGAACGCTAACACAAACCGTTCTCGAGATATTGCACATTTTTCAAAAAAATTATCAAAAAGTCATATAAAATTAAAAAAAATATTTCCTATTGAGAAACATGTTCACTTTTCATATGTAATACTATACGATAAATTGGGTGACTTCATTCTCGTGGATCTAGCTCGTTCCATTCATGGAAAAAGATACTTTGAGTAATACATTTGTATTTGAACGCCAATAGTCATGTATCTGCTATAAAAATAACTTATTGCTCCGTCTATAACGTTTGGCGAGATTTTGGCGGAATGTCGCCAACTTGGCGACTTCTTGAAATGTTGCCAAAGTAACGAAAATCTCGCCAAATGGATAAAAATGACGCTAAATCAATGAAAATGACGACTAATTGAAGAAAATTCAATATCTTGGAAAGAATATTAGTATCTACTATAAGAAAAACCTATTTTTTTACTGTAAAAGTAGTAAATTCATTACATTATATAAGGAAAGTCATGTGTTGCCCACATCAGATTTTTCATTGATGAATAGGTATATTCAAAACGCTACAAAGGCAAATCGTATGGTCAAATTTTCTGTCACTATAGCAATTGGAAGAACCTGAAATATATCTGTCTATTGAAGTAGATGAAAACCATCTATACTTGCAGAAAAACTAACTTTAAAGAGTTATAGGAAAAACTATAGAGGTAGATAAAGGGAGTTAAAACTTCATGTTGGGAAAACGTCAAAATCGTTTGAGGCTATCATAATTTATTTTACTTAAAACTTGAAATAATTTATTTTACTTAAAAACTTAAAACCATGGAAGTAAAAGTAATTTAACTCTATGTTTAAAACTTCATCGAAAAAGTCTGCTATAAAATCAATGAATGTTTCATTCATATCAGCTATATTGCAAACTCCAGAGCTAAATAAATTTGCATTAAAGAAATTCATCAATTCCTTTACAACTCATCTTACAGCTTCATGTGTTTACATTCTCCATAAGTGAAAATTAAGCTTCGTTGTAGAAATTACCAAAGTTTGATGATCATTTAAACTCAAATATATTCTAATTGCTTTGTTTCAGAATAGAGATGCACGGAAATTAAGCAAAAATAAAGCGGTTTTAGACGGATACAACACTCAATATGAATTAAAAAGAACTTTAAAAATTACGATGTTGACACAAGATGGATGCATATTTTATTTTGAAGTGGGTCACGTGATCTCTTCATATGATATGGGTGTAATCATTATTTTAATTTTTATTTAAAAAACTACCGAATATATTTTGCTGAAATTTTTTTTTATATTTTTTATGGGATCATTTGAATATTTCCTAAAACTTTCAAAGCAATTTGTGAATTTTAAATTCGTTTAAAAAACGTTTGAAAAATTAGGTCCCATAGGGTTTAATGTATTTCATTTTTCAACCCGGGTTCAATCGAAAACTAATTGGATGATAATATTCATTTATATTCCCATGTCCCACAGATCGTCTGAACAACAAACTAAAATTTCATTTTGATAAAGTCATTTTTACGGCAGTTATCGCGCGAGCGGACAGACAGACAGACAGAATGAACAAAGTCATAAACACTTTTCAACTATGCTGTAAAGTGTTAAAAACTAAAATTTTCCTGTATTAAACCAATGGTTTGGGATCAGATCAATCGATTTCTATCATTAAATTTCAAAATTTCATTCATGTTCTTCATATTTCAATAAAATGTAGTCTGAATTAATATTAAATTGAATTCTATTACTATAAAAACCGTTTAAACAATGGACGCATGACGACAGAATAATACAATTAAAATAGCCGATCACAGATAACTTCCACAGTGTAATCAAGTTAGCCTTGCTCTGAGTATATACTTGCGGCAAAGCAAACTTGACAGTACGAAAGCCAATGTAAAAACGGTAAGCCAACGGTAATGTATACATCATTTTTTCAAGATAGGGCTTTTTCTTTTCAAATTTTTGAAATTTATCAAATTAATATTGGTGTTCGAACGCAGTCGTACGTATAATATTTGATCATATTATATCGATTCTTTTGATGAAATGGGTTAATATCATTTCATTTTGACTGTGCACTTCCTTAATTAATTGAGGAACACATTAACCGAATTTCTCGAATCGTTGTATGCATATTTCTAAACACGCAAGTGACAGATAACTAGGAAAGGAATACTGAAAGACGAGTAAAGAGATATTTAGAACTCGAATGAGTTGGTATAATTTACAAAAAAGCATAGGAATGCCAGTAATTGCCTTTTAAAATACGCTTGGTAGATTGAGAGTTGTAACTATATTTTTTTATGAAAGTGCAGTTAAAATTTCAGATTCCAGTTCTTAAATATTTTCGGATTTTAAACAAAGTTGATAATATTTAAAATATAACAGTGATTATTATAATAATAATGATAATAAAAATAATGGCAATATTATAACGTACTGAATTGAAGACCAATTAGAATGACAACTTAGAAAGTATTCAGAACCCTGTTGATATCGAATTGCTCGTAATATCGAAGCGTTCGTAAGCTATCGAAGTGTTCGTAAGCTATCGAAGTGTTCGTAAGCTATTGAAGTGCTCTTAATTTTTATATCGAAGTGTTTGTAAATTAAATTTTGAAATATATATTTTTAAGTGACATTGTAATTTTGTTCATCTTTAATATGAGAATGCAATAAGGTTAAAATTTTCAATTTATTAGTTGTACTTTATTTGTTATTTTGTCAGAGGTGTACGTAGAAAGGAAATTTGAAGATTGTTGAATAACATTGGGGTGACGGGCGGAGTCTGTGCACTTGTGTTTGGTCTAGTTTCGTTCTAGCTCAATTGCACTTTGAGAAAAATAGTATAATGTAAATTGTTTAAGACATCCGAGTCCCCGCTCCACCTTGCTCTCTTTTGTTGCATAAATATGATATTCTGATTTTACAATTTTTCAGAAAAAGCATGTTATGACTTTATTTCTATTTTGTTAATATTATACTAATATTTTTTTATCTAAGTTTATTCTATTCATATGCTTTTAATACAGATGTAAAGCCATTTGCTGCTTATAAAAATAATTTGAATTTACATTTCACTGCATTTTAAATATTTATCTTTGAATATAAACTTTTGAATGAATAAAAAAAATCTCAGAAGGGTGTGCAGATCCTATGAAGTACAGATCCTATGAAGTACAAATATTTTTATGCTATCGGAGATGACTTCTTTTCCCGCCAATTCCTCCTCAAGCAGAACACTGACCTAACAGGGTATGGCCAGTGTACCATGGATGATGTGGGATTAGAATCATTAATAGCTTCGTCTTCGCCGCAATTTCCGGATCTCAGTAAGAAGACATGATATTTGGAAATGTTAGTGCTGTGGTATAAACCGCTAAATATGAATCCCTTAAACTGTGCTCAAAATTACTCAAACAATATGAACGCATACTGATCAAGTTAAAACAATTTCCTGTCGTGATATTTTAAGAAATTACAAAAGAAAATCTTCTAGCATTTAAATGCAGTAAACTACCATTGATCCGGCATGCAATGGTTTGGTACGCAAATCGAAGATTCCAATCGATCCTGGGTCTACCTTGTACGGATCCTAGCGCCTTACCACTGAGATATCTCGACTCCTTAGTGGCCAAGTTAATATGCGGAACCAGGGCCTGATCAAACCAAAATGGGGCCCAGGGCATGGTGTTAATTCGGGGCCCCCATGCACTCAACGCATACCAAATATATGAAAAATATCAACATGTAACAAATTTGGGGCCTCGAGATCACTGGTTGGAAAAACTACTTTATTATTGTAGTGATCTACAACTACAACTACATTATGACAAATGAAGTTAACTACAACTACTTTTTTTTTAAAAGTAGTGACTACAAACTAGTTTTAAAATGTAGTCACTATATAACTACTTTTATAAGAAGAATTTTGCCGCAACTTCAATTTTCAGAAAAAGTTGAGGATATGGGTATATTGCAGTAATTTAACATACTTATACTGGATAATTAAAATTTACTGATTCCCAAATTTACTGATCAACTTACAAATCTTTACGCTTTAACCTTCTTCTGAAAACAGTATAATAAAATAAAAGTATAAACTTTAAATCTATTTTGTGGTTGTCTTTGATTTTAAAGTTTAATTAAAGTTGACGTGTATCCATTTTATTTATTAAAAGTATAAAATAAAAGTAAAAACTATTTATTTAAAAACAAGTTTGTTTATTTTTAGTAGAGTTTGCATCTCAGAATTGCAATCAGATAAGCAGGATCGTTTGGGAAATAACACATCTGAATACATCCATATAAAAAATCAACTTCATGAAGCAATGATCTTCCTAACCCTGCAGCATCGAAAATCTTATGTAGTTTCTCTTCCTTCTCTCTCAGGAACCGACACATGTGTTCGATGGCAGAATGCATTAAGTTCCATCTCGTCTTATTTGGTATTATGAGATTTGGTATTAGCTCTGAAGATGTCTCGTCAGCTAAAACAACCGACATTTTTGATTTGTTGCAACGCGTTTGGCACTTTCCAAATCCTACATCGTTGCGCAAAACACTAAATGTCATACAAATGAAAAAAGGGTGATCGCATGATATGTAGAAGGGCACCTTATTTGTTTACTGAAGTAACGTTAAAAGTAGCGTCAAAACTCGATACAAATTACTGATTTATTGTATCGCACTACTCTCTACACTACTTATTTTTAAAAGTAGGGCGTTACACTACCAACTACGAGAAAAAGTAGTGACTACTTTAGTTTCGCTACTTATACGCGCTACTTCCGACCACTGCTGAAGATCATAGCTCCGGAGGTCCTTTGATACATGTAAAAAACTTCCAAGTCTTTTACTGTATAAATAAGTAATATATTAGGTCTTTAAAGGATGTATAATATTTAAAACTATTAGATATCTTTTTAATTTAAGATAAAAACTAATATTGCCGGTTTTAAATTAATTAAAAAGTTATTTCTGTTTAAATTTTTTACCCCATACAAAATTTAGGGACACCTAAAATTTGGGAGCAGAGGGCCGGAGACCCGTGTGTTAATCAGGCTCTGTGTGGAACCCGTCTGAAGGGGGAGTTTCACAAACTAGGATTCTTTTCCTAAGCAGTCATTGCAGATACCAGCAACCATGAACTAGTTTCCTGCCTTTTTATACTTTTCTGCGCAACGGGTTTTGTAAGTATGAACATGGCCATTGTAGTCTGAGCCCACTCTTTATAAAATATGTTGCCGTATATGTAACAAGACGAAATTTTGTCGGTTTCCACAGAAGTTCACAAAATTGCTACATATGACATTTTTCTTACTGTCATTACAGATAGAGGTTATTCCGTTCTGGATTCTATCATTTGAAATGCCCCTTTCAGGTGGGTTCTGTGAGTATATCCTTTATAACTACCTCAGTTTCAATTTCAAAAATTAATTACAGTAAACTGATAATCCGGCACATTCAGGATTTCAGCTGTGCCGGATTTCCAAATTGCACTTAAAATCATTTAGTTTATTACAGTAAATATATTTCAATATAGTCGAAAAAACTTAAATGCCGTTCGAGAGGTGTGCCGGTCCACTATCAGGCTTACCGAACCATTGGATTCCGGATTAACGAAAATTTATTATATTTGTCTGTCATTAAGAGTGGTGCGTATAATACGTGAAACATATAATACATATTATACGTACATATAAAATGTATTATAAATGCCAGTTTTATATATTTCATATGTTTTTAAAAATGTGCATTTTTAAGGTAAATAAATCTCTTAATAGTTTAATGAAATAAAGTGATAAAGAGGCCTTCAAAATATAAAATAAATTAAAATAGGAGGTCAAGTGGAAGCACTTTTATTTGTTTTATATTTTATGTCCATTTTAATTTTTTCTTACTTTTACAGACAGTAGTGGAGTATTCAAAAAATTAAATACAAGTATAAATTGAGTAAAAGTAAATGATAGGTCTAAATTTGGATCATAAAAATTTAATAGAATTAAATAGAACATAGAAATCCAAATTTTTAAAAGGAATAGAAAAATGTAAAAAAAAAGGGTAACATTGAACGTGCTTATGAAATATATAAAGTATAGAATGTATGAAAATTAGAATATATAAATGATAATTTTAGAATATCATAGGGAAAAACAACTTAAAAAAAAATTAGACTTGCATAGTAGTATTGTTGCTTTTTAAGTAGGAAAATAATTTGGAACTATAAAAGTAAATTTTATTCGACTGATACTTCACGTGAGGAGATTTTATACGTATTAAACGTGTTTTATATGTATTATATGTGGTTTTTTACGTACGTAATGCATAAGATTTTTTATACGTCAAGTGTCCCATTCCTGGCTGTTATGAAACACCATAAAAGACGTGATCAGAATTTTGCATTTTAACATACAGACTGTCTAAAAATTACGTATGCATATCTGTTCTAGACCATCTTTTGTCCTCTAAAAACTCCTTAATTAACAATTCGACCATTAACGAAGATTAAATATTCGATATCAGCATTCAAAACAAAACGGCTTCATTATGACACCCACTCTAGGCGGTTGTGCATGATAAATATATTGATGAGCTCTAAAATGCGACCACACAAACAAAAACAATATCGAATAGGACGCTTTTGTTCGCAGCAGAATGAAGTCCGTGCTAGTTTCCGAGTATTGGCAAGAAATAGTGCCATAATTACACGTGAAAAGAGCTCTATACCGTTGGGATCGAACATCCTTGTTGCCTATCTGCCATCAATTACATCTCATGCTACTGTTTATCGTTCTATCTTCCTCCGGTTTGTTCTTTAGTTTCTTGAGCCAGACCGTTCGTTCCACGGGGCTGCTGTATAACGTTCCGTTCTCTCCGGTTCGCTAGGTATTCAATTCGGATTCCACATGATTTATTCTTTGTTGTTCTTTTTCGTATTCCTCCGTTCTGTGACCGAGTTATTGTGTCATTATTCCCGCCGATTTTGAGGGTGAGAATGGAGCAAAGAGGTGGCCGGTAGGTACTTGAGGAACAGATAGTCATCACTGGCGTGGGTTGAGACACAGGAAAATGTATATGCACCGGTATTGAAGAGATGACAGTTTGACACTCCATTTGATGAGTTAAGTGAAATAAGTTCGAAACTCCTGCACACGAAACAACTGAGAGAAGTATCAGCGATGTCGTTAAATGTAGGGTTTGTGACACATGAAGCGCAAGCTTACTGGAGTTCAATTTTATTAATCTAACTAATATTCCATAAAAAGCTTAGTTCTTCGGTGCTGAACGTTTACATTTACGAAAGGGTAGAGCAATATTTTTTTACAACAGACTTAACTTTAAGTTGTTCAAATTTTTGATGTCTTCAACGCACACTGACGTAGCTAGTGTGTCGTTAGGAGGGGAAGGGGAGGGTAGGTATCAAATAGGATGTTACCGTGTCAACACGTCAACACAAGACTTTCCTTACAAATTTCGTTATTGTGAAATAGCAATAACACAAATTACAACTTACTAAGCAAGACACCAGTCCATGGATGCTGTTATTTGCAATGGGAGCGCAATCCCAAGATATCAGTTTGTAAGCGAATTTATTATATTTTTATTTTACCTACAACAATATATAGGGAAAATATTGCACTCGAGTCGAAAATCGGAACTCGAGTTTTCGCCGCAATTACATACACGTTTTGGGCACTTCAGGTCACTAATCCACATTTCTTAGCACGACGTGTGCGTGTGTGTGTCTGATTTAATTTTCGCGAGTTAGCGATGTTTCAGAATGCGATAAGTGGCTAGATGAAAATAAAAATGTTTTAAAATTGTAAATTGAATGTAATTTCTAATAAATATTCGTGTCATTTTGTGAAATTAAATTCAATTTAATAGATTAGAAAAGAAGTGAAGAATAAATGAATTTGAGCCTATAAAGACATATGATGCCCACATCAGATTTTTAACACTTTACAACAAAGTTGAAAAGTGTTTATGACTTTGTTCATTCATTCTGTCTGTCTGTCTGTCTGTCTGTCCGTTAGCACGATAACTGCCGTAAAAATGACTTAATCAAAATGAAATTTTAGTATGTTGTTCAGACGGTCTGTACGACCTATGGGAATATAAATAAATAATATCACCCAATTAGTTTTGGATTGAACCCGGGTTGAAAAAATGAAATACATTGAACCCAATGGGACCAAATTTTTCAAACATTTTTTAAGCGGATTTAAATTTCACAAATTGCTTCGAAAATTTTAGGTAATATTCAAATTGTTCCATAAAATATATAAAAAAAAATTCAGCGAAATATATTCAGTAGTTTTTTAAATAAAAATTAAAATAATAATTACACCTCTTACATGAAGCGATCACGTGACCAACTTCAAAATATAATACGGCATCCATCTTGTCTCAAAATCGTCATTTTTAAAGTTCTTTTTAATTCATATTGAGTGTTGTATTCGTCGTAAAACCTCTTTATTTTCGCTTAAATTCTGTGCATCTACATACTGAAACAACGCAATGACAATATATTTGAGTTTAAATGAGCATCCAACTTTGATTATTTCTCTAACGAAGCCTATTTTTCACTTATGTGAAATGTAAACAGCAAAATATGTAGGATGAGTTGTATAGGAATTGCTGTATTTTTTTAATGCAAAAGAATTTAGCTGATGGAGTCTGCATAGCTGATATGAAAGAAATATTCATTGACTTTACCGAGAAAAGGACGATTTTTTGCGATGAAGTTTAAAGCATAGAGTTAAATTACTTATAGCTCCATGGTCTTAATTTTTAAATAAAATAAATTATTATAGTATTGTGATGAATGACATGAATGGGAAATTATTTATGAATGAAATGCTGCCTTTTTAGAGAGAGCCAGGCGTGTTATTTTCTCTATGACGTCATTTGAATGAATTTCAGTTGTTTTCGATGAAGTTTTTAAATATAATAAATTATCGTGGTATTATGATAATTCTAAAATCGTTACCGAGTAATATATCACATTTTAGAGATGTTTAAACCAGGCAATTTATATTTCAATGCCGTCATTTGAATGAAGTTCATTTTTTTGGATGAATGTTTAAGTTTTCAACTATAATAAATCAATGTATTATTGTGAGAAGTTTTAAAATATTACCGAGGAATGTATTACATTTTAGACATGTGTAAATAAAATGGCATTGAAGTTGGAAAGTGTTTCTTAATCAATGCTTTAAGCATGATTGATCTTTCTTGTTTATATTATATTTATATCAGTGCACCAAATCCACATCCTGCGTTTAGAAATACACCTTTAAATATTGCATTTTAATATTTATTCATTATTATGTCCGTATTTCTATGAGTAAATGTGCTGTCGCAAAGTTTTCATCAATTGATAATAAAAACTCCAGATCTCATTTAACGAAATCTAAATAATATCCGTAAAGATAAAATTAGAAAATATATTCGCTGTTGTATTCTGAAATCGAAGATTAACTGTTTATCTGCTTTTTCAATGAACAAATATAGTAAATGGATGCATAGGGAAAAATAAAAACAAACTGAGACGGCATTACGAACTGGTCTGGTTCGGAATACGATTCGTCGATATTTCTGGGTGTGGTGCAGATATATTTCACTATCCTTAAACAATTATCATATAAAGAAGATGGAGGTTAAAAAAATAGCCCCAAGGAAGTTCATTACAAATGAGGTATCCAATGGAAAACACATAAACTCATCTTAGCAAAGATCAGATGTTGAAAATATTTTGGCCCTAATGCTGGCTGACGAGATGGCAAAAGTCAATTATCTTTGATTTTACCTTTCACTGCATAATATTTCCTTTTCCTGATATTTGCGATTATATCCATTGAAAAGAATAGAAAAACAATCTCAGATGTTTTTATCCCGGGATTTCGGGATTAAAATTTACTCAGATCTGGGATCTCGCGAGATTGGGAATTTAATTTTATTTTACTTAAAAGTGCCTATTTTAAACTCAAACTTTTTTATTTATTTGTCTATAAATATTACATATATTTAAACGATAACAGTATGTTGACATCCTCTTAAAGCAAACTTTAGGTACAAAGAACTTTCGGACATAATGAACATTATTTTTTATATAAAAAAAAAAAGGTTGACCGAAGTTTGGTCATTTTTTGCGCTTTTAATGTACATCGACCGACCATGCTCATAAAAAACGTTGAACAGTAAACCATTCGAAGGATTGGACAGTGAAATTAAATTAAAAAAAATTTCGTAATTTTGTCCGAAATGTATATGTGTGCTTTGACATATAGGGAAATATACCCATATACTCATACCACACATGTCGCACATATCACATCCCGCGTATGCACACACAATCAGGATATTTTGACCAACACGAAAGACATTGCCCATTACGATATATTTAGAGTTAACTTAATTCGGACCGACACCCATGAAAATATCGAATTTCGCGTAATTTTAAATGAATTCATTCATTTTGCATGTTATTTTGTGCATTAAAATAAAATTGACTCAACCTCTGCATTGCTTGCATAAGATTTCTTTTATCGATACACATCAGTTTAGTTTGCCGAAAAAGGTTGGCAAACCTCACGTTATTAAAAGAATCTAGATTTCAGCCACATTTACTTGACATTACTTACGTAATTGTATGACGTGCGTGAATGCCAAACAGCTCTGTCGAAAACATGAAGCAATTTTATGCAGAAGATTTCAGTCTGATAATACAGTGAAATAAAATATCTGATGACGGCAGCACATGACTTTCCCTACAAGCTCCTCTCCATTCAATTATTTAATTCAATTATTGAGTTTATTGGAACAAAATAACGTGGTTACTTTTCTTTTAATTACGCCGAATTTGCAGTTTTAATTCAGTTTTACTTATTTTTTTCATTTAGCGACCACTTCATTTTTACTTTCTCGTACGAAGTATTGTTCTCGCGAAAATTTTCGAGTTCCAGATTTTGATGCCAATATATGTTTTAGGATTTCCTGAACACTTTTTGACTATATTTAGAGTAGTGCCTGTATGCTTGTGGTCGATTTTGTGTATACGATAGCTGTTACAAATATTGATGGATTTTAACGAAATTTTATGTTTGGTTTTATTATCTAAAAATCTATAACTAGATACAGTTTTTTTAAATTTGAGCGAAAACTTCGAAATGTATTCCTAATTTTGTATTTACTTAACATGACAGCATAGAATAAAATGTGACGTAATCAAACATAAAAGGGGATATTTATGGTTCAATGATCCTGAAACGTAGTTTCAATCACTGTAGTGAAAAACAACTTAGATACAATTTTTGTGTTCGTGACATCATTAGCCCCCTCCAAGGGACTGAGAGGGCAAGTTACCATTGTCTGTCAACATTGATATCAATCAAAAGGTTTTTTTAAGCCCTTTAAAATGAAGGGTAATATGCCACAATTGGGTTCATTTGGATCAATAATACAGATTTCTCAAAATTTTCTTGTGAAATTTGAAGGGGAAAAAAATTACGAGTTACTTAAAAATGGATTCTGATATGAGAAAGTTAAGTAGAGCTACAATCCAGTTAATTTATTTTGAAATGGTGACGTGGCAAAAATTTAAAAAACTGAAAGGAGAACGGTTCATCCTAAGGTAATGATAAGGGCAGGTCGTATTCATTTTATTGTCAAAAAGTATACATTATATAAGCATTTAATCAAAACATTTCAACATATTTAATTTTTAATTCCAAATTTTGTCGAATTTGGCGGATCATTTCGCAAAAGATAACAAGTTAATATAAGTGACTTACGGAGTTTGCAAAATTTCGCCAAACAATCTTTAAGCAAAGGTAGAAACATATATTGCACATAGACAGAAACACGTATAGCGACACAGACAGACATATACAAATGTCAGGCTAAAATAGTTTTCGTCGTATTCCAGGCTGCTCGAAATGTATAGATCCATCGAAAACTCGAGTTCGAATTTTCTCGAGTTTTCGAATTTTCGACCTTATTATAACCGGATGGCCAAATGAGTGGAAAATAGAACAAAAGTTATTCAAATATATTTTTTTTTGTATGTTAATCAATAAAATATAACTTAAAGTAATTTAAAATTATACAATGTTTTGTATTTAAAATTATTTCATAATCTATAAATTGAATATTATTTTAAATATTTGTTTCAGTAAGTATACAATTTATATTCTTGCATTTATACTTGTGCTCAAGAGATTGGCTAGTATTAAGTCAAGAATAGCTAGTAAAAATATGGGGTAAACTGGTGTGTGGCTCCTGAACTTCAGAAACTTAATTCAAGCTATCTGCCAGTACATGTATAATATTTTGTGAAATTACGCTGAAGGATTCCTTTCTGAATGCTGAAAATATTTCTAAAAATTTATGGCATAGACGAGAAAACAGTAAGCATGATAACCGAACTCACCAGCAATGAGAAGATATTTACGATCCGTCAAGATTAGAACCTGATGAAAACATTTCACGTGGACAGCTCATGCATAGAAATTTATATTTCACACTGAGGATTGAAATTGTCTTTAAAAAGGGCAGAATGCCAATAATTGGAACGGGAATAATCTCAATCTCCAATTTTCTGAATCCGTTTGCCAATGTATATTTTGCTGGCTGCAATCAACATCATCATATTTTCTATCACATCTTTAATGACAGTAAAAAATTAGCTGCTATTGGGATTTGCGTATGATAAAAATATTTATCTACAACTTTATTTTTTGTTGCAAAACTTTTATATGACGGTTAAGGATAGATTTGGATTAAGCTATTAATAGTGGGACAATGATAACAATGCTGTGGTAAAACGCATTACTACTTTACTACATATTGTGGGTAGATTTATTTTTATTTTTAGAATTTATTTTTCCAATAAAATAAAAGTAACTTTTCCAGTGAATCCCAAATAACAGAGCTGTTGTTTGAAAGAAAAGTTTCATCCCATTTTAAAAAGCAAATTCAAATATATTTCTATAGTTAAAATTTCTCCTACATTTGAAATATTGATTAAAATTTTACCGTCTCATACTATTATATAGAGAAAGTATTATTTTCACAAACATTTTTGAATTAGAGATTTGAACGGATAAACACGTAGTTAGGAGACCTGCTGAACATATTTTGAACTGCTCGTTTCTCTCTGCGTGTTTGAGTGTCTGTGTATACGATAATTGAACTACAAATTCACATATTGCTATGACATTTTTTGCGCAAATACATTATGCAAAAATTTTGATGCTGATGAATACACGACTTTTTCTATATAATGCAATTAATTTACTTCTTTCACGGTGATAAATGATGTATATAATAACCACGACACAATATTTTAATATTGAATTGTACATTTGGCCCTTTTACGGATGACAACATGTAAAACTATTTAGAAGTACTCAATTAACTCATATTTTGTCCAACTCTAAATTGACAATTATCAATATTGATAGCATCCGTAATAAGCAATAGAGTCCATATATTAAGTTTTTTTTAAATAATTAATCAGTTTGCGTTATTTCCGTTAATTTATCGTCATTTTTGAAATTTTGACCCTATTTTCGTCCAAGGTCCGTAGAATATCTTATATATATTAAATCAAGGTTAATATTCTATTAACCTTAATTTTAGTCCACCTGGGGCGACAAATCGCCAAGTAAGAGCTATGGTTTGTCTATAGCTCCAACTTGGCGATTATAAATCTATTTTCACTACTATCTTCAAATCAAACCATAATAAATCACTAGACAAGGCAAGAAGCACACAAAAGTATAAGACTGTAACTCTAAGTAAATGCATGAAGCAGACGTTCATTGGTAATTTTAAAAACTTAACTTAAAAAAGTACTGCCGGAACTTAATGGTACTTAAATTAAAGATAATATATTGGAGAGTGCAGGAAAGACATATGCTGCCATAATAAATATTTCCCCGTTTCAGCAAGTTGCAGAGCATCAGGAAAAAGCTGAATTAACATTTTTATACAATTTCAAAATCTTCCTATTTATAAAAATTATGAAAAGTAAAAATATCCTCAATACGCTTTGCATGTGAAAAAGTATTAAAAATGCACTTTTTTGAGGAAGTTCGACACCCGTGACCTTGATTATGTCGCAAGGTAACAATTTAGAATGATGCAAGTTCGAATGCAAGAGGAAAGTTCAAGAGTTCTTCTGAATCGGTGGTTGAAACCATAATAGGCGAAAAATATGCAACGTCCACCCAGGCTTTCCTTGAAAAAAAATATGCAAAATAATC
This sequence comes from Amaurobius ferox, assembly GCA_951213105.1. Lineage (NCBI taxonomy): Eukaryota > Metazoa > Arthropoda > Arachnida > Araneae > Amaurobiidae > Amaurobius > Amaurobius ferox. The sequence continues at coordinate 149,656,131 of OX578135.1, read as the reverse complement.
ACTTGCAATAAAGTCATCAATCCGGAACCCATTTTTCCGATCTTTCAGATTATGCGGACTAAAATTGCTTTCATTAATTGAAAACTTTGAAGTTTAGAAAGAGTTAGATAATTTTGTTACAGCGATTAAACTATCTGTCAAATTACTTTCAACTTCAATTTGCTTATTGATTTATTTAGGTTAAATGTCGTCTAACAACCGCCGAAAGGTCAGTAGTTCCTAAAATGTGTGACATAGGTTTTATTTTGAAAATTGCAGTGTTAAAAATTAGCTTTTAAATTTCAAATTGATTATCTTTATTTCAAGCAATGTTTAGTTTTACGCATTTGAAAATATACTATATAGATCATTATCCTGTATTTATTAAATATTTTTTTTATTCGAATCTTTCCGGTCGCGTATGATCCACATAAATAGAATAAACCGCAGAGTGTTACGATATACAGTTCCCACATTTTTATTTATTTTATTTTTATTTTTGTTGAGTGTTTTACTTGTGTATTTAGAATAAACTTATACACAAAAATGACACATTCTTTTAAAATCTCTCGCACAGGCCACATAGGAAAGATATTTTGTTGTCAAACAATTTTCGGGTTCGAACTCATTGTACATTGGTATTGAATTTTACCAGAACTTCTATAGGTAATTTCCCTGATACTTTCATAATTATCTACAGGGGCCTATTTTTTATTCCGTATTTTTTGTTGTTGTTGTTGAGACCCAGACCGTCCAACCTACCAGAAAGGTGTAAGGTAACTGTATGGACGGCTGGGAAGTATCCGTATTTTTTGTGGAAAACGTTCTAATTTAGTGAAAAAGGAATTTTAAATTTACATTTAGTAAAATTTTAATCGTAAGTTATCAGTTTTGAGTCATGATAAGTTTTATAAACTATAAGATCATTCTATTTTTTTTTTTACATAATGTATATGTTTACATTTCTTATTTTAACCTAAAATTGTAAATTTATTTTAACCTAAATTATTACGAAATGTTTTTTGATGGAGTTTGTTGACAGAAAATATTTGTAGCGAGAAAATTTTATTTAAAAGCTCACTTTTGTTTTAGTATGCTTATTTACTTTTTTAATATGAATAATTTATTGTTAACCAGTTTATTAATAGCATAAGCATAGGTAAAAATTTAAACTTATAAGTATAAAATGAAAGTGAACCACATTTCATGACGTTTTTGTACCCAAACATAAAACAGTATCATAGGGTTTGACTTTCTCTTCTTTAGATCAAATTTACGAATTTTGCAAAGTTTGATTGAGAGGCTGTTAAAAATATGGGACCTACAACTTCCTATAGATAAATCAGAAATTACAATAAACATTCATAAAAAACAAAACTTGCTTATAAGGGGCGTTCCCCGAAATATGGAAAACACTCCCATTGCAGATACCATCATCTACGGACCGGTTTCGTGCTTATAATGCACTCGTCAGTACAGAATACCCAATATCTGCAATGACATATGGGAAAGAGAAGATTTTGTGCTTTATGAACTTTGCCTTTGCAGCTTCGTGTGGCTCGAATTAAATTGTAAACGAATTTTATGTCAGCCACACGGAAGGACCTAAATTGTCAATCTCGCAAAAATTGTGGCTTATAGCATGTTTCTTGCTGCCATTGCAGATATCTGCTATTCCATGCAGACGAGCGCATAATAAGTATGAAATCGGTCCATGGATGCCGGTACCTGCAATGGAATGTCTTCCAAATGATATGTTCTCCCATTAATATCTAACACTGTTTATATTTTGCTTTTCGATTATGGCTTGAATTTTTGTTTGCATCATTTGTGTATTTTCAATTTCTTTTGTAGAAATTAAATAGTTTTATTCTTACTTTTACAGAGATGTGCTTTGTTTGGCATTGTTAGTGAGCTTAGTATCTTAAAATGGCTCGATCTTTCCAAATTTTGTATTTTTATTATTTGTTGTAATTGTTTAATATCCTTACATTTTATGTATGAATCTATGAATAACTCATAAACCTTTTTGAAGATGAGATCAGTGCAGCAAGGTTGACAAAAAATATCTTGTAAGAACTTCGCTTTGGATGTGATACTTATATATAATTTTAAGGTTTTTGTCTCGCAAAAAATCTTTGTTGGTCAAATCAAAATTTTGTGAAAAATTAGTTTTAATATGTGCACTTTTGTGACAAAAGTGTGGAAACTGAAAATATATAGAATTATTTCATGGAGTGTCCGCTTTATAGCATGTGGAATTTTGCGATTGAAATGCGAAAATTGAAACTATGTAGTATTTCATGAAGAATCCATTTTTAAAAAGTGGAATTTTGTTCTGAAATATGGAAGCCGAAAATGTGTAGGATTTTATGAAGTATTCGTTTTTAATATGTGGAATTTTGTGAATGAAATGGGGAAACTGAAAATTTGTAGAATTTTACGACGGATTTTAAATGGATGTAAAAACGAATTTTAATATGTGGAATTCGATGACTGAAATGTGTAAATTGAAAATATGTGGAATTTTATGAAAGATCAATGTGTAATATGTGGAATGTTGTTCTGAAATATGAAAGCAGAATATATATGGAATTTCTAATGGATTTGTTTTTAGTATGTGGAAATTTTAAATACATCCGTTTTTAATATGCAAAATTTTGTTCTAAAATCAATTCGAAATTATTTTCAAACAGATTCTTGAATGCACATTTTTATTTGGGATCTCCAAAGTGAAAAAAATAAAACAGGAAGTGATGAAAACAATTTTCGTGCAAACAATTGGCAATTTCTGTAACACAATGCCATTCATAGACGCGTCATGCATGTATTTCGAATAATTCTCGGGACACAGATGGCAGAATTTCCGTTGCTTTTACTCGGAAAACAAATTAATTCAAAAAAAAAAAAAAGAGAGAAGAAATTGCATTGTTATGCAATATAACGTAAACTAAAATTCTATATCGGTGTGTTTACATAATCCATAATTTAAATATCCATTTCTGTCAATTCTTCTTTTGTGCGAAAATAGAAACTTTGCTTTACTAAGCTACAGAAATGTAGGAATGAAATGTGACATACATTTCAATTTTAACACGCTCATTAAATTTATTGCTAAATTTAAGTTCACGACACAGGTAACGGTGAAAAACAATTGCGTGTGGGCAACACATGACTTTCCTTACAGATTCAAATATATGTTTACTTATTTTTTGTAATATATATATATATTTATAGAAATGAGGATAGTCGTTTTATAGCACACGAAATATATATTAAAAGAATAATGATTCACAATTTCGTAAATTTTCTTGGTTTCAATTTTTATACGGTGACTTGGCGTACTTTAAAATACGCAATTAAAAAAAATAGTAAAACTGCATAATTTCGCGGAAATATAGTAGTCATTTTTCTGAGCTCTAATGGAGTATAGCAATTGCTGTTACCCCCACCCCCCCCACCCCCAAGATATGCTAACTTAATTAGATAAAGAGTATTTTAAACGAAGTGTGATAAAATTGTATCTTTGCATAACATTTTAGAACATATTAATAAAAAAATCTTCGTACTTTCTTGAAGTATAACAAAAATCTCAAATTTAATACAAATCATTCTAGAGTCTACTTTGACAATAAGAGCTTGCAATTTCGTAGCTCAATGGTAGGTAAAACGTCGGCTGGCCAGTTCGAAGGTCCAGATTTGATTTCCGGTTGGGGCAATAAGGTTCTTTACAAGGGTAACTGTATATAACGATAATTTTGCACTTTTCAAGATTTTTGAAAGCAATATAGAGTCATTGACAATCCATTAATGCTGAAGAATATCGTACACAAAGGTAGCTGATCCTATGGAATCATCCCCAATTAAACAGCTGTAGATGTTGTTACGTTAATTGAAACATTATAGAATCTCATTGCTACACTACCGAATGTCCTAGACGTATATCAGAATTCATTAGATGGTTTGAAAAATGCATATGGTGCGTGTATTCTGGTGCAAAAACCAAGCTATCGAGCTTATTTTTCTTTTTAATTAAAGACTAAATGTTTTAAATTCATATTTAATTATCAAAAATTTTTAAGGTACATATGAATGGATTAAATAACAAGTATTTTGTTTCTGTTTCTATTCATTAATGTATTTTTTTATTTCTGAATAGAAACATAATTCCCTATGTAATTGTTATTATTATACATATGCATTTTTAAAATTATAAAATGTAGTTACAATACACTTGCTAAATTTTTAAAAAGCAGTTAGATTATTATTTATGTTCATCTACATTCTTCATCTGGAATATTATTTAAAATTTTATGTTTAACATGATATTAATACACACGTTTTAAATAACATTCCACAGGTTCAATCTTGTTTATAACGATAAATTGTCTAGAACAATATATTTTCACCAGGTTCCTAGAATGTCGTTATAGGCAGGTTTCATTGTATATGGTGTCATGAAATATTCTCCTTAATAACAATTTTTCTTTACGTTTTAAGAATGTATAGTTGTCAATCTCAGAATGTGCTATTTCTCTAGGGTATGTACTATTTTGCTAGGCAGGATCTAAAAAGGACTAAGCACTCCCCCCCCCCCCCTCAAAGGGGTATGAAAAATGATAAAAAAAATATCCAGTTTCTAGTAATGATATGAAATTCATCCCAGCATGTCATTCACATTGTGGATGAAACATTGCGTTTTGAGGATATTTTTTTATAAATTATTTCGTTTTGTATGATGCAGAAATATTTTTTTTTAGTTTAGCTGAATTTGTGGTTATACTGATAATTATCAATTTATTTAGATATTTAATTTAGAAATATTTAAAAGTTTTAAAAATTAAATGAAGATAATAGTATTTAGAATACTTTTGTATTATTGCGAGGTTAAACATTATAGAGTCAAAATCAACTGATGAGTATTTGTAGAGTTAATATTATGTATTAACTGGTATTAATTTTTAAAAATTTCCTTCGATTCACTAACAGCTTTACTACTATTTAATGCCTATATTAAGATCAATTGTAATTATTATATATCAATATTAATGTATAGTATAGCTATATAAATTTTCACAATCAAGTATTAGCTTATAAATATAGCTATACAATTAACTATTTGTTAATAATGCATATAATAGGGTATATGCATTGAAATATATAATAATAGTTAGAATTTGCAGATGCTAAAGACTAATAGGCTTTGTAGTATATAAATTTTGATTCAATAACATGTAACAATAGTCGTCTCCAATGACAAAGAGTACTGTATTTCACTATAATTAAAATATTTTTAATAGAACGATTTATTCAATGACTAAAATTTAATATTTTAGTGTATTTCCTAAGCTCCTCCCCCTTAATTTTTTTTCCAAGTGAGCCTCCTTGAATTTTACTGCATTTCTTGGATTTAATTTCTGGCTACGACCTTGGTTTTAAGAATTAGTTACTGTCAGTCTACGAATATATGTAATTTGCGGGCTATTCACTACAAGTACTTATTTTTTAAAATATCAGGGGATGAATTTGGATGAGAAATATAATTTTTGGGCTGGACAGTGGTCAGTGAATACTCTTCACTTACTTGGGGTCCGTCTCCGTCCCATTGGGCGCATAGACTTCTCTCCTACAGCACATGTTCCCCATGATGGCCGCATGTAGAAATTCACAACACCTGACATCGTTCACGATGCATCAAAATCCTCTGTTAAAACAGTTCCACTTTTCACTCCAGTAGTAGTAACAGCATCACTAGAGATTCCTCATCATCTCTCTCTCTAACCAAAACAAACTAGCTCCAGGTCGATGGCGGTAAACTTCAGAACACCTGCGTTTGTTCCAAACAAAGCCTGACGCCGTTCTGAACCGAACCTTCTGCTACTTCGGCTTCACCTGGCCGCTTATTCGTTGAGATGAAGAATAATCTTGTTTGGGGCGGGAAGCGTGCCGGTAGTTTTGACATTCCCCCCCTTTTCTACCTTTCTACCTCCCGATACACACACAAACTTCTGGAGGACGCGGAATTGACATTCGTGGGTGAGTGGTTTTTGCAGTTTGGAGTTGGCTTTTTTTGGCCGGTAATGAGCAGTTTTGGAGACGGTTTGCAAAGTTTTAAGAGCAAAATAATCCGGTGATGATTATAAGTAGGACACAAATTGGTTAAAAATTACCATGTGCGTTAGGAGTTTTTGAAGTATTTGAGACCTATTTTCATGTTGGCCGAATTCGAGACTTCGTGTTTATATCTTATTAAAGTGTTTAAAAAATTGGTTAAAAGTTTACATAAAATCACCGTGTATGACAATTGTTTTCAGAGCTGGATTACCGAACAGCATTAAGTACTTACTTAGGGCATCAGCAAAGCAAGGATACAAAAGAAAAAGAAAAAAATATATAGAGTTTTAAGTTATTTTTTTTAAATTTAAATATTCAAAAAATAATTAAAACATTTAAATTCAGTAATTTTTTTAATAATTTAAATATTGTAATTTGTAAAAGTTTATTTACACCAAGCATTTATTTCTTGCCTGATCTTCCCCACCCCCAGTCCCTATAGATATTGTCCTTGATTTCCTTACTTGCTCGTTTTTCTCTCGGGAATAAAAAGTAAACGGCCTTAAGGTATTTCTTTGACATGTACCTCTAATTCAAATTTTTATTTTATATATATATATATTTCGAAATGAACTTATCTTAAGCCTAAAGCTCTTCCATGTGCAAGCTTTCTTGCTTGATTATTTTGTTTTCTTATTTTCATTCCTCATTTTTGAAATTTGTTGATTGTCTTTGTCTTTACGCTTTATTATTTCCTCTTTATGTCTTAATTTCTTTTATTTCTTTGTATTTTGTAGAAAATTTTGGAATAGTGTATTATGAGTTACTACATACATTCTAATTCATATATTTACTAATTTATATTTGTATTTATATATATATATATATATATATATATATATATATATATATATATATATATATATATATATATATATATATATATATATATATATATATATATATATATATATATATATTCTGTGGGTGTTTTAGAAAGTTAGGTTTATCGTGTTGCATCTTCTTATTTTTTGTTCATTGGATTTTCAAACTACTATTATTATATATATATATATATATAAGAAAAATGTAATAATTAAAATTCAAGTAATATTAACATCACCATAGAAGCAAAACCACCACCATATTGCCGATAAGAGAAGAGAACAGCACCGGCCCAAATTCAATGATTAATCAGAATTAAATTCATCTTCAGGTCTGAGTATTTAATCCTAATTAACCCAAACAAATGCTTGTTTCAGATTGAGCAATAGTACATTACTATAAATACTCAAACGCAGACTACAGGCATCAAAAGATGAAAAAATGAAGAAACATTAAGGAAATTTGTATTACCATGTGGCATGAACCCTTCTTCTTTCACCAAGGGTATACGCGATCAACCTCAGCAGAATAAATTATCTAGAAGCGCCGGAATGAACAAGTCGAAATACAACCAGGGAGGCAGTACGAACGTTCACAGCAACACTCCTAGACCCGTTCAGTGAGTTATAGCAGGAGACAGGACAATTACCGGTATAAGCAATTCAGAATATGAACATGAAGCAAAGATGAAATTCTTACTAAACAAGTGATTCATAGAAGAAATGGATAAACGAGAATGCCACTATACACCATTATAAGGGCTCTCAAATCGTAGTTTTAAACTGGCTAAAGTTACAATTTTTTAGCGAAAATAAAATTCAAAACATTAATATTAATGTATCATATTTTCCGATTTTTTGAATTTTTCTAATTTTTTTTAGCTTATTTTATTATTTTTCATTTTTATTTATTTATATAATTAATAAATAATTATATATATGTGTATTTTTCTTTTTTTTCCGTTACTCACTATAACTGGGAAAGTTGTCTTGGATGTTATCGAGTGGAAGTTGATACACTTAGTTGATAATTTTAATAACGAATTTGGGAGGATATGCATTATTAGTCACTGTATTCAATAATTCCATAAAATGTGCTAATTTATAATTTTCATCACAAATTTTATTGATTCTAAGAACCTGGTTTATTATAATATTTCTAAAAACTGATGTACGCAAACAAGAGACAAAATGTTGAATTTTAGATGTATTAAATTTAAAATCCTGTTTTTTATCATACAAGTTTATAACCATATTACAATTTTGTAAATTTAAATTTAAATCCAAAACGTTTGCAACATTAGAATCATTATTACTTGCATTTAATTGTAAATTATTAGGATAAAAGTTAAATACTAGAGGGATATTATTAAGGGATATATATATATATATATATATATATATATATATTATATGAATTTGATTAACTTATAAGAGTCAAATACCTGTGACTTATCCGTTATTAATTGATGAAAGTTTAACACATGTAAAATTATATGTGACCCAAATTAATGCATGAAAAACAAACGCTTTATATATGAAACAGGTACTAAACAGTTACTAAATACCCCTCATTCCTTGTTCCACATATAAGGTATGCAATATAATTTACATTCAGGATATCATGTTGAGAAAGTCATGATATTATTGATGTCTTTTACTATTCCCAACTGAAAAAGTAAAATTCTACGAAAATTCATATATGTAATATAGATACTAAACCCCTTGTTCCCTATATTAAAATACATGGTGCAAGAATGGTAAAAGAGCCGTATATATTCAATCAAATAAATCAACAAAAGGATCTAGGTCTTTATAGACACCTAAAAAACTGTGTGAATATCGCACTCTGGAAAGTAAAAACAATAAATTAAAATACAATGAAAATAAATTAAAAAATTTAAAAGTATTTCCGAAACCATGCACATTCTCAAGGGCTATGCCTGGATACTGAAATTCTACGTTTCTGTGTGCATAACTGTAATATTTATTACAGAAATTATGCATATATATATATATATATATATATATATATATATATATATATATATATATATACAGTAATAATTTTAATTATTTATTAGTTTACTAAATACTTACAACTCATCCCCTATCAAATTCAAAAGTAGTTTGGTGATTGATAAAATGGTTAAAAGGATTATTGATTTATACGAAACATATATTAGAAGGCATGAAACGAAGTGATTTGTAATAGAATTGCTTTTAAAAAACAGACAATTTGCATATACTAAGCCTCTTCACCTGGCAGAAGGCACAGTAACAATTGGTAAGAAATTGCAAAATGTGGAATTACAGCTAGTCGAAATTGAGCTGAGTGATTTTGTAGCTTTAGCCTAATTAAAAAATGAAGCATAAGACAGAAAAACGAGGATGTGCTTGAAAATTAGATGTGAAAATCCCCCAAAAAGTATTTCTGTGACGAATGGTCGTTCTCAAAAACCATCTCTGGCACAGAAATACTAATTGGAGCAGCGTTTCTGACTCCTGATAACTTTCTCAATCACTCACTTTCCATTGATATTTCAATTCAGCATTCTTAATATGTTTTACAAATCAGCATTCTTAATACGTTTTACAATATCTCTTTTTGTTCCGTGGTTGTTCTTTAAGTTTAATTATATATATCTGGTGGATACTACAAACTATATCGACGGAAGCCTGTGCCTTTTTTCTCTGTTTTACTCGGCGCTAACCTGTTTAAAGAATAATAGCCTCCTCATCCCGATCAGACTTTGACCAGAAGAATGAATCCTTCTTGGCTGAACCCATCGCCTTCTGTGTTCTTCTAAGTAATGAACCACGATCCCATCCCATGTTTTGGGTGGGAATCACCTCAACCCGAGTTCAGGGATGCATAAACGATGGATGTCCCTGGGAGTAGTTCCCTCTCGGCTCAGCGATCGGGCTTATTTAGATGAATTCATAACGACATGTCCCCGGGTCGTTTGCCATGCAATTGGGGCATAGATGAAAAATCATCGACTATACATCGAGGAGATATCGAACGGGACAAATCTTCCCTGTGACTTACTAGCCCCGATTGAGATGTTTCCTGGAATAGTTAAATGTAAATAAATTTGATAAAAAATTCGATATGACATCCATGGAACTATTTTTATGGAATATGGACGAAGGAAAACGCGGTCTAACTGAATTAGTAATGAAATCGAATTTTCAAAATGATATGCTTGAACTAGTTTAAACGGATTAACAGCTCTTTTTCTTTCACTCGAAAAAGACCTTTCGTATCTTTCAAAATAACCTAAATATTAAGACTAACTTTTTGTTTGACAAGTTATGATTTTCCTTGTCTTTAAGCCAGTTAAAGACAGGGAAACGAACACTCTTAAAGAAATAAGTTACAAGTTTCTTTTAATGAGTTTCATTTTGTTTGACTATGCTAGATGTCCACCAGGGCACTTAGTTGTTAGGACACTTAGCTTCGAAAATAGTGATTTTGATCGAAAATGGGTCGATATTTATATTTCTGCTCCATAAACGATACAACAAATGTACAAATATTTAGCCTTCTAGGTCCCCAGGGGGAAGGGGGCTTCTGGATTCATAAAACTCCATTTTTTCCATCCCCGGGAAAAAAAAATCGGAAATTTAGTATGATAAGGGTCTGTTCCGTAGACAATATGCAAATATTTGGCCTTTCTGTTCATCTGGTAGCGGAGGCTTCTGGGAGACCAGGAAAGGTTTTTCAAAAAACACTTTTCTCCACTTCTGCAGTGGGGGGGGGGGGGGGGGGGGGGAAGAGAAGAGTGTAAAAAGTTTAAGTTCGTTAGGTTCTGTTCTGTAGATGATACACTAATTGCGCAAATATATAGGTCAACGAAAGGGGGAGAGGTTCTAGCTGGAGGGCCTGGAAAGGTCTTTGAAAAAATTCCATTTATTTTCTGTCACCCGTTAGGTTCTGTACCGTGGCCAATATTATAAGTATGCAACGATTCAATTTTTAAGGTCGTTGGGGGGCGGGGATACTAGATTGTCAGAAAGAACAAACATTCTTTAGATAATTATTATATAGATATTTTTTTAATTTAACTCTTTATAGGAACAAATTAATCACAGGATCATCCTTCACATATACCCTCGGATTGGATTTAAAATTTTACAAAAATCAGCTTGCAAAAAATGAAACCACAAAAATGCGATTTATATGAATCAGTGGGCATAAAGGTTGGCCATAAAACCATTTATTATTATTGTTATTATTATTATTATTATTATTATTTTTTTTTTCATATACTCAACGACTTGCATTTTAGAATCGCGCTCTCGTTTCAGATAACACCACCCATAGACCAGTTTCACACTCAGTTACCTTATTTCACGTTCCATCTCCCTTAGCTACATTGTAAATCCGATATTATCTACTAAAAAGTTGAAAATTGTTGTCAAAATTTATTTTCACATGGGTCAATAATATATACTATTTAACAGTTATGCTGGATTAACCGCAACTATTTTTCCATGATAATTTTGAATAACATTTTTTTTACTTATTATGTGTTACATTTTTTGCTTATTACAATTGTTATTCATTTTCTATTTATTTATTTGTTATTTGCGTTAGACCAGGCAAGGCATCTCCTTATAGAATGATTAGTTTGAATCTTTCATTTCTTGTGATTACGCAGTAGAATTTCATGCATTTTGCAAAATTTTAGTCCAGTAAAATACCTCGCTCTTTATACTTACAGAACACACCTAAAGGGGTATTTTCAAAACTTGGATAAGAACCGATTTCTCGTTTATTGTGCACTCATTAGCATAAATAGAATAACCTATATTATATCCTAAAGATTGAGCTTGGATTCAGCTCTAGAATAAATTTGAAACAGGTGGTAGGAGTGAAGGTGTTGGTCACCGTAGAGTTTGCAGAGTCCACTTCGCCAATAAGAGCTTACAATTTCGTCCCAGTAGCTCAACGGTAGAGCGTCGGTCGGCTAGTCCAATGATCCAGGATTCGATTCCCAGTTGGGGCTTCTATACAATAGCGCTCGAACAAATCAACCCTGTAGGTTATTGCTAAGATGTTGGAGGTTTGAAAGTAAACTAGTACGACTAGCACGGATTCAGTGGACTCTGGGATATTGAGCACCGATTTCAAATCGAGAGGATAACAACCACGCAGGAAGATAACGTGGAGTATAAAATAGTATCAGGAGGCTAACCTGGGGTAAGACTAGTAGGAGATGCTCAGTCAGATTATCAGTTGCACGTCAATCCGACATTAGAGAGTGGAGAATACAGAGTCCACTTCGACAACAAGAGCTTGCAATTTTGTCCTAGCAGCTCAACGGTAGAGCATCGGCTGGCCAGTTCGAAGATCCAGGGCTCGATTCCAGGTTGGGGAAGCAAGGTTTTGTACCCCTAACAGCATTTTTTTTCACAGTGACGTAAGATTTACGTCACACTGTGACTTTGGGACGTCACAGGACGTCGCAGTATGTCTCGGCAAAGTCATAGTGATGTCACAGCGAAGTCATTTTGGTTATTTTCATGGTCGTTTGTGACTTCGCATATTAACTTGTTTGTGACGTCACATTGTAATTGCCATTGTAATGTCGTCACATTGTTACGTGTTAATTAAATTGTGGAAACGTCACAGAATATAATCACAATGAAGTTACAAAATTACTAATACGTAACGTCGCGTAGAAGTCACAAATATGATGTCACATTGTGATCCAGGTGCCACGTGACTACAACGCCACTGTCACACATGTGACGATCTTTGCTGTGAAGGAAGGTTTTCGAAGTTGTATCGCATAACAAATTATCTAGCTGCCATTGTAGGTTTTGGTTATTTCATGCTGACAAGCGCATAATAAATATAAAACCGGTTCATAGATTCTGTTATATACAATGACAGAGTGATCATGTGATTCTATGTTTATCTTGCTGATGTTTGTCTGAATCGTAAGTCTTGAAAATAGGCTAAAATTCCACAAAAACTCCATCAAAGACATTTCTCCAAACTGGTTAACTGGAATGTTTCCCTAAATCTGCCATGCTTTTTTAAAGATAAAGATTTTCCACTCATGTTCGAAACCCGAAAGCTTAGTCGATGAGGCATGGGCCCATTATGTTTTTAATTTATCATCGACGTTACGTGACAACTCGCGCATAAAAGCAAATGACTCTAAAAGTTATCAAAGCGCTGCGTTTTATGACATTGCTGACAACGGAAAGAACGCTTTTGCGGATAAAATGCAATGACTTAAAACCAGAGCATTGTTTTTCATCTTAATTTAAGCAGGGATTTAGAAAAAGATGGTATACTAAAGGAGTTAAAGAGACCATATGAGTTATATAAAGATTTAATGTGTTACGTGCTGACCTATAAAAGCTAATTAAATGTAGTAATTGAAGTTAACAGGTAATTAATTATTTGTCATTTTTGATAAATAAATGATCATATGAAAATAGGTGAAATAATGTAGATAGTGAGTGATGAACTTTTACACGTTTTATTGTTTTTAACGTTTTATTGTTTTATTGCTTTATTGATGGACTTTTACACGTTTTATTGTTTCCGGCCGCCCCAAAATTGCTGTTCTTAGTCTTCGGATGAGTCGGTCGGCCTGGGCTTTCGACGTTTCATTGTTTTTCCGCATACCGTCAATTTATATGCTGGCTTATGAACCAAAAATTTTATTTGAAGTAAAATAAAGAAAAATATATGTGTTTGACGTCTATTTTTAACGCTTTCCAACATAATTGTAACGTGTTTATGACTTTGTTTATTCGGTTTATCTGTCTGTCCGTCCGTTTGCATGATAACTGCAGTAAAAATAACTTTATCAAAATGATATTTTAGTATGTTGTCCATATGCTCTGTGGGACATATGGGAATGAAAATGAATAATATCACCCAATTAGTATCGGACTGAACCCGGGTTGAGAAAATGAAATATATTGAACCCCATGGGACCTAATTTTTCTATGCTTCGAAAATTTTAGGAAATATTCAAATCATCACATAAAATGTGTAAAAAAAAATTTCAGCAAAATATGTTAGGTAGTTTTTTAAATAAAAATCTGATGTGGGCAACACAGGACTTTCCTTATATAATGCAATGAATTTACTAATTTTACAGTTAAAAAATATTATTCTTATAATAGATGCTTATATTCTTTCCAAGATATTAAATTTTCGTCAATTAGTCGTCATTTTCATTGATTTAGCGTCACTTTTATCCATTTGGCGAGATTTTTGCTAATTTTGCAACAATTAAAAATGTCACCAAGTTGGCGACATTCCGCCAAATTCGACGCCAAAATCTCGCCAAGCGTTATGGACGGAGAAATAAGTTATTCTTACAGCAGATAAATGACTATTGGCGTTCAAATACAAAAGTATTACTCAAAATATCTTTTTTCATGAATGGAACGAGCTAGATCCACGAGAATGATGTCACCCAATTTATCGCATGGTATTACATATGAAAAGTGAACATGTTTCTCAATAGGAAATATTTTAATTTTATTTTATATAACTTTTTGATAATTTTTTTTTTAAAATGTACAATATCTCGAGAACGGTTCATGTTAGCGTTCTAAAATTTATGTCAATCGTTTTCTAATGAAAAATTACATAAGATATGTCTATTTGCGTAACTTTATTAGCGGTTTTGATTTTTTGACGATTTTTTCAAAATTTCACTCGAAAATTTAGGAGGGTTCTTAACATTCGATTGCGAATAAAAGCAATAGGCTCCATTCGTTCGTCAGTTATCGTCTCCACAGTCTCACTGACACACACACACACACACACACACACACTCACAGACATCACTTCAAACATGTTTGATTCGTGATCAGGGATGCTTGAAATGTGCTCTCCCGTCGAAAACTCGAATTCGAATTTTCGACCCCGTCACAATACTTTCCTTATACATTATGTATATAAGGAAAGTAAAAATGAAATAATAATTGCACCCATAGTACATGAAGAGATTGTGGCCTATAGTATCTTCAGCACTGACCATTTCAGCAGAACTATAGAGTATTAAGTACATGTTATGTTGTTGAGACCCAGACCGTCCGACTTACCAGAAAGGTGTAAGGTAACTGTTTGGACGGCTGGGAAGTACCACCCAATTTAGACCGGAACCCAGTGGGGGAGGCATCCACAGGGACCGTACCTTTCGGAAGGACTTACGGACCCACATGTTTAGCGTGATCGTACATGCATGAACACGTCGTTCAGCATGAATACGTCGGCAGTTGTGGCAGCGTGCAAATCCAGCGCGCAAACCACCGGGCTACCGCTCCCGAAATCTGCCAACAGCACGCGGTGTACCCTAATAAGTACATGTTGTTGTTGTTGAAACCCAGACCGTCCGACCTACCAGAAAGGTGTAAGGTAACTGTTTGGACGGTCGGGAAGTGCCACCAAATTTAGACCGGAACCCAGTGGGGGAGGCATCCACAGGGACCGTACCCTCCTTCCCCTACCACCAACCTCACGGAAGGACTTTCGGACCCACATGTTTAACGTGATCGTACTCCGCATGAACACGGCGGCAGTTTTGGCAGTGGCTGGAATCGAACCCGGGCTAATAAGTACATGTGAAAAAGATCATCGATAGTTCCAGTCCGATGGAGCCTAAAGGGTTTTGCAGAAATAACGTCTTGAATAATATAAAATATTGTAATTATAACACTATTTAAGATACTGTACTCGATCTAAAATCCAATTATATCTTACATTGGGGCTTTTAAAGAGCTACAAATTACTCTTAGTTTTCGAGATAGATACGCTAGAAACTTTAAATACTGAAACTTTTCAATTTTCTTCAACTTAACAAGACGATTACTCGAAAACTAAAATAACTGTGTAGATACGAATTCTTGATCTATCAACTGAATTTCGTTCTGAACATTTTTGTTGCTTAGCGTCGCTTAGTATTATAGCTATACTTTATGGTTTAGAAAATGTCTCGAGTGAAAATGAGCACAGCGAAGAGCAAATGAAAAAGAGCTAAGACTAAATAAAAAACAAAAACGTGTTATATATTTATTATATTTTTCGGGGGAAAAAAATGCTCAAAATATTAAAATGTTGAAATTATTTTCGTGTATTCATAAATAGTATCCTGCTTTTGATAAAACATGTACAATTCTTAAATATTTTTATTTATTCAGTTCGGAGATACATAACCATTCAAAGTGTTTACATTTTCCATCATGCTCAGATTTCAGCCAGAGACACCCAACCCAAAAATAGATGTTATTTACATCAAAATAACAGGGAGTGCAAATGCAACCCTTGCTGGTGCTTACCCCCATCAATGAGTTTAAACATATTTAAATTTCCTCCAGTCCTATTCATGAAGGTATACACTTTCATAGTCCCACTCATCATTAGTCGCATTCGAAAGTTTCGTTTTGATCGATGCGGGCTGTGCTGGTCAGAAAGATTAATTAACATGGATCGAATTTTCTCTTATGAATCATTGTTCAAGTCTTCCAATCCCCATTGTGGGAAATTGTCCCCACCATGCTTCATTATAAGTGACTCTGGGTTAATGGTAAAAGCTAAGAGCCATTTATCATTGTTTACTCGGAAGTGGGTGTAAAGAATTCGATCCAAATTTCATCGCTTGATGTAGTGTGCTTTTGAACCCGTTGTAGCAAGGAACTAACTCTTTTATATGGCTACAGATGTTACCAGATGGGTTATATATTGATTTTTACTTACTTTAGCATACATAATATATGCAATGGTCGAAAATTGAAATCAAAATTCAAAACTAATGGGGGTCGAAAATTCAAATTGTTTTCGATGAATTTACAGGGTTTGCGCCCAGTAGAAAGCAAATTAACTATTTTTGGCGCTATCGGATTTTGAATTGCATTTATCGTAGATAGGCTCATTGATTAGGCTATGTTAGTTTGGGAACTCAAATAACGATTGTGTCCCGTTTGTTTGGCTCATATAACGATTGGGTCACGCCTAAAGTGAGGAAACAGTCAGAAGAACAAAAAGTAAGACAGACAGAAGGACAGACGGACGCCTATAATTTAAGTGGGATCCTATCAAAGTTACTCATCAAACTTTCAGGAAAGTCGGTACAGCCATTCTCCCGTAATGATGAGATAAACAGACATACAAAAAGATGGATTTCCAATTCTATAGTTTTAGGTCCATTTATATAATATTCAGTATCAGAAAAGGAGAAAAAAAAATGTATCTGTCTCAATTAGCTTTCTTTCATAAGTGAATATTTTTAATTTTTTTTTCTAAAAAAATTCTTTCTTTGAATTGACAACATGTCAGTTACGGCGTTCAATTAGATGCATTATTTTGACGTATCCTATTTTAATACATTGGCATGCAGTGCGTAGATCAAAGTATTATTTTCCCGCCTGGTCAATGAAATATCCACAATTGTACAAGGAATTATTTTTTAGGGAATCTCAAGTTTCAAATCATTCGTGTTTTAATCATGCGAATCCATAAAGAAAAAAAATATATTATATCTCGTTCTTACACAATGTATCCGCACAAGAAATTTCATTGCGATGCATGTATTATTTCTTGAGACATCGCGTACACAACTCTGAGATCCATAAACACACAGTGGCACAGCTTTTCAAAAGTTCCTCTCAAGACGCTTTCAAGCCAACTTAAAACATTCGTCATCTTGAATTCAATTAACTGGACTTAACGCAGCTCAACTCGACTTTCTCGCACCAGAAACCATTTTAAGCAGCTTGTGATTTATTTGTTTATTTATTATTACTATTATTTATTTATTTATTCATTTTTGAAATTTTGAAATATATATATATATTATATATCATTGTTTCAAATGATCACAATTATAGCATGTAGCATGTTACTCTTCATTTTCAAGGGTTTAAAAAATCTTTTCATTGATTCCAGGTTTGATAATGTACTTTCGCAGAGGAGGGAGTAAACTTGTAACCCTGAGGGGGGTCTAATAATGTCACGAACACAAAAATTGTATAGTAATTATTTTTCATTGGAAATATAAAGTTTCGCGATCATTGAACCATAAATAACCCCTTTTATGTATGATTATGTCAAATTGTATCTTATGCTGTCATGTTGAAAATTATATAAAATTTCGAATAAATTTCGAAGCTTTCGTTCGAATTAAAAAAAAAAAATCTATGTAGTTCTAGATTTTCCGTTAACAAAACAGACATAAAATTTCGGGAAAATCCATTAATATTTGTGGCAGCTATCGTGCACACAAGAAATCAACCAGGCAGACAGACGGACATCGCTCAAAAATAGTCAAAACGTGTTCAGGGGGTCCTAAAACATGCATTGTCATCAAAATATCGAGATCGAAAATATTTCACGAAAACAATACTTTTTTAGTACTACATATAAAAAAATAAAAATTTTCGGAAAAATAATAATTTACCTAACATTAGTAAGAGAATGATTACACTTCGATATAGGGGGGTCTAAAAAATCCTAATCTATATAAAATACGCCCTGATTGGATGGACGATTGAGGAAGTGAGAGACGATGTATTAAAACTATCGAGCACTTCTATCGTAGACAGAATCCTGGTTTGAGTGACATTCGACCCGTCTTAACATTGAGATCAAGGAGAAATCTGAAATTTAGAAAATTCAAATTAGGGGTGATGGCATAAAGAGATTGGTAAAAGACTTACACCACTTTGACTGTCATAAATGATTTGAAACTATTTTTGATATGCAGAACTTTTATTAAGAGTGTAGGTGTGGCATTGAATGACTACTAGCCATTGAGAGCGTGCAAAGTACAGGCGAAATGGCTAGTTTTAAGCGTGGGAAAAGAGCTGCCGACAGAAATATAATACTCTTTAAATAAATAAAAAAAGAAAGTATACTTCGGAAATCGCAAATAAATCTAGAAACTGGTGGTACTCTTCCACAGAATAACAATTAAAAGTTTACAAACTTAGAGGTGAAGCCTTTTAACAAGGACTTCTTTTTGTAAAAGAGAAATGCCCTTCTCAGCAGGGAGTTAATGCTTCTTTGTCGGACGAGATATAAATTAAAGGGTGTGTACGCTGAATCTTAAAAAGGTACTTTATACTATTTGCTTCTCTGTATCAAAAGAGTAGGCATTGAAAGAGGCATTGACCTTAGGTTCTGAGAGAGCGGAAAATGTTTTTGCCATTAGAAGCACAAATATATCCTTTCTATAATTAAAAAAAAAATCTGATGTGGACCACACTTGACTTTCCTTATATAATGCAATTAATTTACTAATTTTACAGTTAAAAAAATGTCATTCTTATAGTAGATACTTATATTCTTTCCAAGATATTGAATTTTCTTCAATTAGTCCTCATTTTCATTGATTTAGCGGCATTTTTATCAATTTGGCGAGATTTTTGTTAATTTGGCAATAATTAAAAATGTCGCCAAGTTGGCGACATTCCGCCTAATTCGTCGCCAAAATGTCGCCAAGCGTTATGGACGGAGAAATAAGTTATTCTTACAGCAGATAAATGACTATTGGCGTTCAAATACAAAAGTATTACTCAAAGTCTCTTTTTTCATGAATGGAACGAGCTAGATCCACGAGAATGATGTCACCAAATTTATCGCATGGTATTACATATGAAAAGTGAACATGTTTCTCAATAGAAAATATATTTTTTTTTATTTTATATGACTTTTTGATATTTTTTTTGAAAAATGTGCAATATCTCGAGAACGGTTCATGTTAGCGTTCTAAAATTTATGTCAATCGTTTTCTAATGAAAAATTACATAAGAAATGTCTATTTGCGTAACTTTATTAGCGGTTTTGATTTTTTGACGATATTTTCAAAATTTCACTTGAAAATTTAGGGGGGTTCTGAACATTCGATTGCGTATGAAAACAATAGGCTTCCAGTGTTTACGGATTGTGATTTTTGTACCAAATTTCGTTCGAATCGGTCCATTCGTTCGTCAGTTATCGTCTCCACAGACTCACTGACACACACACACACACACATACTTTCATACACACACATATTTTCACACACACACACACACACAGACAGACATCACTTCAAAAATGTTTGATTCGTGATCAGGGATACTTGAAACGTGCTCTTCCGTCGAAAACTCGAATTCGAATTTTCGACCCCGTCACAATACTTTTCTTATACATTATGTATATAAGGAAAGTATTAAATAAATTCCTAAATCATACGATAGCGCAGATTGACAACACCTCATAAACTATAAAAAATTTTTTTTAAATATTTAGCATTATCATTTCGTAGTTTTTATCTGGTACTATTATTTTTTAAATTCAATCCCATTGACATTTTATGAAGTTCATTTTTAGCTTTATAAACTTTTTTCTTTTGAGCAGCAATTTATTTTTAAAATTCGCTTTTTCAGTTGCCAAATAGAAAGCAAAAGTATTTCGAGTGCGAATCTCTACTCGACTGTCTCTTATATTCATATTCCATACTGCTTAGTTTTACTTCAATTACATTCATTATCAGAATACAAAAAAAATAATGTTTTTTTATGTGTTTCCCTTACCAAACTATGTGTTTCCCTTACCAAATTTTCAAAATTTTTATAAAAATTCTTAAAAATTTTAACAGGTGTGCCACTCTGATAGATGAAAATCATTTGGCCGATCTGTGTTGCTCTTTCAATAGCTTTTACGTCCATATTTAAATTCAAACAACCATTTTCCATCATTAATTATATTAGCATCATTGTTTCGGTAATTATCTTGTTTCTTTATAGGAAATAATATTATAAATATCTTAAATTTTAAATCATTTGAGTTCTGATCACAAAAAGTACTAAGAATTTTATTTACTTCTGCTTTTTACACAATGCATACACATATACATACACTCGCACATACACACACACATACATTTACACACGCGTAAATGCTTCAAAAAGTGCTCGATATGTGTTCAGGAAGACTTGGAACGCGCTCTTACCTCAAAATCTCGCATTCGAAAATGTTTTGGATGGACAACACTTTATACAACAGTATATAGTAACAGCTGAACTCTAAAAGGGGGTCACACTTTGCTCAGGTCCGATTAAATCTGATGACATTTTAAAGTGAATTTTGCAAGCATGTCATTAATCAGTCATTTGATTTGGCCAAACAATTCTTTAAAAGCGTCGAATTTCAATTTGCGTACAGTTATTCCAATTCCAGACATATAAACGTGAATACAAATGGGTAACAATATATGATTTTTTTTTATCAAATACACTCTATAACAAAAAAATCGACGCACCAAGAAGGAGTTGTTCGATTGTGATAAAAATTGATGGATGTATAGAACATACATAGAAAAAGAAACGATTAAAATCTCAGAAAAATTTAATGATTAGTGGCATAGACTGATAGAGTTTGACCGTATGCAAAGGGAGGAAATCAGTAAGGCGTTGGTCCACCTCTGGCCTGGATGCAAGATGTCGCTCGGCGTAGCATAGACAGATAAAGTTCACGGATGATGTCCTGCGGAAGGTCTTGCCAAATTGTTTCCAAATGTCGAGCTAAATTGTCAACATTCCGGGATGGTTGCAATCGCCTTCCCATAACGTCCCAAATGTGCTCTATGGGAGAGAGGTCAGGAGACCTAGCTGGCCAAGGAAGTGTTGGGCAAGCTTGAAGACAATTCATAGCAACACGTGCCGTGTGCGGCCGGGCATTATCTTGTTGAAAAGTAAGTCCGAGGTGTCGCAAAAGGAACGGTAACACTACCGGTCGTAGAATGTTTTCTACATACCGCTGTGCTGTCAATGTGTCAGAAATGACTACCAAAGGGGTCCGGCTATCAAAAGAGATGGCACCCCAGACCATACCCACCTACAGATATACATACACCTGCCCAGATATACACCTGCTGAATGCGCAGTTCCGATGCGATGGAGCTCCCACTCTGTATTCATTGGACACCAAATTTTATTCATTTGCATGTTCGCTCAAACTGTCTTTGCATACGAAATTTCATTACAATCGGACAACTCCTTCTTGGTACGTTGATTTTTTTTGTTATAGAGTATACTACAAATCATATGGGTGTACAGGGGAGGGGTTAAAACTTCATGTTGAAAAAATGTCATGGTTGTTTGAGGCAATCATTCAAATGGCGTTGGGATACGATAAGTCACATCACTATATGTATTTCTATGGCGAAAGACTCGTATTGAATTAAAATTTTTTATTTCAACTGTTAATTTTAAGGAAATAAATTATCAGTGCAATTCACATTAGATCTCAAATAAAATAGAATATTCCTATGTATTCAAATTCATTTTTTTCTTTTAACCTATATTCTTCCTATATTCTGTACCCAGTTTTACAACTAGGAAAAACATAACTTATATCTTGCAGAGCCTACTTCGACGATAAGAGCTTGCAATTCCGTCTTAACAGCTCAACGTAGAGCGTCGGCTGACCCAGTATGAAGATTCGTGGTTCGATTCCCGGTTGGGGAAGCAAGGTTCTTTGCATACTTCTATTCTTAATGAAGAAAATTTAATTTAAAAACAATCAAAAATACATATACTGAACACTACGCCTTCATATTGTGCCAAATAAGATGTGACTTTACTAACACTAACCTCACCTAGATATAATTCTCAAAGAATTATGGTATTTTCAAGTTTTTCATGCATAGGAGTTTTATTTCTTTGTCTTTAACTCCATGTTCTACCGGTTTATTTCATTGTAATATATACGAGGTCAAAAACATATAACAAATTCATGTCTGATAACACATCGTGTAGGATGAATATTTAAAACTCACATTTTAAGCTTAACAATTAAGGTAAATAATAATGAAGTGTTGAAGAATTTATCTATAAATAATATTTAAAATTTTGGTTAAAGGGTTATTCATTGAAATATTTTTTGCCTTCTACTCTAGAAAAAAAACATGACTGCTATTCTTCGTCATCCAAGATAGTTCTTTTCTATCTCCTTTTTCGTACGAAATCCTTGTATGAAATGAACACATGTTCGAAATGGATTAGGGAAGTATTAAAATTTGCTTATTTGTCAAAATCTCGAATTTGAAAATTTTCAGGTAAAACTATACTTTCTCTGTACAACAGCATGAAAAAGTAAAAATATGGAATAAAAATATATGAAAAAGTCGAAGAGTTTCACGTTCTATATATTTTTTATAAATTATATTTTAATAATAATTTCATCGTCGCTTATATATATTGAAAACATAAAGCATTGGTTATTACTTTTCCTGCAAATGCCTGGTAATGTATAGGGAAAGTATTGGAATTGCGTCGAAAATCGCAACTCGAGTTTTAGACGGATCTACACGCTGTTGGACCTCTAGAATACGAAAAAAACTATTTTCAGCGTGACGTCTGTATATATATTTCTCTCTCTCTCTCTCTCTCTGTGTGTGTGTGTGTGTCTGCCTGCCTGTCTGCCTATCTGTTTGTGCAATATATGTATCCACTCTAACTCAAAAACTAATTGACCAAATTTCATAAAATTTTATAGTCATTTATGAGTCATCCTGGTACTGATTAGATTTTGGCACGATTCGGGATAAAAGAACTTCGGGATAAAGAATGCCAAAGGGCCCGCAAAATCGTCAAAATCTAAAATAAGAGACTACATATACTTGTTGTTGTTGTCGTGTCCCTAACATTACATTTAAGGAAGAATGTGTGCACTGCTTCTGTTAAGTCTAATGATCCGGGGCACCCGAAGGTAGAAGTCTGACTTTTGCCCCAAATAAGACATTACAACATCCATGCCCGCAGGCGGGACTCGAACCCGCAATCTGGCAGCCGAGCCATCACGAGGAAACGCCTGCCTCTTTGACCGCTCGGCCACCACACTACATATACTTAAATGTGCCAATTAAATGGTAGTTTTATACGTAATTTTTGACGGTAAAAAGAATAAGATCAACCCCATTACTCTAGGATGAGTCGTTCTTGAGATATTTTAGTTTTTCACATCTTTGCTACAGCGCGCTTGAAAATACGTCCTGTCACCAAATGAAAACAAAAATTGAATTAAAAAGGCAAATTAAATGTAATTTCAAATCATTAAGCGTGTTATTTTGTGCAATTAAACTGAATTTAATGAATTATTAAAGAAATAAAGAGACCATGAATTGAAGTCTGTAGGGAAAGTCGTGCGCTGCCCACATCAGATTTTTTTATTCCTGAGTCTATGAAACGTTCTCTGCATTCGGCAGAGCAATATGAAATAATTGCGAAACAATGCAATCCAACACTGACGGCTCTTATCATCTCCTTTAACAAATCAATATATTTTTGACTGCGGACCTATTGTTGGAAAGTAATCGGATTACGACAAGATTGGTTAACGTGACAAGCGCAGTTTTGACCCTATGCGCATAACCGTTTATTTTTAACACATCCGTCAATGGCGCTCTCTGAATTGTCTTCTGCACTTATATAGAGAGCGATAAAGCTATCGAATTCGTGAACAATCATTGGATCCCGAAATAAATGGTTACAGCTTGAGGGATCTCCTTTACATAATTACAGAATACATAGGAATCATCTTTGTTCTTTTTGAATACAGCGCGCAGCCTATATGTGTTACTAAGTATCTTCTGGAATCACGGGTGTGCACGAAAAATGCAAAAATGAGTCCAAATTTCTGAATAACAAACACGTTTATTCACAAGCGCAGCGTAAACACGGACAATATACAGTCAAACAACACTTAAATGCTTCACTCATTTCACAAAACAGCAGCTACTATTCTCAAAACATTGACGAAGGGCACAGTTCAATGTAGCACGTATCTCGTCAACTGCTCTGCCACTGAGTGATGATTCCTTTTATAGACTCGAAACTTCTGGAAATCTCTAATATTTCGTCGAATATTGATTATTTCGGGGTACTTCTCGAAACTTCGGAATGTCGCCAAATTGGAGATAAACCGCCAAATCTGGTAACCCTTCTTCGACCTTTGGCATTTTGGAAACCCTGCGTTCACGTTATGGGAATGCCTGCACGGATGTTTTCTCCCTCTGGTTCTTAAAAGAAAAGACTTCAGTGAGGGAATACACTTTCGCAACAATAATGTTGAGCAGTGTCAAGCAGTGACTGGGGGAGCGGTGTCATAACCTCCTCCCCCTGGAACCCGCTGAAGTTAGGAGAAATACTATTTGGGGAAATGGGAAATACACTATTTGATTACCCCCAGCTGATTCTTTTTCCTCTGACGACTCTACTGGTGTCAAGGTGATTGCGTATTAAGATATTTTTTGATGGGTGGGCTTGGGAAGAAGGGTGTAGAATATTACACTTAATTTGAGCTCAAAATATCAATGGGTTAGAACCAGGGGCGGCAAATAGGGGGCGCGAGGGGGCGCGGTCGCGCCCCCAAATTTTTCCTCATCGTCTATCGGCTTCTCCCTTTTTTTATCGACTGTCCACTGGTCAGTTTTATCACGCTATGGAGCTTCAAAAGATCCAACCTTCACAGTGAAGTTCCCACTTCCGGCTGGAACGAATCCTTTTCAACTTAAAAAAATTTGGGTGATGTTATCCTTTTCACTTAAAAATTTCAAGTGTCCGATTAAATGTATGTATAGTTAGCGCATGCTCATCCCTTCCTTCCGCTAGAAATGCATTTCAGCAGCTCAATGCATTATATTCTTTCATAGAAGCATCCTATAAAAGACACGCTATTTTCGAAAAGATTCGCTCATCAACAAATACTTTTTCTGAAGGCTCTTCAACTCTACAATCACTAAGTGATACGAGGTGGTCTTCCAAAGTTAAAGCCATAAAAGCACTACTTGATAATTTTGAAGTCGTGATTTTAACACTGGAAGAATTATCTGAAAACGATTCTCTCCATGGTGGAAGAGCCGAAGCCCTTTTAACATGCATGACATCGTTCGAATTTTTGTTCATTTCGTTTGTATTGAACAGTGTTTTTAATCAATGCAATACTTTCTCAAAGCATTTTCAGTCATCTGATCTTAATTTTCAGGCTGTGCAAGCTTTGGCTAAAGCTAATATTGAAACGGTTAGTTCTTTTCTTACTGATACATATTTCAATCTAGTGTGGAGTTTTGTGACAAAAAAATTCTTATTCTGGACCAAAACTGAAAAGGCGTAAAAAAAATCCAAGCGAATTCGGAGGCGGTGAAAAAACTCCCCATGATGATATTAAATCATATCACAGAATCAATATTCAATATAAAATTGTAGATTCAGTTTCTAATGAAATTGAGACAAGATTTAATGAGAACAATATATCTGTTTTGTTTGCCCTTAGTTCAGTATTATCCGGGTCAGATGTCGAAAAAGAAAAACAAAATGTTTCAACCATATGCAAAATATAAAACTTCCAGAAAGAGGGACTGTTGTGTGAATTGCGACTGTTTTATTCAATGGTGAAGAATGAAAACATAGACCATCCCAATTTTAAAAGTCGCCTGAATTATTTTAAAGAGCAGAATTTTAAAAAATGCGTTTCCTCTCATAACATTATTAATTAAATTGTTTTTGACTGTGTCAATCAGCTCAGCCAGTTGTGAAAGGTCTTTTTAGTGTCTTAGGAGGCTGAAAAATTATTTTCGCAGTACAATGGGACAAGAAAGACTTTCATATTTAGCTGCTTTAACTATAGAACAAGATATGCGACTGGATTATGATGATATTGTAACAAAATTTTCTCTTCTTCCAGATTCTAAGAACCGGCGTTTAAAACTTCGATAAAAAGTAAATAAATATAGATATTTGTATTTAGAAAAATTATGTTAACAACAATTATGTTAACATAATTATCTACAAAAATTATGTTAACAACATTATTTTTCTCAACATCAATTCAATTTTGTGATCCCCCCCCCCCCCCCCCACTGTTAACAGACTTTTATTTATTCCATATTATGGATTTTCATACATACAAATCTCGCACCCCCAAATGGAATGCTGAAATGCCGCCCCTGGTTAGAACAGGGGTCTCCAAACTACGGCCCGCGGGCCAACACCGGCCCGCGAGCACCACCAATCCGGCCCGCGGTAGCGTGCCGGATATGCCCGGTATCCGGCCCGTCATAGTTTATTTTGATTACATTGTAAAATTTATAATGCATGTTTTTATTTAACGACCAATTGAAAAACACAATAACTGACATACATAATTAAATTGAACATTTTAACTGTAATTAATGGTTTCTCATGTTTCGCTATTGAATGAGCCACGCGGAAACTAGCACGAGTTGCTGCTTCTTGTTCAGCATTTACTTTCTTAAACAACAATTGCTGAGATTTCAACCCGCTTTTCAAAGATTCATATTTTTCTAACCGTAGGCTTCCTGTAAATTTGGAGTAATTCTGAGAGAATGTTTAGTCATAATGACGTTTTATATTGTATTATTTGGGGACTGATATTATTTCATTGCAAATTATACACATTGCCTTATTACTTGACTAAATCAGGAAATATTGATATCCCCATTGCTCTTTAAATGTTCTGCACTCTTGGCCTTGGGCGCTTGCACTCTGGCCCTTGGGACTTAGTGGAGGAGCCAGTGTGGCCCTTATGCTAAAAAGTTTGGAGACCCCTGGGTTAGAACCTGGGACTAAATCCGTATTTCCACTCAGACGTGCTTTATAATATTGCTTAAATTGCCCTACAAGAAGTTTGTTAGTAGCTTAAATATATCTGATCACCTGATAGAATTGAATAAATTACCCCTATTTCGACGAATTTTCAAATTTTTTTTTTAATGTGGAGGAATGGTTTTAAAAATTCGACTTAAGTTAAAGCTCGTTGAAAATATTCTTCAATCTTTCCGATAATGTCAATAGAAACTATATGATAATATTTTCGATCGCTAAAGAGCAGATTTGTGTAAAAATCGCTCAAAATAGCGCTTCAACATAACTGATTAACTAATTCGAATAAAAAAGAAATTGTTTCTAAAAGTGTTTGAACATGATCTGAAACATCACTATACCAAATTCCGAAGCTGTGGTGGATCGCTTAGATTTTTCGCTACACGCCCAACAAACAATGAAACAGACAGACAGGTATCTTCTTTCATCGTGTTAGGCGAGATTTACTGAAAAAAAATAATGAAACTTAAATCTGAAATTCAAATTTCATTTCAGACGTGAAACTCACAGGCATACTCTTCTATGGTTAAATCCGACTCCAACTCAAAATCAAACAATCGCGCAGTCAAAAAATATCAATTTATTTTGACTGCGCAGTAAAATAGAGTATCAGAAGAGGAGATTACAAAACTTGACCGGCTGCAATATTGTTTTCCTTATTTTGAATGGTTTTAGTTTGTGTTCATGATGAGTCATAAAGGAGAGACGCGCGGAACCGCTTCTTTCTACTTTCATAACTCGCAAAAGCTGAGCAAACTTCTAATGCGTAATGGATTCTCGTGTTTCAATAATGGGAATTTTTGCATTTAAAGAGGAAATGAATGAAGGCAACTTCAAAGAGGAATTATGATTACAAAGAAATAGGTTTAGGAAACTCTGAACTCGGGCAGATTTAAATGTGTGTGTGTGTGTGTGTATAGGGGGGGGGGGGGGGGTATACCTGCTTTTGCGATCACATTATGTAATTGCAGAATGGGTCGGAATTTACAATACTATGATTTAGAATCTATATGAAGAACTGCCAGGCCTAACATTTGGGATCAGATATGGGACTAGCCGAATGGGTTCTTATTTCTGTTTGAAAGTTTCGGGCTCAAATGTAAAAGAAATTAACTGGAGTGCCGATGAACTCGACTTTCTCATACTAGAATCCATTTTTAGTAGCTTTTTTTTTTGTTGTTGTTTTTCTAATTTTAAAAGAAAAAAAATTGAAAGATCGGTATTATAGGTCCAAATTATTACAATTATAGTTAATTTTAAAGGGCTTGAAAAAGTATTTCGACTGATACCATATCTGACAACGTATCACCCCCTGTATACATACAGACAGACAGACGCACATCACTCCAAAAATAGTCAAAAAGTGTTCAAGAGGTCCTATAACATATATTGATATCAAAAATCGAAATAGAAAATTTTTGTGAAACTAATAATTTCTCAACACTACGCATGAGAAAGTAAAAATAGCCATGGACGCTCTGTTACTCGTCATAGACTGATGTGAAACGCCAGTCTTATCGTATATTCCGAATGGAACAAAGTTTGTATTTGTTGTGGGTGATGATGGTACAAGGTATCTAGGGAAAGGTTTCAATATTATTTGGTTTTTGAAATTTTTCTATTTAATTTTAATTCCCCCCCCCCCCCAATTATACAGTTTTGGTGGATTCTGTATTGAGTTTAGTATAGTATAGTAGTACTTCCATTACATAACTTCGTTTCATCCCATCCCATTTCTTTCATGATTTACTCCGTACCCCGCGTCCTACGATTTTTCACATCATAAAAGTTATGTTTCCAACACACGTCTTTCGCTACAAATAAGCAAATTTTAATATTTCTGACTAAATAACGGAGATATCTTATGGCTCAATCTCACAAAAACGTATTCTTCTTGTTTTTATGCGTTACACCGGTTTTTGTTACTTTTTTTTTTTTTTTTTATAAATCAGAGAATAGAACTAGCCTTTTTTTTTAACGGGTTCACAAAATTAAATATCAGGATTGTTAGCTTCCATTCGACTGTTTTACACAATCATCTTCCACAATGTTTATTTCCACTTACATCACAACCATTATCGGAATGGAAAATATACTGTATGTTTTCAGATATCATACCAAAGTTATCCTTCAAAAATGTCTGAAAAAAATATATTAAAATTTTCTTCTTTTAAGTTGGCAACTGTATAGCGATGTAGATGAATTGGATGCATTTGGCGTATATGTTAATATAAACTATTTTGATATCAGCAACATCCATTTCGTAACTTAAATTATCAATTTCTTCATATACAGAGAAGTGGGAACTGGGAGGGAGTCATAATTCTCTCTCTCTTTCTTTTTAATAATTTTCAACATAGTTGAAAAGTGTGAAAGCCCCAGGCCGTCCGGCTCGTCCAGAGGACTTGGAGCAATAGTTGAAAAGTGTGTATGACTTTAGTCATTTTGCCTGTCTGTCCGTTCGCACAATAACTGCCGCAGAAAAGACTTTATCAAAATTAAATTTCAGTATGTTGTTGAGACGGTCAAAGGGACACATGGGAATGAGAAAGTCAATAATATCACCCAATTAGTTTCGGATATCCCCCGGGTTGAAAAATGAAATACATTGAATCCTGGGACTTAATTTGTCAAACATTTTTTAAGCAAAGTTAAAATTAACAAATTGCTTTGAAAATCTTAGGAAATATTCAAATTATCGCATAAAATGTGGAATCTTTTTTCAGCAAAATATGTTGGGTAGTTTTTAAATATTGAAATAATAATTACAATTATTATATATGAAGAGATCACGTGATTCACTTCAAAATAAAATATGGCATCCATTTTGTTTCTGTTGTGTAAAGATCAAGATGTTTAAAGAACATTTGAATTTATATTTATTGTTGCAATCGTCGTGAAACCGCTTTATTTTTACGCATTATCTGATTTAAATTCTGTGCCAACGCAATTACAATATTTTGGATTTAAAATGAACACTAAACTTTGCTTATTTATACAATGCAGCCTAATCTTGACACATGCAGAAGGTAAGCAAATCAAGCGACTGTAAGATGAGTTGTATAAGAATCGCTGAATTTTTTAGCCAAAATCAATTAGCTCTGTACTCTGGAATATACGTGATATAAATGAAATATTCATTGATTTTGCATAGAAAGCCAGACGATTTATATTTCGATGACGCCATTTAAATAAAGTTAATTTTGTGTAATTAGCCTTGTCGTTTTCGACGGCGAAGTTTTCAAGCATAATAAATTACTGTAGTACTGTGATAGTTTCGAAAATATCAACTCTGAATATATCACATTTTAGAGATATTTAAATAAAATTGCATTTCAGTTGGAAAGTGTTTCTTAATCCATTCTTTATGCATGATTGATTTTTCTTGTTATATTTTATCAATTAATTTATTTATAATTTTTTCCCCGTGGTAGCAACTATGGTGACCGAGTCACTTTTCGAATATCAAAATCATTTGCTGACAAACTAATCAAATCAAACTATTGATAAATAATGCTATAATTAATTGACATTTAACTTAAAATGTCTAAAATCGCTGAAAGTAGGGCAACATAGAGTGATAGAAGATGAAACACCTTAATTTCCATGTTAATAGAACTATAATAAATATGCGTTATTTTTATGTTTAAATTTGAAACTATGTTTTAATATTCCGCTCAAGACGTGGTTGGAAAAGGCTAATTAAATATATTATTTCAATTATGAATTTCATAAATTGGAAAAGCTGGAATAGCTGAAAGGCCAATTATTTTCTTCAGAGTATAATTTTATATACATAGCACTCAGGGGTGTGTTTAAGGGGGGGGGGGGGGTAGGGGGAGTTTAGTGTTTGATGACATGGGAGTAAAAGCGATAAATCACCAAACTTGACAACCTCCAGTTTTTCCCTGTGTAGTTCAAAAGATATATACATAATAAATAGTAATAATGTATTATGTATATAGCAATAAATTACCACTAATTATTATGAATTGTTATAATTATTTTATATTTATGAACTTTATAGTACATAATCAAGAGGGATGTTAATATTGCGTCAGCAAAGACATCTGATCAAGACTTTTGCTCTATGATTATAATGTCGGTCTTGTAAGCACGAGGTCCCAAGTTCAGTCCTGCAAAGAGATCTGATCAAAGATGCTTGGAACCTGTACCCGAATTATAAGAACGGAGCAGAAGCTAGCTTTTGCTCTATGATTATAATGTTGGTCTTGTAAGCACATGGTCCCGAGTTCGGTTCTAGCTCGGGACTGGCGACGCTCAATCGCCACAATATCATCAATTTGCCTACCCGTCTCATCCAAGTATATGCAATTAAGCGCGGCCAACTATATAAAAACTATGACATCACATTTGGAGAATAAAATTTGCATTTTATCGTTTGTTTTAAATGGAATACTATTTACAGTTTTGCTTATTAAGTTCCCAAATGCACTGATTCAGCCCTGGTTGTCCACGTTCTTTGTATTCATATATATTTGGTTATTTAATTATTTTTCTTTTGGCAAAAGTTCTTTGAATAACATTTTTCTGCAATTACCGATGCTTCGAAAAGTTTATCTCGGCCCCAAACAGCAAAATACAAAAGACTTATTTAGCATAAATAAGCTAGTATAATAGTTCACACTGATCTATTACTACTACTTATTTATCGATTTCAAAGACTCGAACCACCACTATTATTTTCCTTTCTTTCTACCTTTTCTTCAATGTTGCGGTTTAATTATCTCTCGTTTTAACATTTCTAAACATTTCCCGATTCTGCAATTCGTCTGTTGTTAAAATCCCCACACAATACGTATATTGAACGATAGAGAACCGTTACACAAACAACTCAACTCCAGTCACTCATTAAGTACAGGCGGAAGTCTGCGGAACGGCAGCAGAATCTTTTGCGATACTGGAATGATGAGCAAAAGACAATAAAATTCCGCGTTTGGCGATCGATGTGAGAAGAAAACTGAGACAAAAGCTGCGGTCTTTGACCTTGAACGACGAGTAATTGAGCTGTGACGAATGGTGATCGTGTTTTATGATGGTGTTTCCCCTCGATATTTTCCTCATAAGCAAATGGCAACATTTAGACAGTGCTGAGAGGCTTTTTTACTGCACCTGTAAGGTATGTCGTGTAATGGCATTTTGCAAAGAACGCCGTTTTCTTTTTGCCGAATCTATAAAGATTTCAGAAAACATTTAATTGGTTGTAACAACAAATGCTTGTGGAGTAATGAGTGTAATTGCGCTATTATGTACGGTCTCGGGGAGGATTATAAAATAATTGCACATTAGGGTATACGATTAGAAAGAAGTCGTTTTGTTGGTTTCCGTCAAGTGCCAGTCATTATGCATCTAATTATAATAATTATAACAGAAAAATAGCTGGAGTATGAGTCTCCATTCGACTTTCTCATATATTCATATTCAACAGAGTCGAGTTCTTCACAATCTTCATCAGAATGAATTCAATCAAGTTCAGCATTGAATAAGTGAGGTTGCGCTTCATGTTTGCTCTGAAGAAAGTTGTTTTTTGTCTTCGAAACTGGCCGACTTCTATATATTATTGTATGCTGTATTTAAACGAATATTTTATATTAATCTGGCTTTCTCGATAGCAGTTTTTGAGCATTTTATTCTTTGTATATAAAGAAAGTATTGCAATCGTGTAAAAAATCGCAACTCGAGTTTTCGACGGGTCTATACGTTTCGGACATTCTAGAATCCGAAAAAAAAAATTTTTTTTTAGCATGACGTCTGTGTGTATGTGTGTGTCTGTCCAATGTATGTATCCACTTTAACTCAAGAACTGATTGATCAAATTTCATAAAATTTAGTTGATAAGTTACTTATGGGTTACCCTGGTGTTGATTAGGGGAAGCTATGGAATCGTGCAGAAAATCGCGAGTTTTCGTCGGATCTATACGTTTCGAGCACTTAAGAACACGAAAATCAATGTTTAAAGTGACGTGTGGGTGTGTCTGTGCAATGTGTGTATGCACTCTAGCTGGAAAATTAGATTATGGCACTATTCGGCATGAAAGAACCTGCCTTTTTTTGCGAAATGGCCTACAAAAATCGCATGTATCTACTCTAGCATAAAACACAAAATCTTGTTTACATCGCTTGTACCGATTCCTTCTTGTTTTGGAGTTTTGTATTTTGAGTTTACATTTATTTTCATGAGAATTTGATTCACTATAGCTGAAACATTTTAGGAACAAATACCAGCACAACAACGTAAAATCCGGAAAATGCTGCATAAAATCATGTAAAACCGAATTGTTTGGACATTGTAACTTACACAGTGGATCTCAAAAGCTACCGTTTGTGAACGATAGAAACGTGCAATAAAAGTATTTAATTAATAACCGCATAAAAATTTGCTAAAACGTATCAACTGGTTTTAATGGCCAAAAAGCGCTTTTTTCGTCAGGATAGAGAAACAAAGCAACTGTACCAGTAAATAGCAATAATTTGTTCTGACTCCTTGGGGGGGGGGGGGGGGGGGGAGAGAAAAAGAACTTTTAAGAAATGTATTTTATTTTTCATTATACACTGATGCCCAAAATATCTGAAAATAAAAAAATAGGGTCTGAAAGTCATTTGTGTGGAAAAAAATAATCACCTGACATACTCTAAATAAATTGGGTAATGTGTAAAGCACAAATCACGACGGAAAAAAAAAACATGTTACTAAACCATAAGAATATTGAGCATTTCATATAGCTGTAAATAATTCAATTTATTTTATATGTAGATTTCAGCAGATACAAATATGTTGGACTGTCTAGAACGGAAATCCACTTTTTTTGCATTCTATAGACCCCCCCCCCCCCCCTCAAAAAAAAAAAAGTCAGTTTGGTGATACTTGCTTCATCAAATTAAATAACTTGCTTCATTAAATTAAATTACTTGAGTAACTAATTTTTAAAGTAATGGCACGCGGATGTTCATTAAGGGTTCATTGGTGATGCTTGCTTCATCAAATGAAATCACTTGCTTCATTAAATTAAATTACTTGCTTGACTAATTTTTAAAGTAATGGCAGGCGCATGTTCATTAAGGGCTATTTATTAAAGTATATAGAAAATTATTACCATATATAGAAGCAAAGATAGAAGAATTTACGTGATCAAATTTTCCCAGTGTAGCTATAACGTAGTCAAAGAACCGCCAAAAGAAAGCGTTCCTAAAGCTGATTTATTGCCAATTGAGTGGCACGCCTCAATTTATCGGTCTCTCTAGTTAGACAAATAAAGGCACATAGCACATTTTTTTATTCGCCACCATTGCAATTCTTGGTTATTCCGTACGGAAAATTTCCAAACAGAGCGAAACCGATCAACGGATACTAGTATCTGCAATGAGAGAGCGATCGTAGCTATAATATGTCAAAGGAGTAGAAATTATCTCTACTGTTTTCCTGTAATTGGGACCAGTAATCTTCATATCCTTGCCGAATTTGAAAATATTTTTGGATGACCGGATCAAATTTATATGGATTGACACAAGCAACGTCTTGTAAATAGGATTTCTGTTTCTACCTATGAAACCCAAAAATAAGATTTAGTAAAAACCTAGAATTTGCAAACCGGAATTTTCTGAATTTGTAAGATGCAATGGTACTATTTAAAAAAATATTTATTTAATTTTGAGTCAGGCCCATATTATAGCACGGGTACGTGGGGTTTTCTTCCAGACCCCCATATATTGGGCATGGGCGTATGCAAGATTTTTTCCAAGAGGGTGCTAAAATTGATTGCATTCAAAATTTAGAGATGACTATCAGCCTTGAAATATGTATTGCTACAAAGTAAATTTGAATAGATGGTATAAGTATCACATTTTAAAAATTAGTGTGTATAACATTTTAAAAAATTAGTATGCACTCATTTTTAAAAATTAGATTGTACCACATTTAAAAATTATCTCCCCTTTTATAACAGAATTCTAACTTTCCTGGAGACAGAGCAACTAAACTAACAAATTGGATATTTATAAACATACCAAATGCAATAATTCTAAGTTTTTCATTTAGATGTAAGTTTAAATTGTTTTTATTAATATACACTTGGGAGAAAACACACAGTTAGGGCTGAATGTTCTAATTTCAAAAAGTATTTTTTCTTTTTCTTTTTCTCTCATATTGGCTTTTAACTAAATTAATAATTTTCCAGAGGAATGCTTTGGTATCTCCCTAATTTCCCCTCCCTGTTAAAATATAATTGTTTATTATCTTTATTTTATATCTGGCAACAGCAGTATTAAAAATATATTTATGGCAACCCTCTCTCGCGTTTACGAGATGGACTTGGAATGGTGTTTATATTAAAATGTAGTGTCTGCACTCTGCAGCTTGCTCTGTTCTTAAAAGTAAAATTACTATTAAAATAAAAACTTTATAATATATCTTTAAAGTATGCTTATTCATATTTAAATACCTACATAAAATAACAGGTCATGGGACCCAGAGTAGTTTCCTAATAAAAAAAAATTCATTTTTGAAGAACGTTAGTGCATTGTGATAATAATTAAGGTGATCAATTTTTTTACAATGAAAAGGAGGACGGAAAAATTTAAGAAAAAAGTACAACGTAAATAAATGAAACATTTTATTAATTCAAACAAAAGTACACTAATTATGCTTACATCCCTTTTAATTATTTACTTAAACGAGTATTTTTCCATTGAATGAATATTTTTTGTCAATATATCATTTTCTAACAGTAACAATATATTGAAAATTTCGGAGCAAGAAATATCCTTCATATTGAATTTTACGGTAAGTGTTGCAGCTTAGTATCAACATTCAATTTTGATTACACGAAGTACAATATAGAGATAAAGTAAACAAAGTGAAATGCGCAATGGTGCGAGACACGTGAAGTTCTCCTATGCACTGCGCATGTGTTTCATAATCGCGTCTTTCCGAACTGTACCGTCACATGACGCGTAACAGTTCGGCGCGGCGTCTCTGAATACAGAGATTAACAGATTAGTTTTAAAATATCGAAAAGGAGGACAGGTGGGAGGACACTTTTCGAGGAAGGACAGAACCTACAAAAGAAGGACTGTCCTCCCTAAAGGAGGACGATTGGTCACCTTATAATAATAGAGCAGCAACAAGGTGAACTGTTTCATATTGATAAACTTAAAAACCAAGAAACCTTCTCTGCTTGGAAGTTTCAAGTTACAATTGCTTTTAAGTCAAAAGGAGTTTTCGAAGTTGTTACCGGACAGGATATCTTAGATGAAAAGAAACAGGAACAAAAACAAGTTGCATGGAAGAAGAAAGATGCTATGGCACAACATATGATTGTTTCAACAATACATCGTAAGTGTATGATGCATATTTTAAATTGTACCACCTCTTGTGAAATGTTTAAAAAACTAAGTATGATTTTTGACCGTGATACTGATCAGCAAAAATATTCTACACTTCAAGAATTTTTCAACTTTCGATTTCAAAAAGGTTCCAATATTTCCGCGCATATTAGCCATATTGAAAACTTAGTTTTTAGACTAAATTCTCTGGATAAAAAAATTGATAATGAAGTGATCATTTCAAAAATACTGTCTACACTGCCTGAAAAATTTAACTATTTTTTGAGTGCTTGGGAATCGGCAGACAAATCGGAAAAAACTATTGAAAACCTTACAGCGAGGCTGTTAAATGAAGAAAATCGTCTGGCAGGGAGTGATAACCAGATTGAAAATCATGTTTCTTTCAAATCAAAGAAAAAGACTTGTTTTACATGTGGAAGTAATAAACATTTGTCCTGGAAGTGCACCAAATTTAACGAGAACACAAAAAACTTTAGTTCCAAAACTAAAAATTTAAATGTTGATAAAAATCGCCAAAGATGTAATATTTGTAAAAAAAATAATCATAATGAAGAAAATTGTTTTTTTCATTCTTTTTGTAATATCTGTAAGAAACGGAATCATACAAAAGAAAATTGTTTTTCCCACAACAAAACGAAAAAACAAGTTACTTTTCTTTCTGATCTAAATAAAAATAAATGATCAAAACTTTATTGTTGATTCAGGTGCTTCATGTCATATGATGAACTCTGACAATCTTAAAGATGTAATAGAAATTTTTACTGATATATCTGTTGCTAAAAAGGGCCAAGAAATGAAAGCTGTTAAAACTGGAACTTATGAAAGTGATGCATGTGAACTTAAAAATGTGCTATATGTTCCAGATCTTAGCAAAAACTTGTTATCGGTTAATGCAATTACAGAAAATGACGGAGTTGTAAAATTCTCTAAAAATAAAGTGGAAGTGTTTAAAAATGGAGACCTAATAATTGAAGGTGATAAAAATCAGACTGGTTTATATACAGTGAACTTGAATAAGAAAGAAGCATTACTGACTGAACAAAACAATGCTGTGTTATTGCACAGAAAAATGGGACTAAGTGGAAAATACTTAAAAACTTTAAAAACTCTTGCAAATGGCGCAATGCTGCGTGATGAAGATCTCAACTTAAGCAAAAATTGTGATGTTTGTTACAAAAGTAAAAAAACTCGAAAAAAAAATTGGAGTTAGTTGGACTAGAGCTGCAAGACCACTTGAACTGATCCATTCTGATGTTGTTGGTCCTATTGAGGTACCAACTTGGGATAATTGTAAATATTTTATAACGTTTTTAGATGACTATACCCATTTTGCTTCAGTTTATCTACTGCAGTATAAAAGTGATGTTTCGAATGTTCTGAAGCAATATGTCCTTGAAGCTGAGAACAAATGGGACTTAAAAGTCGCAAAAATTCGCTGTGATAATGGGGGAAAATATATTTCTAAAAATCTTGTAAATTGGTGTAAATCTAAAGGTACTGTTTTAGATTATACCATCCCTCATACACCACAACTTAATGGTAAAGCAGAACGACTAAATCGGCATTGATGGATAAAACTCGAGCTCTT
Source organism: Amaurobius ferox (assembly GCA_951213105.1). Taxonomy (NCBI): domain Eukaryota; kingdom Metazoa; phylum Arthropoda; class Arachnida; order Araneae; family Amaurobiidae; genus Amaurobius; species Amaurobius ferox. The sequence goes on along the minus strand of OX578135.1, from coordinate 149,617,617 downwards.
CTATTTGATTCAAATGCAGAAAAAGAAATGTGGGGAGAAGCACTATATGTAGCTGCATATCTTCACAACAGAAGTCCTACTCTTGCTATTGACACTTTGCCTGCTGAAAAATGGTTTGGAGGAAAGCAAAATTTATCAAATCTTCAAATATTTGGATCAACTGCACATTCAAAAATCACAGATCATCTAAAAAAACTTGAAAGCCGATGTGAAAAATATATATTTGTTGGCTGTGCACCTAATGGTTATAGACTTTGGGATACAGAAAAACGAAAAATAAAAATCTCAAGAGATGTGTACTTTATAGACCCAAAAGAAAGTCAATGTAAACAAAGTTCTTCAGACTTCAAATTTTTGGATTTAAATGACAATGAAACAGATGATGGTGGTGATGATGATGAAAAATATGAAGATACCACTGAAATAGATGAAAATTCTGAAGACAAGGAAATGAAAAATTTAGATGTGGAAAAGGAGCAAGATATAGAAAAATTGTTGAAAGAAAAAGATACAAAAGAAGTGTTAAAAGAAAATACCGAAGAAGAATTGGGAAAAGGTAAAAGGAAGAAAAAACTCCCAGAAAAATTAAATGAATATGTTTTGCTAACTTTTGAAGAAGCAATGAATAGTCCTGAAAAATTAAAATGGCAACAAGCTGTAAAAGAAGAAAAAAAGTCATTGGAGGAAAACAAAACCTGGACTTTAGTAGATGCAAAAGAATTAAAAGGGGAAAAAATACTAACCAGCAAATGGATATTTAAAATCAAAGATGATGGCAAATACAAGGCTAGACTCGTAGTTAGAGGATTTGAACAAACACAAGGAATAGACTTTGAATAGACATATAGTCCAGTTGTAGGTAGTGATTCTTTGAGAGCTATTTTTGCTACATCCACTAAGAAGAATTATTACATGAAGAAATTCGATGTTAAAACTGCCTTTCTCTACGGAGTACTTCAAGAAGAAACATATATGTACTTACCTGAAGGTTATGAAAGAGAAAACAAAATATGCAAATTGGAAAAAGCACTATATGGTCTTAAGCAGTCACCAATTACGTGGAATAAGACTTTAACTGATTTTTTAAAACAAGAAGGATTAGAACCTTTAAAAACTGAACAGTGTACTTTTGCTAACAAGGACAATACATTAATGCTGGCAATTTATGTTGATGATGGAATCATAACAGGGGATAAAAAAGATAAAATAGATGATTTACTTGCGAAATTGAAGAAAAAAAATTTGAAATGACATCATTAAACGAACCCTCTTCATTTTTAGGAATTGATCTGAAAAAGGACTCAAGTTCTTTAAAGCTTTCTCAAACTGGATATGCAAATCGGGTACTGGAAAAATTTCAAATGTCTGAAGCAAAACCATCAAATACGCCTATTCTTTCAAATAAGAGAGGAAATAGTATAAAGAAAATTACTTATCCTTATCGTGAAGCGATTGGAAGTCTACTTTATTTATCAACAAAAACCAGACCAGATCTAAGCTACTCTGTAGGTTTTTGTAGTAGACAGGTAGAAAATCCATCTGAAGAAGATTTAGAAAATTTAAAAAGAATTCTGAGGTACTTAAAAGGAACATCTGAATTAGGAATATCTTACAACCAAAACAGTGATGCAAATTTGGAAGCTTACTGTGATGCTGATTATGCAGGAGATTGGGAAACACGGAAAAGTACTACAGGATATGTTATTTATTATTGTGGAGGACCTATCTCTTGGGCATCAAGAAAACAACCTGTGGTTGCTACTTCAAGCACCGAAGCAGAATATATATCTGCAGCTGAATGTTGTAAAGAGTTAGTGTATCTAAAGGCACTGGAGCGAAAATAACAGCAACAATGAATATTGACAATCAATGTGCAATAGAATTAATTAGGAAGGGTGTTCTAAATCACAGAAGTAAACATATAGATGTCAGATTTCACTCCATAAAAGAAAAATATGAGCAAAAAATTATAGATATAAAATACTGTCCAACTCAACATCAAATAGCTGACATTTTAACAAAACCTCTTGGAACTAACAAGTTTCCTATTTTAAGAATGAAACTGGTTTCTTAATCTTTTTTTTATAATGAACATTTGGATTATACTGTAGATAACTGTAACATTTTTTTATTTCTATTTTTTCAAATTAACAATTACAGGGGTGTTGTTGTTGAGACCCAGACCGTCCGACCTACCAGAAAGGTGTAAGGTAACTGTTTGGACGGCCGGAAAGTGCCACCCAATTTAGACCGGAACCCAGTGGGGGAGGCATCCACAGGGACCGTACCCTCCTTCCCCTACCACCAACCTCTCGGAAGGACTTACGGACCCACATGTTTAACGTGATCGTACTCCGCGTGAACACGGCGGCAGTAGTTGGAATCGAACCCGGGCCTACCGAGTGCAACTCCAGCGCGCTAACCAATGGGCTACAGGGGTGTGGAAACCCCAGGCAGTCCGACTCGTCCAGAGGACTTGAGTAACAAAGTGGACGACCGGGGGCTACAGGGGTGTGTTAAAATATAATTGTTATTTAAAATATTATCTTTATTTTATATCTGGCAACAGCAGTATTAAAAATATGTTTATGGCAACCCTCTCTCGTGTTTACGAGATGGACTTGGAATGATGTTTATATTAAAATGTAGTGTCTGCAGCTTGCTCTGTTTTTAAAAGTAAAATCACTATTAAAATAAAAACTTTATAATATATCTTTAAAGTATTCTTATTCACATTTAAATATCTACATAAAATAGCACTCCCTCCCCCTAAATACGTCCATAATTTAGGGGATCCCAAAACATGCAGAAAATTACATTTATTCTCATTTTATCCTTATATGATCCATTTTACAATTTGAAACAAAATTGTTTGAAGATTTAATAATTTACTTTTACAAATGTGTAGTCGAACAAGCGTGTACAATCAATGACTATTTTATTGTCACGCTCGGCGCTCCATCACATTTGCAATCTACAGAGAGTTGCATTTAAAGGGCCATTAAATCGGTAGTGACTATGCATTTTATTTGCGATTATATTAAAAACTTTGATGATATATTTTAAAAAACAGAAAAATACATTACAAAAAATACAAATTTACAAAGAGACCATGACCAAATCTCTTATTGTGTATTCATGTAAAGATTTTTTAAACTTTTTGATTTTACTTTAGTGCTGCCATCTATTGAGGATAACATAATTTAGAATAAGATGTATATCTTTTTTAGTGCTGCTAAGTAAATGCCCTGATCCAGTCTGTAATGTGTCTGTGGTGATTCCAAGAAAAGTCCTCCCTATTAGAGGTATACATTTATTTTTTATCCCAAAAATCCGATAAAATTTATGAATCCGCTTAACATTAATGTCACTTAACACAGTATCTCTTTAGCATTACTTTCGGGATCTCGGCGTGATATTAAAAGTTCTAAGTGCACATATTTTTCTTTACCGAAGTATTAAAGTAAAATATATTTTTTTAGTATTTAATATTGTTAATTTTATACTTTTAATTTTAATACTAGGCAAACGCTCAGCTATGCATCGTGTAGTGAACGTTCATATTATATAATTTTATAATTTGTTGACATCATATGAGATTTTATATATTAATTAAACGTAAGCGCAGGTATTTATTTTATAATGTAGTATATTAAAAATATTAATTAATTAGGATTTCTGCAAATGTATTGTCGATTGGAGTATGCGTTCATGTTTATAAGTTATGTTAACCTTTTGGGTTTTTAAATCATTTTAGATCCCGCATTTCATGGATATTTTATTCTATGTATTTCATATTTCAATTTAAAAATAATATTTTGTATTATAATTTCTAATTCTAAAATTGTTCTTGAAATCTATGATATATACTTTGATACTAGGGATCCATGCTTACCCTTAGTATCAAAATATGATTTACTCACGGTCCCAAATTTTAGGGGGGATGCAAATTTTATTATGATATTCAGAAATTTTGCTTTTATAACATCCAAAATTATCAGCGATATGAAATAAAATTTCTACAAAATTACACTTTTTAGTTAAAATATTTTACTGTGATTTCTAGTTATTTATATTCCAGTGATTTTCTGTACCTAGAGTCGTGCTGCTTAATAACATTTATTTTAAATATTTGTTTACTCTTGGTGGTATACATAAATTTTAGAAAGTATAGTAAGAACCCCCAAAGTCAACTAGGCCCCTAGATCTCGCCTTTCGAAAGTCAGGCTAAGGTTTAACTGGATAAGCAAGCGCAGGATACAGTTAAACTTTGGTCAGGCACTGCATAATGGAACTATTGGCAAGTTCGTCATTGAATCATAGACACTTATAGAAATTTTCTCAGGCGGCGGGAAGTGTGAATTGCATATCTTGAAGTGGGTCTTGAGAATTTCTTAGAGGATTTTGTTTTGGTGCTGCCATCTTTGAAAATAAGGCAATTTATAATAGGATCGGGTCAACTCTTTGGTGCTGCCATCTATTAGGAATAAGGTAACTTACAATACGAGTGAATCAGGTCTTTGGTGCTGCCATCTATTGCGAATAAGGCAAGTTACAATAAAATTATTGCTGCCATATACTTTTCAATATCCATTACTTTTGAAACCAAATGTTAGCCATATTATCATTCCAAAGTAAAATAAAATATTTCTGATTCTTCATAAATCGCAAAAAATACGTTAAATCGACAAATCGACAGTTACACATAAATTTTTGATTGATGCAATGATAATAAACGCTCAGAATGTGTAAGCACTCAAATAAAATGTCATCCGACTGTCTCTGTTCAAGATGTCCTGTATATAGAGTGTTTAATATATTCTATAGATGTTAGTATTCTAGAGACAAAAGCATCCAAAGAAGTCATTTAAGGCATGGCGGTCCCATATTCGTATAAGGATCTCGGTAAATAAGACATGAAAAATATTTACAAAAAGGAGGAAATCAAATATATGAAAATATATGTCAAATATATGCACCCATGATAAACAACGTTTGTGTGTGTGTGTGTGTGGGGGGGGGGGGGGGGGGCGGGGTGCTTGTAATAGTCTAGGTGGTATTTATGTAGGCTCTGAAGCATTTTACATTAGTTTCGCCTAATATGCATATCTTTCTTTACCTGAGCTATCTTTCATTATTAGGTAGTAGACGATAGATAAGAAAATTTTTTGAATATAATCAGTGCCATTTTATTCATTGGGCTAAGGCAGTCTCAGATCCGGGATTATTGTTTAATAATAATAATAATAATAATAATAATAATAATAATAAAACCTCGAAAATTTGTTACTTTAAATTACTGAATATTACATATAGAATGTAATGTATAGGAAAGTATTGTGACGAGGTTGAAAATTCCTATTCCAGTTTTCGTTAAAAGAACTTGTTTTAAGCATCCTTGAACTCGAATTAAGGCGGTGTCTGTGTGTGTGTATGCTAGTGTATATATATGTACGTTAGTGTGTATCCCGTGAGTCTATGGACGCAATATGTCACGAACGAATGAATCGTTTCGAAAATTTAAACGAACCTCCACCCTCCTCCTAAATTTCAAATGAATTTTTGAAAAAACATAGGGCCTTTAATAATGACAAAAAAATAATTACTCTAGACGTCATTTTTCATTAGAAACCGAGTGACACTCACTTTAGAAAGCTATTATTTACTCATCGATTTCTTAAAACCTCGCACCGTCTCGGGTCCTTTCTCCCCCCTTTTTACTTTATACTACTTTATAGAGAAATTATTGTAGTATAGAGTAATATTGTTTTCCCGAAAATTTAAGATAAGTACGTTGTAAGAGTAGAATCCATTAATCCATTTCCGGAAAGATATCCGTGTGTGTGTGTAAGAGAGAGAGAGAGGAGAGAGTATGAGTGAGTGAGTGAGTGTGTGTGTGTGTGTGAAAGGAATTGAGGGTGACAATGTGTGTGTGTGGACACGATAATTACAGAATGAAAACACCTTCCGATATAAAATTTTATGTGTGGATACATTATATTGTTACGACGTATTCTCTGTAATCGTGGGTGTAATCTCAATATAAGAATGAATCCAAATTTCTGGATAAATAACACATTTATATACAAGCACATTGTAAACATGAACAATATATAGCAAATAGCTCGATAACTATCCAACTGTTAAGTACAGTAAAACAGCAATTAAATGCTTCATTCATTTCACGAAACAGCCGATACTATTCTCAAAACATTGATGTCAAATTATCTCAAAATTCAATGTAGCTCGTATCACATCAACTGTTTTTCAACTAAGCGTTGCTTCCTTTTATATGCTCTTCGTAGAAACATCACGAAGGGACTCGTGTCTCCCAGAATATTCATCATTTCGAGAAGGTTCGAGTGCATTCAAAATGTCTCCAAACGTTGCCAAGTTGGTGATAAATACCCAAATCTAGCAACCCTGCACTGATGTCATAGAAATGGTTATCTGCAAAGGTGTTTTTGCTTTGTGGTTCTCAAAAGAACCTCCAGTGAAGACATTTTACATGTTGGTAACAAACAATATGAAAATATAGAACTAGATAAAATGTCTAATCATTCACATGATTAGAAGTCGAATGGGATTTTCATAACATTATTTTACATGGAGAAATACGATATTTGCCAGAATGGTGATGGTAGCATAAAATATATAAGGTAATTGATAATTTGACCTACGCTATGGATGTTAATAGTATTAAAATAGCGTTGTTGTTACTCATACCATTTGTCTAGAACAATTCAACGGCAAAGAGACAAATAATGCAGGTTCTGTTGGCCCCCCAAAACGCCCAGACACAGCATGGTAAAAGTCTGACTTTGCCTAATTGATACTCATTTGAGACCGGAACCTTCGAGGAGTAATCAAGCTCTGATTCGAGGAGTGATTCTAGCTCTTTAACCGGAACTCAATGGGGATGACACCCAGAGGAACTGTAGCTCCTTTTCCCCTGCTCATCACTTCTCGGAAGGATTTTCTGACCTACAGATTTAACTTGCCCTTACTCTGAGTAGACACTAATAAAAATAGTTATTATTAACATAGATAAGCTTGATTTGGTGGTTATAGCATAGTGCACCATCGGAGTCACGAAGCTATGACTAACTTAAAATAAAATCAGCAGTGGCACTAATCCGGTGGAGCCAAAAGGGTTTTGAGTGAATAACGCCAAAGTATTTGGTGGTTTGTCCTTTTTAGACATGTTTATAATAGTTTAAAATATCGAAATTAGAACCACCTTTTCAAGGTTGATCGAAATATTAAAATGATAACTACTATATTTCGAAAACTGAAAATCTAATCTGAAATTCAAATATATATCTTTATAGGGTTTCCAAACGGCTACAAATGAGTTGCGAACTATTTATAGTTAGAACACTTTTCATTTTTGCTCCGATTTCAATCGGATACCCCAACTTCGTTAAAATATCAAATCATTTCACTAACTTGTTTGGGGGGAAATAAACTAAACTTATACTATATCTCTGAAGAGATTTAAGATTCAAGTGAATATATAAACTTACCTGGTTGCCTGGTAGCACATAAATATGCACTAAATTTCGTACTTCCATTTTTTCTTTTCTAACCTCATCGATCGCTAAACAACTTTAAAATTCCCAAGTTCACCCAACTTCTTAATTTCTTCAAAACGTAACGTGCTTGTGCACCAATATTTCAGCAAAGAGGAAACATATTGAGCTGCAACACTCGTGACATTTTAAATGCTACAGCTTTTCCTTCCATTGGAAAAACTTCAATAGGTTAAAATATTAAAATATCGAAATTATAACCACTATAGTTCGAAAACTAAAAACTCAATCCGAAATCCAATTATATATCTTTGTAGGGCTTTCAAATAGCTACAAATTACTCGCCTACACAGCTAACACATTTAGTTTTAGAGACATCAATTTTCTTCGTCGATTTTAATTTTCTTTAACTTGACAATCCTTTAAAAAATAAAAACTTTCACCACGCCACTTAGCAGGCGTGAGCACACTGCCTGCTCCATGCCCCCAGCTTGCTGATGCTTACCAATCACCGAAGGCCGGCCTCTGCCAGTTATTTGCTGCCGCTTACGAACTGTCGGATATCGCTTTGCGAGCTCTTTACCTTTATCCAAAGTTATGAATCTCAAACTTTTACCTCCAACGAGCGCCAGACTAAAGGGAGAACCTTTTATTAAATTTTATTCTTCTAGGGAGCACTAAGCACTAGTACTATTTTGATTTTTTAGTGAGCACCAGTACTATGAATATTTTTAGGGAGTATCAGTAGTACGTTAAAATGCTTTATAATAAGATGCACCAGCACTATGTTAAAATTCTTTAAGAAGTACCAGCACCAAACCAAATTTTTATAGGGAGCAACAACAGTATTTTAAATTCTTAAAGGAGCACTAGCACTACATTTAATCCATTCAGAGAGCACCAGCACATTTTATACTGAATTCTTCCGAAGATCACTAACACACAGCACTATTACAGGAAATAACAAATGAAAATGTTTTGTAGACTAATATATAAATAATATTTTAATATTAATTAAATACGTAAATATTTGCATTTCAACGACTTTTGAAATCTTTCAATAAAATCTACTTGAATTACGGCTAAAAATTTTATATCGAAATCGAAGTGATTTTGTTTGTCAATGAGTTTCAGCAATGTGTAGTGGATGGCACCAATAATTAATTCCAACTGTTAAATTTATAACTTTTAAATTAATTCGAATTTATAAAAAAAAAAAAAACCGGGACGAGGTCTTTCCTCTTGAGATCCTAGATATTTATGGACTGTACCACATTTTATGGTTGTACAAAGCTTTGATTTTTCGCTACAGACGACACAGACATATTATATTATCTATATCGCACCGGAACTCCCATCGAATTCTCGAAAATCAAAGAACGCCATAACAACAACCATAAGAAAAAAGAATTGTCGCTCCGATGTTGTTAAGATGGCTACTCTGGAAGAATATCTCGGGAGATTACGTCTTTAATATACGGAAATTATATATATTATAAAAAAAAATCCCGAAAATTCGACTATTGAAAGTATGGATTCCATTCAAAATTTGCTTGAAAGAACATTTTTCGATCGCTGAGGTCTTAATTACGAAGAAGAAAGCTTCTGTGTGGGAAGTCAATTTTCAGTTAAGCGCGGCATGTTGACGTAAATGCTGAGCAATTTTCCATAAGAACGTCTTCCATGAAATCTCATTTCCCTTTGGCAGTATGTCCCTATTTGATGTTTTCGAAATAAGAAATCTCTCTTTCTCCCCTCTAGTATAATTTAGATAGATGATAATTTTACAATAATCTACATGCCGCTGTAAAGAGTATCCCTTGGATTCCCTTTAGATTGAAATATGTGGGATATTGCATAGATTCGTCGTTTGAATAATAAGGTATCTACAGAATAGAATCCAAGCCGGATGCCGGTAACCCTGAAGCTGCCCCGTAATGACACACTCCTCGGCGGTAATGACATAGTCAGAATCTCTTAAATGCGGTTTAATACTGAAGAGCAGCAGATGAGGCGATAGTCGGTTACTGGGAAACGAGGTGGCGCAGGTTTTGTAAATTACGTTGTTACGTTCTTTATTGTTTTTAAAAAACTTTAGTTCGTTCATGTTTCTTACTATTTACGGATCAGTAATGCCGAATTATCATAGTTTGAGGGCCTTGGCGCATACATTTATGGGGGGCGCCCTTTATAACAAATGTTCGTTTTGTACTTTTTATTAAAACTAAAAATTCAGCAAACTGCAATTAAGAAAAACTGGGAATTTTAAAAGAATTAGGGGGGCCAACCTTTTGTTCCGTCCTCTCTCCAAATCCCGTCTTCAATTTGTAGATATTAAAATAAATATTCAAAGCGATAAGCATAACTGTTCATTGACATCAGACTTATTTAAATCAGTTTAAACTGTAATGCTTCCGTCGGGATTTAAACAAAAGATATAATATGAATAAAAAAATTATAAGATTATCAGTAAACACCAAGAGCGCCAATCATAAAACAATTTTAACCTCTCGCATGAACTGTATCTTTGACATTAGTAAATGTCCACCGCTGATATTGGCCTTTCTGGTGGTCACAGTTAAAGGAGGATAGACTTTTACTAATTTCAGTATTAAAACATCGTAGGCAGTGTGACTATTGTTTTAGGTCTTTTTCGAGTCTTGACAATCGTAATATGAGCAATTGAAAATAACAATCGTACGCATGACAATCGTAATATGAGCAATTAAAAATGAATTCATTTAGAATACCCTCGATGTAACTCCTTGTATCGAAGACTTTCTGTTACGAATAGTAATCTCTTAGGAGTGGAATAGCCCACTAGTTAGAGAACGGGGATTGCACACTGAGGACTCAAGTTCTATTCCCGACTCTGTCTAAACTGTCCCCGTACCTACGCGGAGTACGGGCACATTAAATCTGTGGGTACGAAAGCCCTTCCAAGAGGCTGGTGGAAGGGGAAGGAGGGTACGGCCCCTGACGATGTCACCCACACTGGGTTCCGATCTAAACTGGATAGCACTGTTCCGGTCGACTCAGAGATATCATACCATACCTTTATGAGATATAGATACCTTACTCCATCGGGTAGGCTGGGTCGAAAGAAAAGAAAACAACGATGTTCTCTTGTAAAAACGTGTTATTTTAAAATAATTAATCCTATCTCACATAGGTAACCTTTCTGGTAGGTCGGACGGTCTGGGTCTCAACAACAACAACATAAAGGTGCTATCACAATATAATCCTATCTCACTTAAAGGTGTTGTCACAATATAATCCTATCTCACATAAAGGTGTTGTCACAATATAATATTAGCCCGTATGACTTAGTTTTACTGCAGTTATGTTCGTATGGAAATACAGTATATTTTGATGTGTCGTCATAAATCTCCGTTAACATAATTTTATCCATATTGTAGAGGAATGACTCGCAATAAATCAGAAAATTGTGCTTTAGAAATAATCGGTGTATAAATCTGCTTTCAACATGGCTGGATTTTTAAATTCATGGGGTGTAAAATAAGCAAATTGCCAATTCTAGGACGAGTGACGAAGAAGGTCGGCACAAAAGGGATGAAACAAAAATAGATAATCATATGTTAGTGTGTCATTCCCTAATTAAATTTTTAAGTGATGCTGGGCTATTTTGCTGTTTACACGACTTCGCGCAGTTTGCAAACAAACCGATGCCATGTATAATTTATTGATAAGGGGTAGGGTCATTATAGGATTAGGCCCACTTAAGAATTGTCTTCAAAGAACCAGGTGGAGGTGAAATTCAATGGCTAAAATCTCGTATATATATGGTAAAGGCACAAATAGATTTTTATTACGCACTTTCCTTTTAATATAAAATCCAGTTTTGTCTGGAGACTTAAGCGTCAAAATGCGCTTGCGTGCTGTAGACGTTTACCTCTTTTCGAAAATATAAGTATTTGAAAAAAATAAATAAAAAGCAAGCTAAAAGCAATTATATTGATTGATTTTAAAATCAATTAAATAGTTTAAAATTAATTTATTTTCAAACGCTTGAAAAATGTATATCAAAATATTTAAATTTATTGAAAATATTTTAAAATAAATTTAAATATTTTAAATATCCTTTAAAAATATCTATAAAAATATTTAAATATTTAAAATTGACTTTTAAAATATTTGTAAACTATATTTAAATATTTTAAAGGTTTCGCCATTTTCAAATATAGTACAAATGGTTAAAGTTCTTAATTTCAACCTCCGCAATATTAAGTCATCGCCAAGGCCATTTTGAATATATTATAAATCAATCTGTTTTCCAAGTATAAAATAAGACAGTGTAACAAATTCAGCAGTTATTCAAACCACTGATCTGGGACAGCCCGAAATCGAACCACCTATACCAGTTACCACCTACACCCACCAGATGATGCTACTAAGACGATACTGTTTTCTTCTATATTTGAAGTGGATGCAGCCTGTATATAGAGAGGAACTTATCGAGCTATGTAGGGAAAGTATTAAACTGACCTCCGTAGCTTTTTTCCCCATCGACATCGAAAGCGATCTGGGCTGTTGAACCTACTTGAAACCCCAGTTCTGAATGAGAATATTCATTTTCTCCATCGAAAATCAATTCTCCAGCAATCAATCTATCACTTCGGCCGTTTCTCCCCTCGTTTCCGCTCCCAATACCCGGTTCGTTGGCTTCCTTCACCTTCTTAAAAAGTACCGGCCAGCGGGCTCAAATCGACCAATTCCAATTCGATTTCTGGGTTGTCCAAGCGCCCGATTCATCAACATAAAGGTGAGAATCGGGACGACGTTTGGCCCCGGGCGCTGCGTCGGCAGCGACTGCAGAATTTAGAGAAGTTCACAGGCAATTATGAAAGGGTTACGGTGTTGAAGATTATTTCTGTCGGGGAAGTTTTGTCGGTGACGAATAGGTCTGTTTCGATGTGCATTTGTTTTTCCGCAAGAAGTGAGCTGAAGGGATGTTACTTTGTCCTGGTTTGAAATTATAATTATGTAAAAATATGATGAGGGAAAGAATAAGACTTTCCGGTAGTTGTGTAGTTTACCGACCCCCGTTGGTGAAGACAAATTAAGAAAAATTGCAGCCAGTTCGTTGAGATTTCTTTTTTTCAATCTGAAAGTACCAAGTTGCTAGGAAATGTGACGAAATAAAAGGCATACAATAATAAAAAAATCTGATGTGGGCAACACATGACTTTCCTTGTATAATGCAATGAATTTACTACTTTACAGTTAAAAAAAATGTTATTCTTATAGTAGATACTTATATTCTTTCCAAGATATTGAATTTTCTTCAATGAGTCGTCATTTTCATTGATTTAGCGTCATTTATATCCATTTGGAAAGATTTTAGTTAATTTGGCAACATTTAAAAATGTCGCCAAGTTGGCGACATTCCGCTAAATTCGTCGCTAAAATCTCGCCAAGCCTTATGGACGGAGACATAAGTTATTCTTACAGCAGATAAATGATTATTGGTGTTCAAATACAAAAGTATTATTCAAAGTATCTTTTCTCGTGAATGGATCGAGTTAGATCCATGAGAAAGATGTCACCCAATTTATGGCATGATATTGCATATGAAAAGTAAACATGTTTCTCAACAGTTAATATTTTTTTTAATTTATTGGATTTTTTTGATAAATTTATTTGAAAAATGTGCAATATCTCGAGAACGATTCATGCTAGCGTCCTAAAGTTAATGTCAATCATTTTCTAAGGAAAAATTACATAAGGAATGTCTATTTGGTTCACTTTATTAAAGGTTTTGATTTTTTGATGATTTTTTCAAAATTTCACTCGAAAATTTAGGGAAGTTCTGAACACTTGAGTGTTTTAAAACAATAGGCTTCCAGTATTCATACATTGTGATTCTTGTACCAAATTTCATTCGAATCGTTCCATTCGTTCGTGAGATATCGTCTTCACAGACTCACTGACACACGCACACCCATACTTTCACACACACATACACACAGACATCACCTTAAAAATGTTCGATTCGTGATCAGGATGCTTAAAACGTGTTCTCCCATCGAAAACTCGAATTCAAATTTTCGACCCCGTCACAGTACTTTCCTTATACATTATGCATATAAGGAAAGTAATACAAATTGGTGGAATTGCAAATTTAAACACATTTAATGCTTTAAGCGCATGTAATTCAAAGTCCGAGTTCAAAGTCTACGTTCAGTCCGGTACGAAAATAAAAAAATTAACATTTTAAACATCATAAATTAGTGTTATCCACGTTCTTAAAATTATACAAAAATGTGTTAATTAAGCTTTTCTTTCTGAATTTATTCAATTAACAATGATTTTTTTTAAAATATATTTTGCGTTAATATCTTTCATAATTTAACAAAACATGGACGTCGTCAGTCCTGTCTGAAAATTTTAAGGAAAAATGTAGACTGACAGAACTTGTGAATCGGACCGCGATTGCCTGGCTCTGGCAGAGCCAGGTTAGCCAGGTCAAAGGCCACATTAGCCAGGTTAAACGCTCAGCAGACTTCTAGTGTAAATGCATAATAAATGCACTATAACGTACCTGACGCAATTACTATAAAATAATTTGTAATTTTGTTTAAAAATGATTTCAAGTTATGATAAACTAATGGATATTTTTTTCATCTTATTTCGTATACATCTATGTATATAAATATGAAAAATAAAACCGTCTTGCTGAAACCTAGTGCAAAATATCTGTGACTGGATATACTTAAGAATAACGAAATCTTTTACTCATTTATTGAGAAGACATATTCTTAAAGACACCATGAATTTCACCCTAAAAAATATAATATTAAAAAAAACATGAAATAAAATTTAAATACTCCGAAAGTTAATGATAGGATATTTATTCAAAAATGTTGACCATTGCATTAACAAGTAATTTTAAGTCAATTAATCATGCCAATGATTGGATAATTAATATACATTAAATGTTAATAAATCGATTAATATTAATTATTAATTACTATAACTGATTAGCGATAGTGAATAAGATATTTTTCACTCTATGAAAAATTTTTAGGTACACCACAGCATCTTTACCACTTTTTTTACCACTTAAAAAAAATGATTTATGATCAATCCATGGAGAACATTTATACTAAAATTACATTAGTTTTGATTTAATATTACAGGGATGAAAGTGGGCACTGGTGGCGGCATGGTTGTCATCGTACAACACTAGTCTGATCTGGGCAGTGCATCATGATTTATCTTACACTCGAAAATTATTCTTACTTTCTAGTATAGAAGAAATATTGTTTTCATGAAAATTTTCGACTTCGAGATTTTGATGCCAATATATGTTTTAGGACTTCCTGAACACGTTTTGACTATTTTTAGAATGGTGTCTGTCTGTAGTCGATTTTTCGTCTACACGATAGCTGCCACAAATATTAATGAATTTTCACGAAACTTTATATCCGGTTTTGTTATTAAAAAATCTCGAATTAGATAGAATGTTTTGAAATGTGAGCGAAAACTTCGAAATTGAATCAAAATTTTATATTTTCTTAATATGGCAGCATAATACAACATTTGACATAATTTAGCATAAAATGGGTTATTTATGGTTCAATGATCACGAAATTTAAGCGACAATCTAATTTTTAAGTTAATGGCTTCATTAACCTCATCAGATAGGGGGGTATCAATCGAAATATTTTTAAGCGCTTTAAAATGAAGGGTAATATGCCATAAATATGATCATTTGGAACAATACAAATTAAGAAAAAAAAAATCTCCCCCTCCACCTCGCAAAATTTGAAGGGGGATAGGGGAGGTAAAAAAAACCATGCCATTTAAAAATGAACTTTGGTATAAGGGAATCGAGGTGAGACACACTCCAATTAATTTTATTGGAAATTATTTAAATTACTTTTTTATTTTATAGAGTTCGTTCCTTTATGAGTGTTTATGCATTCCTTTAACATTCGAGCAGGGCCTATTAACAGGTAAACAACTATGCGCTAATGATTCAGAAAAATAATAATCCGTGTAATAATATAATTTTATTTTATTTAGAATTGGCATTTTTGTTTTGAAAAAATAAATGTTATATAAAAACGGCAGACACATGATGTAGTACAATAAATATTCCTTTTCGTTGACCTTATTTTTTTTATCATCTGTGTATATTTTACATGCAAACCGCACGTCTTTCCATACTAAATAGAGAACGTTTTACATCTTTGTATGAGGAAATTTTTGCCTATCTTGCTTCGTTTTCAAAATAGGATAACTTCTATACAATGCGTCGCTTGCAAACTTTCTCAATCGATAGCGCATAGTCAGTCGCTTTCCCATTGGGAGACCTTGCTTTTGCAGCTCTGAAAATACTTCAAGCGGAAGTTAACGGGATGCTAAATACTTATGAGGGAATCCTGTATATGCATTAAGTTGAATTATACCGCAGATAATGATATGGATTATTCTTCGAATTGCAGAGATTTTGCAGTTTGGGGTTAATTTCCTTTTCGAATATGACGAATGGCGAATTTTAAATGATAACTCGATAAATATCCTCAATATGTAAATATCCCGAAAATGGTTTCTCCTAGCGTTGTGGGAGTCATTTCACTCCATTGGGAGTGGTTTCATCTTTTGTTATAAAAACTTACAACCAAAAAAGTGCTTAACCTTTTGCTTACGGGTGGGACAGCATCCATCTCAAACAAAGAACCTCTCAAAAAGACAGGTATTTGACATACCCTATTCCAAACAAATTCGATCCCCTTTTTCAGACATTGGCGTCATGTGCATTGTCATGTACATTGTACATGTACATTGGCGTCCATGGACGCCAATGTTTGCAAAGGGTGATCGAACTGTTTGGGATAGGATATGTCAAATATCTGTCTTTTTGAGAGGTTCTTCGTTTGGGATGGACGATGTCCCACCCGTAAGCAAAAGATTGAAAAGTTAAAAAAGTATACTTAAAAAATTAAGCATATTTCTTCAGATATTTAACGTTTGTCGATTTTTGTGAGTCCTGAGGACAAACTGAATAATTCAATTTTTAAATGAATTTAAAGCAGCTAAGCTACACTTGACTGTGCGTGCTAATAGCCGTATTGAACTATTCCAAGCTATTCGAAACCAAACTTTATAATTCATATACTCATTTTACCGTTTAAATGTGAAGATTTATATATTTATCCTTTAATTACTAAATTTTTATTTTCTTACCCTCATTTCTATTCTGGAATACAATTCTGCGTTCAGTGCCCCCCGCTGTTTCTCGCTCCTCTATTTTAGAAGAAGCGGTTAGTGGGATTATATAAATCTCTGTCTTAGAATTTTTTTTCTCAGTTGTCAAAACACAGAGATACAAGAAGACGGTGAATGGGAACGCCAATGCCCCAGAGGTGCAAAGTTGACAGGAGTAAGATTCTCAGCTCAATTTCTCAGTAACTGAGAGTAACTGAGGAAGGGTGAATGACGGGAGAGAACCAGACGCTTAATAAAAAGTGAAAATATGATCTGTAACACGTGATTTTTCTTATTCTTCTCAGCAAATGCAGATTTTTTTTTTCTTGAATGAATATATTGTGTACCATAATATATTTTGGTGATCCGAATTTACAAGAATATTTATCAGGATTTGTTCGTTTGTGTTATGCACTTCAAATTAAAATACAATAAAAATGTACTTACGGTTAAAACGCATAAAACTATAGAAAGAGAATTACTCACCTAGAAAATAAAGTCAAAATAAGTCATTTGAAATAAAAGAAAAAGTTCTACAAATACACAAAGTTTTGAGAAAAAGTTTATGATATTCTATAATACTTGAACGATTCACTTTCAGGATCATATCAACATAAATTAAGTGTGAGCGTTAGTAAATCTTCTGCCCTATCCGCGCTTTGTTAACTTTCGCGGCACACATTTTTGGACGAAATTCTGTTTAAACAATTGCGAATTATTTTCTGATAGATAAAATGCAATGCTTAGATTATATTAAAACTAAATTTAATACCCAATAAAACATAGAATATATTTTTTATTTTAATTCAAAATATTTTTGGTGCTGCCATCTGTTGTCGTAATTTAATTCATACCGACTATTTTTATTTTTTAATGAACATTTTTCAATGTCTGTTCTTTCTAATGCAGTTTGAAATACAACAACAGATCATATATAATAATGCCACAATCATGGAAACGTAATTGAACTTAGACTTGAACTTGAAGACAAAGGAACTTAAAAGACAAAACTGCAGTCCTCAGTGATGTACATTCAGATCCCCTTAACAAATTTACAGAATGAAAAATTACCTTTCCGTGATTGTGGCATTATTATATATGATCTGTTGTTGTATTTAATACTGTATTAGAAGCAATAGATATTTAAAAATGTTCATATGAAAAAATAAAAATAATCGGTATGAATTAAATTACGACAACAGATGGCAGCACCAAAAATATTTTGAATTAAAATAAAAAATATATTCTATGTTTTATTCGGTATTAAATTTAGTTTTAATATAATCTAAACATTGCATTTTATCTTTCAGAAAATATTTCGCGACTGTTTGAGCAGAATTTCGGCGAAAAATGTGGGCCGCGAAAGTTAACAAAGCGCGGATAGGGCAAAAGATTTACTGACGCTCACCTTTAAGGGCGGATTTACGGATAAACGGACTCTTGGGGAATCCCGAACTTTTCCGAGAATTTTAGAACGGTTTCAGGAAATGTTTTGTGTTGCTGAGAGGTTTCAAATTTAAATGATGAAAATGCGATAAAAGCACCTCTTTTGCTTGATAGGGCAAAAATGTATCTTTTCTTGACTGTGTGATAATTATTTCTCAAAGAATAAAAGGAAAAATATTCGCCTTTTTCATGCTTTAGATTAGAGGGAGGCAATAAGGTGACACTGATAAGACATGGCCATTATTGAAAAAGAATGCAAGAGAACCATAGAGATCGGGCAATTTACAGGAAACGCCTTCTTACGCCTCTCATTATATCCGCATATTCCTCGCACTCATCAGAGGACGGACAAAACCAATGGAAGAAGGCATCTTTAAAACACAAATGTCTACTCCTTAATGGACTTCATTGCAGTAACAGGTCAAGTTCAGTGCTAACGGCCTTGCGAAAGTTTCGTGCCCATGATAGTAGGTGTCGCTTGTCTGGGCAGACAATATAATAAATTGTTCCATCAGCTTATGAACGAGAGTCTTTGGCATTGTCTTCTGGAAACACTTGGGGCGTGAAAGAGGCTCGAGATGATATCGGTCCGCCCTGATGACACTTCACCGGCAACTTCCGTTAGGCAATTCTGATCGAAGAGCTTTGTTTTGCTTGTATTTTCTTACCGAGACCCGCTATTCTATGGTGGATGGCTTGTTTTCCGGCAACTCCTGTTGCAACCTTTTCTGTAAACTCTTAATTGTCTCAACCCTTTATTTGAGAAGCCTGTTCGTTATGTTCATGAAGTAACTTGGATTTTCCGACACGATTAGGAGTAAATAAGGCAACTCATTATTATCTGATTAACTAGCATATATACGTGGGTTCACTTATGATTTGAAATATGTGCAAATTTTAAGCACAATTATGTTGTTTTTCCGAAAAATAACATTGAATTTAATTTCACTATATAAATAAGAATATACGTTCTCTCTATACGAATTGTATGCGTATGCAAGTATGAAGAATAAAAAATCCTGCGGTCCCGTTTGTAAACCATAATGTGCAAAAATATTAAGTTTGGCAAACATGCGTCAAAATGAAATGCCTTCATTTTGAGTTTGCATTTCGTTTATAAGCAGGTAGAGCCATAATCCTCATATATCCTGAGACTATTACTAACTTTTACTGACCATTCCTCAAAATACACATGTATGCAATTTTTCCGAACAAAACGGGTTTAACGAGAAAATGAGGGGGTTTCGGGATATTTATTATAAACGAATCTTTAGATATGTCGTTATGCTACACATGCTATTTGACAATGTTGTGGAATGAATTTGTATATTTTGTCACTGATTTTTGTGGGTTCATTACTCTTTAAAAGAACACAATATTTGATACAGCTACAACTAGCCTCCCAGCGGATAAAATAATTAGTTACCATATTTACCAGGCAACAATATAAGCCCTCAACACATGCTTCCATACAGAAGATTAGGCATTGGAAGTAGCGTCAAAATTCAGTGTTTATACCCTCACATGTTGAAGTTCAGAGAAATGAAAAAGCTGAGGTTTTAGTTTAAAAAGGTGCAGATGACTGATGTATCAAAGAAACTGTCTGTAGAAACTGTCTGGGGATGATTCTACTTCCAAGATTAGAAGAGTGATCCAGAGAAAATGAATGGTTGGTTTGGGGCACTCTTGATAGCACAGAGCAGGGGTGGGGAACCTATAGCCATAAAGTTGCATACAACCTTCTCGAAAACCTTTTTTTTTTTCAGTTGTATATATTAATTATATTTTCCACTAAAGATTTACGTTTTTCTGTATACAAGGTAGAATTAAAAAGTTCGGAGACTGTGCTGATTGATATCTCCAACCTTGATTGGAGGAGAGGGGAACTATTTTACCGTGGTGTAGAGGCACATGTGGCGCGAGATACGAAATGGAAGAAGCAGGTCCGCAGTGCAGGGTTTTCCCAGGGTTTTTCCAAAACGGAAATGGCGTTTGAAGAACAACGTGCGAATATCAAATTCTGCCAGCGTTTGGGGAAATAGCCGACAGAAACATTGCACCTGTTGTCTGGAAAAAACCCGTTTCTTTCTTTTCACATCTTGCGTTACATGTGACTCTACGCCACGGTAAAATAGTTCCCCTCTCCTCCAATCAGGGTTAGAGATATCAGCACAGTCTCCGAACTTTTTGATCCTACCTTGTATATAATAAAAATGCATACGTGTCCTGGAGAACTTACGGATCTGCATCTTTCTTGGGACGATCTCTCTAGTATGGGGACAGGTCATATTAAACTCATGATCTTCCACTTAAATCGAAATCAGTTTCCTATATTTTCTAAATGTAATTGTGAGGCTACTTCCCTAGAACATATTGCATCTTGCATCGAGGTACACATACTTCAACTTTTAGGGAACTCGATAAAGTTTTGAGACTTCTTTAATCATATCGTGTACTCCTAAACAAGGGATCAGAAAGAAGATAGAATGTTTGTCATATTTAATTGTCTCCCTTCATTTCCCCCTCAATTCATGAACCTTTGCATCTCAGATAATTTTTTATCAGTCTTCGAATCCTATTCAACGGTTTCTAGACCTTTCCTTTTCAATCTGCAAGCGATTATATAGAGAACTTCAAGCTACGACGGTCACAATATCGCTAAACAAGTAAACAAAAATAGCCTCGGGGCCCAACAGATCTCATCTGTATTGTTGCAACCGACTCATCACGATCATTTCTTATTCTCATCGTGAAAGACCATTTGGGGGTTACGAACCTCCGGCTCCAAGGTGGGCTTAGGGGTCAAGAAGTCGGGCTGTGGAACGATCACAGGAGTCTATTGAAGAGGGGAACAAGCAGCAAGGATTTTTTTTTATGCCAAGAAGCAGAATTTTGCAAGGTATCCTTATTTTTTTCCCTATGCTATTTTCTGATAATAAAAAATAGGATCATTTAGAGCTATATTAGAGTTGACTTGCACTGCATTTTCATTCGAGAAGTGATATTTGGGGGGGGGGGGGGGGGCGGAATCTATTATATTCGATTCTAAAAGAACGATCATTTGCATTCCTCTTCATATTTGGGTATGATTGTATCTCACCATTCATTTTCAGATAACAACGGATACTTTTGTTCAGTAAAAATAAAAACTGTGATGCGATTGCCAAAGGCTTGAGTAAATGGTTGAAATCCTAAATCCTAACTCTAAGTACGGATGAAACTGCATTATTTTGAAAACTCTCTATAATCTGAGGATGTAATCAACTCGTACATCCATAACACAGAAAGCGATCGCTTTTTATTTTATGTTTTCGGCCTCACCATGCATTAACCGTCCACGGTGATGTATATTATTAACGTCTACAACTCCCGAATGAATGCTTTATCCGATTTTAGCGAGTGATACCTTTCTAGAGATTTTGGCTCTCAAGAAGTGTGATTTTCTAAATTTTATTATCCTGTCGTGCGTCTAAATGTTTTCGAAATATTGCGTTCCAAACGTTTCCACTACATTTTCCATATAATTCACAACAAATCTTCAATAAAATAAATTAATTTACTCAGTAAAAAACGAAAAACATTAGAAGTGAAAATGCTGACTGCATTGTTGAGACCCAGACCGTCCGACCTACCAGAAAGGTGTAAGGTAACCTTTTGAACGACCGGACTGACTGCATTGTGAAAAACCGCTTTATGTTTATCTCGGAAGAGTACAAATATGAAACTGTATATGTATATGTTTTATTTAAAGTGCTAAAATAAAAACCCACAAATCATAGCAGTATTTTAAATTATATTGTATAAAGAACCTTTCTTCCCCAACAGTGAATCGAACCACGGGTCTTAGTACTGGGCAGCCGACGCTCTGCCGTTGATCTACTGGGACGACATTCCAAGCTTTTATCGTCGAAGTGGACTCTGACAGGGTTTCCGAAATTGTAAATTCGTCGTTATTTTCGTCAATTTGGTGCTTTTTTTCAAAAGGTTATCAAGTTGGCGATATTTCACCAAATTTATCGCCAAGTATTTGATAATATGTTTTTACTGGTTTTCAATTTTATGTAATTTTTTAGATACATTTATTTAAAAACCGTACAATATCTCGAAAATGGTACGAGCTAGCGTTCTAAAGTTTGTATCATTATTTCAATAATAAAATATTAAGTATGAAATAATTATTTATTTAGCGTTTCGAATGTCCTGATATTTTCAAAAATGCATTTGAAAACTTAGGAGTTTACCAAAAGTTCGATCGCGTTTCAAAGCAGCAGGGTTTCAGTATTCACTGATTATAATTAATCGAACCCAATTTTTTTTTTAAACGCCCCATTCGTTCGTGAGATATCGCTTCCACAGACTAACGTGCATAAACACTAGCATATATACACATTAATATAAATACGCAGTAAGACAGAGAACACGGGCTGAATGCACAGAGGCATCACCTGAAAAACTTTTGATTCGTTTTCAAGGATGCAGGCACGAAACGTACTCTTCCACCGAAAACTCGCATTCGACTTTTCAACCCCGTCGCAATACTTTCCCTATACATTGTACTACACATATATGTAGGGAAAGTAATAATTACTATAAACTTTCTGTAACAATTGCAGTTTAATCGCGTTACTTCAATTAAAAATCTGATGTGGGCAGCGCATAACTTGCTCTGCAAACTCATAGTCACGTTCTCTTTATTTCTTGAATATTTCATTAAATTGAGTTTAATGTCACAAGATAACACCGAATTTGCACTTTTAATTGAATGTTTGTTTTTATTTGGTAATTGGACATTTTTTCAAAGGCGGGGTAACAAGAAGGCGAGAAAAATAAAATATCTCAACAATGGTTAGTTCTAGAATAATGGGGTTGGTCTTATTCTTTTCCTCGTCAAAAATAACGTATAAAATAAGCATTTAATGGATACATTTAAGCATACATAGCCTTATTTTAGAATGTGGCGATTCGTGTAGGTCATTTCGTAAAAAAAAGGCACGTTCTTCTCTTTTGAATCATACTAAAATCTAATCAGCATCGGGGTATCTCATAAGTAACTTATCTACCAAATTTTGTGAACCAGTTTTTCAGCTAGAGTGGATACATGAAGTTTTTGTGAGCCATTTTGCAAAAAAAGGCGAGTTCTTTTATCCCGAATCATACCAAAATCTAGTCAGCTCCAGGGTCATACCCAAGTGACTTATCTACCAAATTTTATAAAATATGGTCAATTAGTTTTTGAGTTAGAGTGGATACATACACTGCACACACAGGTGCAGACACACACACACTCACAGAGACGTTACGTTAAAAATAGTTTTTTTTGTGTTCTAGAGGTCCAGAAACGTGTATATCCATTGAAAACTCGAGTTTCGATTTTCGACATAATTTCAATACCTTCCCTATACATTACCATATATTACAGGGAAAGTAAAAGTGAATCATTCCTATTTTAATAGATTAATGACCAACTCGGCTCTAACCCCCTCTATGATTTCGGATGTAGACGTCTATGATACCATGTCTGGCTACGTTCATGTCTACAAAAACCTGCAAGAAGAAAAAAAAGAAAAAGAGAAAAAAAAGAAAAAGAGAAAAAAAAAAAAGAAAAAGAAAAAAAGAAAAATCCCGAGTACACTTTCAAAGCATGGCTTTCTTTTCTATGGTCACCCCAGTGCAGTGGGATGCCGTACTGCCGTATCTGCGGGGGTGCTCTTCTCAACAGAACCTGATCGGCTACTTCGAGGAGGAGAAAGGTTCGATGACTCTCCGCCGTTGGATGGAGTTGAGTGATCCCATTCTCCTCCGATGGAAGGTCAAGCTTTGGCTCTCTTCTCCACTGGACGCGGAGTAAATAGAGCGAAGGCCCTCTTGACCGGTGCGGCGGTTATGAAAGATGCGCGCTACGGGGAGATTGATTTTCAAAACAGATAAAAGAGAGTGCCGTTTATTCCATCATTCTCATGTGCGAACCGCATGACGTTTTGCAGGGAATATTACTAGCTAGCACTATACCCGTTTTTTGTACGGAACATATGATATTTAAAAAACTCAAAATTCACAGTTATGTGCAAATCCTACAATATTCTAAATGACATTGTTATTCAAAACATTCGATTAAAATATTTAATTTAATTCTCTTAAAAAGAAGTATAACAATCTGTTCTCGCGGTACAAAATTATCTTTACAGGCTGACCTGAAGAATAAAACATCCTAGTTCCGTTTGTAAACAAATTTACCAAAAATATTAAATTGGATCAATATATGTCAAGATGAAAGGGTTATGAAATTGGATCAACACATGCCAAAATGAAAGCTCTAAAATGGTATTAGAAGATATACTCGCATCATTTTTATTCTCTTTCAACAATTGGCTAAATTCAATATATAAGTTTGAAAAATCTTTGCTGAAATGAAACAGATGATTTAACAAACTGAAAATATCATTAATCCCCGTGATCTTTCAACACGAAAGCTATAATTGATAGAATCCAGTCAAAAATGTTAAAATTCATTTTTATATACATTTCTTAATTATTTAAATCAAAACAGATTTAATAAAAATCTTCTGCTATATAAACTCATTGGGTTTAATTCCGTTGCTTAGCAACATGACATCATTTTTTACAAATAAATTTATGGAAAAAATATTGTCTGCATACGGGAGGTCCGTTTTTTATTGATGTCTGGGCAACCCCCGGTCATAGAAACTCGAAACATGGATTTCATTTTAAGTGGATTTATTTCACGATTACCTACAAAATTTAATGAAATTCATTGCAGCCGTTCTCCCATGATGATGAGACAAACACATACAGACAGATTTTCAAAGTTATTTATATAGATTGAGCGCATGGAAACACTTCAATAAATGGATGCTAAACGTTCTCCATTTAACAAGGAAATATGTCTACTTTAGCTTACCTTTCTTGTTTTCGAGATAAGAATTTCAACTTCTTCGTCGTTAGAGGCAGTGAAATTCTTTTCAGTCTATGGCGGTCTATATGGCTACTTTCTTAATAGTAGACCCTGCTTCAGTAGCTTTAGAACACTTCAATTGAAAGCCAGAAAGATACATAAGAAATTAAGAAGGAACCCTGTATATTTTATAAATAAATATTTTTGTTATCTTCAGAATGACTTTTTGTTACTTTCCAGTTTCTTGTGACTCCAGATATATCAATTGTATATAAATAAAATTCAATATCTGACAGTTTGTATGTGTTTGTCGCTTCATCACGGAGAACGGCTGCACCATATTTCATGAAATTTTGTGGGGAGCCGTGAAATAACCCCACTTAAAGTGTAGCCTATATTTCGAGTTTCTAGGACCAGGAGTTGTCGATATATTAATAAAAAACCCACAATTAAACTTTCCATAGAGATAGCATTATGCAGACGATATTTTTTTCGCTAATTTATTTGAAGAAAATTATATCATGTCCCTTAGCAACGGATTTAAATCCAATGTGCTTCTGCAACAGACGATTTTTATTAAATCTTTTACAATTTAAATACTAAAGAAATATATATATAAAATAAATTTGATCGAAATTTGCAATTTTGACTGGATTATCAATTACGGCTTTCAGGTTTAAGGATTAAGGGATATTTTCAATTTATTACGACATCTGCTTTATTTTGGCCAGAGATGTGGATTTTCCGGAAAATTTTCCGAAGAATTTCGAATTTACTCTCAAATGTTACATATAAGTTAAAATAATATACCCAGTGGCTTCTAAAAGTATTTATTTTTTATTTTACTATTTATTCACGATTATTCGAAAACTATAAGAGTTTTGTAAGAACAAATTATTAATCTAAAAACTAGATTTCCTACTGAAAATTTTTGTTGTTTACTATTTATATATACATATTTTTTCGTATTTTAGAAGATATTTTGAGTGAAAGTAAACAAATTGAGGCAAAACCTCGCTAAAAAAAACCTTTCCAGTTTTTTTTTTTAATGTTCAAATATTTAAATATTGAAAATTTTATATATTTATAATTAGAACCATATTTACTACAAAATAATTAAAATTGTCAACATTTTCATTTATGAAGTTTGACAATATAAATATCCAAAGTGTTTATATTCTTTGTCACACTCCAATTTCAGCCAGTGGTGATACCTCAACAACAGATGTTATTTTTCATTAAAAAAGTGGTTTACTTTTTTGAACCGAGAAAACATGGTTTAAACTAAACAAAAAATACCCCGCTTCAAACCAACCAAGTTTAAATCAGCCAACATTACTGCTGATAATTGAAATAAAAATCTAAAGGTCTCTTGTTTATGCCTTTTAGCATGCAAATTACCCCAATATTTTAAAATGAACTCATTTTAAGTGTTAGCGAGATGCAAAATACTTTACTGCAAAATAAAATATTTTCATACAGTTTATGTTTTAATTAAGCGAAGGGTGTACTGTTTACTAGCCATTATCAAAAGTGTGCCGAAAAATTATGTAAATGTGCATTACGAATAGAATGTGTGGCCCACGATTTTTGATACTTTGTATTGATAATAGGAAATTTTGATAGTGTTAGCACTTCTGAGAACACTGATAAGCAATATTGGGTTTCTATTTCACCTATTATTTTTTTACTTTCCTTATATACATATAATGTATAAGGAAAGTATTGTGACGGGGTCGAAAATTCGAATTCGAGTTTTGAAGCACCTTTCAAGCAACTCTGAATACGAATCAGACGTTTTTGAGGTGATGTCTATGTGTGTGTGTGTGTGTGATTGTGTGGGTGGGTGTGTGTCTATCAGTGGAGACGATAACACGAACGAATGGACCGATTCGAACGAAATTTGGTACAAAATTACAATCCTTGAATACTGGAAGCCTATTGTTTTTAAACGCAATCGAATGTTCCGAATTCCCCCCCCCCCCCCCCTAAATTTTCGAGTGAAATTTTGAAAAAATCATCAAAAAATCAAAACCTTTAATAAAGTTACGCAAATAGACATTTCTTATGTAATTTTCTCTTAGAAAACGATTAACATAAACTTTAGAACGCTAGCACGAACCGTTATCGAAATATTGTATATTTTTCAAATAAATTTATCAAAATATCCCATAAATTAAAAAAAAATATTAATTGTTGAGAAAGATGTTCACTTTTCATATGTAATATCATGCGAGAAATTTGGTGACATCATTTTCGTGGATCCAGCTCGTTCCATTCAAAAGAAAAGATACTTTGAGTAATACTTTGCATTTGAATGTCAATAATCATTTATCGCAGATAAATGATTATTGACGATAAATGTTGACGATAAATTATTGACAATAAATGTTGACGATAAATTATTGACGATAAATGATTATTGACATATAAGAATAACTTATTTTTCCGTCTATAAGGCTTGGTGATTTTGATGACGAATTTGGCGGAATGTCCCCAACTTGGCAACTTTTTTAATTTATGAAAATCTCTCCAAATGGATAAAAATGACGCTAAATCAATGAAAATGACGTCTCATTGACGAAAATTCAATATCTTGGAAAGAGTATAAGTATCTACTATAAGAATAACCTATTTTTTTACTGTAAAAGTAGTAAATGCATTGCATTATATAAGGAGAGTCGTGTGCTGCCCACATCAGATTTTTTTTGTATATATATATATATATATATGTATATATATATATATATATAATATATATATATATATATATATATATATATATATATATATATATATATATATATATATATATATATATATATATATATATATATATATATATATATATGAAACTTTTGCAAAATTGGGTCTACTGCTTGAAACGGAACCCAGATTTCTCTACACCCAGTGTGAATCTATTACTTTCTGAAATAACTAATAATAATAATAATGAAAAGAAAAGAAAAATAAATTATTCATGTATTAGAAATATATTAAATATATAAAAATATTAAAATTTGTTTTAAAAGTGCCCATTTATAATTCAATGCGGGAGTATCATGAGATAAAAGATACAATTTGGTAGAACTCGAGTTAAACATATATATAGTTCTATTAAAACATTTTTCTTCAATAGAATCACTTGCGAAAACATTCTATATTTTTATAAATTTTATAGAATTTAACGCTGAAAGAATAGTCTTCTAAGCATTTCACCTGTTTTTTTTTTCAGAATGAGTAAAATGTTACCTGTACTTTTTTTTTAAAATAAAGCCTTACCATCCTTTTCTTTCTCAAAATTAGAAAACCAAATGATTAAAAACTTCTAACAAAGTTACTTGCTTTTCAAAGATAGTACGAAAAGACTATTACATTTAATTTTTAAATTAATTAAAAAGAAAAAAAAAACTGATATTTTTCCCGAAAAATTTTTGCGGAAAATTCTCCGGCACACATTTCTAATTTTGGCAAAGATTTTTGAATCTCATATAATGTAGCACGGGTAATGTTCTACTAATACACGGGAATATCTTCTAATCTACGAGAATATAAGTGAAACGAGTATATTTTCGACATAATTTTAGAGCTTTCATTTTGGCATATACTGATTTGATTTCATATTCTTTTGCAAATTAGTTTGCAAACGGGACCAGAATGTTTTATTCTTCAGATCTGCTTGTGAAGGTAATTTTGTATAATGAAAACAGAGATTCTTAAATTTCTTTCTAGGAGCATTAATTTTAATATTTTAATAGAATATTTTGAATAGCAATGTCATTTAGATTACTGTAGGAATTAGCACATGATTGCGAATTTTAAATTCCTTTATGATGTATATTCCGTACAAAGAAAGGATATACTGCTAGTATATATAAATAAAATTGAAAATATGTCTGTATGTATGTGTAATTGTTTGTTTGTCTCATCATCATGGGAAAACCGCTGCACCGAATTTCATATAATTCTGGGGGTAGTCTTGGAACAGCGCTACTTAAAATTTAGCCATTGTTTTGAGTTTCTAGAACTAGGGGTTATCGATATATTAATAAAAAATTAACTTTCTATGGAGATAGCACTACGAAGATGATATTTTTTTCGCAAATTTATTGGAAGAAAATTATACTATGTTGCTTAGAATTAAAACAAATATATTTATATAGAAGACGATTTTTATCAAATCTGTTCCGATTTAAATAATAAACGCATATAAAAATAAATTTTTATCAGAATTGCATTTTTGACTAAATTTTATTAATTACGACCCTCAGGATTAAATATTGCGGTTTTATATACGATTAAATATTACGAATTATTGATATTTTTCTGTGTTTTATTTTGGCAGAAATTTTTCAAGATAATTGTTGGAATAAAATAAAAATGGTATAATATATTGATCCAACGTCAGTAGTTATAAAAGGCCGGTTCACCGGCAGATCGGGGAGGCGGTGCCGTGCGGTGCCAGAGGAGACCCTCTTTGGGAGGATGCCTCTCTTGAGCCACCTCCCCTCTTTGGAGTGTCTTCCCTCTTTTGAGAGGAAGCACCTCTCAGAGGGTCTTGAGACCCCCAGGATGCCCCCCTCCCCTCTTTTGGAAGTTTAGTGAGGTGGTGCAGCACCGGATGCCTCCGCCCAAAGAGGGCAATTGCGAAAGTCTTTCACGGAGTGAGTTTCACTCTTGAGAGGGAATGTCACAATCGCTGACCTGAGGAAGTGGTTTCAAGCGATGTCGCAATCGATGACTGAGCATCACACAATCTGGAAATGACGTGTCGCGATTGATAACCTTAGAAGTGACCTTTGACAAGAACACACGTCCTCCCTCTCTGCTGGTCAGCGACAGACTGAAAGATCTTATCAGCAGGATGTAGTTAAAGCGCCCTCTGGCGAATTTTGATGAAGTGCTGCCATCTATCGGCATTTTTTTTTTCCAAAAGAAATTAATGTTTCACTTGTCAGGAGCTGGATTCGATCTTGGGTCCAACTGATTAGAAGTCGCGCGTCTTACCATCGTGCCAAAGCACCCGTGCTTTATAGGCAGTTAACTTCGAAGTGTACCTTATCAGTGGAAGTTAGATTATTTTTCAAAGTTCATTCGAATAGCGATGCAAGGGTGCGTTTTAAAACAGAATGTTACGGACTGAATATAAATATGTATATTATAACACAATGATTTTTTTTTTAAAACAAATGTATACACAAACTTTAAAAACACGAATGTAATAATTAGCTAAAATTGTATTCAGTGGATTTTTTTTTTAAATAAATCAATGCGATTTTTATAATAATAACGAAATGATTTCAAATGTTTAAAAACAAATTGATTACGGAGTTCCAATGAACACGCGAAACTTGTGTTCAATGAATACGATTCGACCATTTTAAGTGTTGTGTATCTGAAAACAAATGTATACACAAACTTTAAAAACATGAATGTAATACATAGCTAAAATTGTGTTCAATGAACACACAAATTATGTTTTGTGAACAGGATTCGGCCATTCTAAGTGTG
The DNA here is from genome assembly GCA_951213105.1 of Amaurobius ferox. Taxonomy (NCBI): domain Eukaryota; kingdom Metazoa; phylum Arthropoda; class Arachnida; order Araneae; family Amaurobiidae; genus Amaurobius; species Amaurobius ferox. Next base: position 149,586,981 of record OX578135.1, on the reverse strand, counting down.
TGTGTGATTTTTGAAAAATAAATCTAAAAGTATATAAAAATAATAATGAAAATTAGAACTCACGGAACGACGTCTTCACTACCCGCTGGTCAAACTTCAAATGAGTGATACACTCTCATTACGCTATTAAAAATTAGATATTATCTATAATGAGGTGTTGCCACCTATTTTTTCTAATAATATATTTTAATAGTTGGATACTTCAAGGGTCTGATTTGGTACACGTAATCTGAAATACATCATTTTAATGATATTACGCATTGAATATGATTCGGCCATTTTTAAAATGGTGGATGTAATTGAAATATCGAAGTTTAGAATTTAACAAACTAACGAATTTTCACCCCCAAAAATTTTAGAAGTTTGAAAGTTAGTGTGATAAAATCTCACACAATACTTACTCGTTTTCGAATAGCGATGCAAGGGTGCGTTTTAAAACAGAATGCTACGGACTGAATATAAAATTGCGTATTATAACATTATGATTTTTTTTTTAAAACAAATGTATACACAAACTTTAAAAACACGAATGTAATAATTAGCTAAAATTGTATTCAGTGGATTTTTTTTTTAAATAAATCAATGCGATTTTTATAATAATAACGAAATGATTTCGAATGTTTAAAAACAAATTGATTACGGAGTTCCAATGAACACGCGAAACTTGTGTTCAATGAATACGATTCGACCATTTTAAGTGTTGTGTATCTGAAAACAAATGTATACACAAACTTTAAAAACATGAATGTAATACATAGCTAAAATTGTGTTCAATGAACACACAAATTATGTTTTGTGAACAGGATTTGACCATTCTAAGTGTGATTTTTGAAAAATAAATCTAAAAGTATATAAAAATAATAATGAAAATTAGAACTCACGGAACGACGTCTTCACTACCCGCTGGTCAAACTTCAAATGAGTGATACACTCTCATTACGCTATTAAAAATTAGATATTATCTATAATGAGGTGTTGCCACCTATTTTTTCTAATAATATATTTTAATAGTTGGATACTTCAAGGGTCTGATTTGGTACACGTAATCTGAAATACACCATTTTAATGATATTACGCATTGAATATGATTCAGCCATTTTTAAAATGGTGGATGTAATTGAAATATCGAAGTTTAGAATTTAACAAACTAACGAATTTTCACCCCCAAAAATTTTAGCATTCAGTTTAAATAAAACCCAATGAATATGATATCACCATTTTAACATCGTAATTTTACTACCATTATAGAACTTAGAAGTGAGTGTACATTATTTTTTTTCAGGACACCAACACATTTTAAAATCTATTGAATAGGAATAGACCATTTTGCACATACATGTACCTAGATTTCAACACCCGGTATTAAAACCTGCTAAACATGAAACGAGTAAGTATTGTGTGAGATTTTATCACACTAACTTTCAAACTTTTTAAATTTTTAAAAATGTCCGAAATAGTTGTATTTCATCGGTAGACATAAATTGTATGGAACACATTTTTATGAAAAAAACATCTGTTTCGACAGCTTTTAAAAATAGATTTCTACAGTTGTACATTACGGTTCTAGAATTTTCTAAATACGAATCGACTGTTTGAACTACCAATGGTAGTTTTACCGATGCAAATATTTACAGGACAAATATTTCAATGAAACCGAACTTAGTTGAAGCTTCTAAGTTTGAATATTTAGAATCATTTCATATAATTTTTATATTCACATTGAAAATAGTTAACAAATTGGAACTCACGGAGCGACAACTTACTGTCCACACTCCAAATGAGTGATACACTCTTATTACATTATTAAAAATTAGATCTTATCTATAATGATGTCATTATGTTGCCGTATTGCCACCACACAATTATTCTTTCCATATTATGCATTTTTTTTTCTTTTTTTTTTCTTTTTAATAACTTGCTACTGTCTTATGCTATCCATTTTTTTTTTTAAATTACAACTTAACATTTAGAAGGTATATGGAATATCTGCTTATATGAAAAAAAAAAAAAAAAAAAAAAAAAGCATTAGAGGTATATTTTACGTCTGAATTCGTCCAAGTGGAAATCCGACGCTTGCAAATCCATGATTGGATCCTTACATTTCAATAGACACCAATAAAATGTGTGGATCTTATTTTGAAAAAGCTGCTCTCAGAAAGAATATGTATATGAATACATATTTTCCATAAATATACCCCCGCAATACACACAACATGCAGGCCAAAGACTCACCCAGATTACATTCCAAATCGGCTCTATAGCTTATCGTACTTATCAGTGTAACAGATACTGACCCAAAGTTCATGTTCGCAAAGCGAGATAATTGCAATGTTATTGTTTTAAACAGATCCCATATTTAAATGAAAAATTTATCAAATTATACAATACATACAAGAGCTGGAAGATCTTAACATTTAAATATTAAAGAATACTCACGAATGGTTTTTTCCCCCATTTAAAATTATCAAATTTTAATGCAATTTGACAAAAATTGCACAATACTTAGTGTATGACTATCAAATAAGAACTAGCTTGTATTGCTACAACAACGTTTAAGATCATTAAACAAGTATATATATATATATTTTTTTTTAAAGAAGAATAGTATATAACTTAGTGTTTTTAAGGATAGACGATTGTTAACATTGAATTTAAATGAAAGAGTGCCCCTCTGAGACAAGTACAGTACATTGCAATAACATTAAAAAATATGAAAGATATGTAATTAATACCCTAAAAGAAACATGTAATGAGTTTTAATATCTTAATACGAGACATTATTGACATGCACATACAAATGTCACAATTTTATGGCTATAGGTGCTCCATAAGACCCCTCTGCTCTTAATAAATGATCCCATTTGAATGTACATATTTAACAACACACAGAAAATGACAGGACCACAACAAAATTTTTCACCTATTACAGAATAAGTCCCAACTTCGTAGATTTTTAAGAAACTACAGTCGAATTTTCACCGATTCTTAGAGATTGAAACACAACATTGTTTATGAATCTTCATACTTTAGAGAATGGAACATAAATTACCATTTATTTTGAATGAATTCAGAATTTTGACATTGATTATAAATTTATGATTTAAACTCTGTAAAGTGTAAATATCTTTTGTTATGAAACTCACACTGTAGACATTTGATATGATTCGAATAAGTCTATTTTTAATTTTTTTATATTTTATTTTAAAAAGTGAGATTAGTAAACCTGTTACACTTGGATGCATAGATACATAACTCATAACAATATAACATTTCTTAAATGGAACATGCTAAAAAAAAAAAAAAAAAATTAGCTAATGAGTATAAATAAAGAATCAAATTTGAAAGATAAAAACCATTTAATGAATCTATTATTCATGAAATACATATTAACCATCATCACTTGTACATTTAAACAAATAAGTTAAAATAATTTCCTTATCGCACTTTCATAGTCCTCCGATTTGAATGACTCGAAAAAATTTCTATCATAGCAGTAAAAGACTTCTTCACCACGCAACAAAACTTTCTTAGCAATGTTATTAATGTCAAGATTTAGAAGTACTTGTTCAGACACTCTGTCAAACATTTGTAATGGAGTGCTGTAAAGACATTCATGGTAACTTAAATCTTCGACTTGAGCAACACAGCCAACACATTTGAAAAGTTTTCTTACATGACACATGATGTTGTCATGAATACAAGAGATTAATTGTTCGAATGCAAAATTTTTGTCACAAATAAGTGATGGTAGAAAGGTTATAGTGTTCTTTATTTTTAATATTTGAGCAGGAAGCCACTCTATAAATATACTTTCTCGAAGATGTATACTAATGTTGTTAACACTATTGAGTAAACATGCTATTTGATTTTTATCTAAGGTAATATGACACTGTGTTAAGCAAAATTTTGAATCATATAATTGAATTATTTTCTGCAGATGCAATTTTCCAGTGTCATTGAAACAGAACAACTCATTGCGACTGACGAAAGAGGTATCTGCATATAGAATATTGAACGACCACAATTTTTGAGAAAATTCACTCCATGTAGCCGGTGACAGTGTAACACCTTCACGCGTAGGCTGTAATTCATTTCGATCGTTAGAGAGATATTTCCATATATACACTTTTAACTTCCCATGACGAAGTTTCAAATACACATACACATTAGAACCTAAATCCCAACGACGGAGTGCATCTTGCATAAAATCTGAAGAAGTAGATTCAGTCGAAACTGATTCTGCATTGGAAGATAACAGTCCACTATGTGTTAGAGCACAAGAAAGCAGATCTTGAGTTGGGTTTTCAACCTCGGTGAGAACTCGTGAATTGACAACGGTAGATGTATCTGCTGGGGTTTTGGAAGACATGAGATAGGTTTCTAACCAATCCACAGCAAATTTTTGTGAGGGTGAATTAATCACATCTGAGACAATGTCCACAGATTTTGTTTCTTCTAGGGCAGGAACAGTCAACTCCTCACTATTTACACTAGAAATTATTTGCTCGAGTGATGGCATACTTTGAATTTTAGGCATTCTTTTTAGATAGTAACATTCAACTACGACATTCACAGTATAAGATTTATTTTTTTAAAACACTAACATCTTAAAACATTATATTTTTGTCACAGCTATGAGCGAAGCAAACCTATCCACACAACGTCCAAAGTTGAAATGACTTATCAAACAACTTCATAAGTATAATCACGTAACCTAAATCGAGTGTCGTGTGCAAACAGATCACATAAGATATGAAGTGATTAGAACTTATAATTTTTAATGAATCGTACAACATTAGATTGTGGTAAATACAATTGTTATCTACATGAGAAAATTTCTATATTATTTCATTCAGCTTCGAAATCATAGAGTGAAAATATGTACCAAACTTACTTAAAGTTCCGAATTTTAAATCACATTAACATTATATACTTAGAAAAATTTTATATATATTTTTATAACTTTAGGTGATATGTATCACGCGGAATATACAAGAATAACTACCAAAAACACGAAAATAACTAACAGTATGAGGCCTTCACAAGTCGGCATCCAAACTAGAAATGAACGATAAACACACTAATTGCAACAATTAGATGAGAGCTTATCAGTTCTTATCTTATCTAAGATTCCACATAAAATGACGTCATCACTCCAAAGTTCACAAGATGACGTCATTGGTCCAAGGTTCGCAAGATAGTCATTTAGCCTTTTAAAATTAAGAAGTAATTAAAAATCGATAGTAATTAAAAAAATTTTAATTACTTCTTAATTTTAAAAGGCTAAATGACTATCTTGCGAACCTTGGACCAATGACGTCATCTTGTGAACTTTGGAGTGATGACGTCATTTTATGTGGAATCTTAGATAAGATAAGAACTGATAAGCTCTCATCTAATTGTTGCAATTAGTGTGTTTATCGTTCATTTCTAGTTTGGATGCCGACTTGTGAAGGCCTCATACTGTTAGTTATTTTCGTGTTTTTGGTAGTTATTCTTGTATATTCCGCGTGATACATATCACCTAAAGTTATAAAAATATATATAAAATTTTTCTAAGTATATAATGTTAATGTGATTTAAAATTCGGAACTTTAAGTAAGTTTGGTACATATTTTCACTCTATGATTTCGAAGCTGAATGAAATAATATAGAAATTTTCTCATGTAGATAACAATTGTATTTACCACAATCTAATGTTGTACGATTCATTAAAAATTATAAGTTCTAATCACTTCATATCTTATGTGATCTGTTTGCACACGACACTCGATTTAGGTTACGTGATTATACTTATGAAGTTGTTTGATAAGTCATTTCAACTTTGGACGTTGTGTGGATAGGTTTGCTTCGCTCATAGCTGTGACAAAAATATAATGTTTTAAGATGTTAGTGTTTTAAAAAAATAAATCTTATACTGTGAATGTCGTAGTTGAATGTTACTATCTAAAAAGAATGCCTAAAATTCAAAGTATGCCATCACTCGAGCAAATAATTTCTAGTGTAAATAGTGAGGAGTTGACTGTTCCTGCCCTAGAAGAAACAAAATCTGTGGACATTGTCTCAGATGTGATTAATTCACCCTCACAAAAATTTGCTGTGGATTGGTTAGAAACCTATCTCATGTCTTCCAAAACCCCAGCAGATACATCTACCGTTGTCAATTCACGAGTTCTCACCGAGGTTGAAAACCCAACTCAAGATCTGCTTTCTTGTGCTCTAACACATAGTGGACTGTTATCTTCCAATGCAGAATCAGTTTCGACTGAATCTACTTCTTCAGATTTTATGCAAGATGCACTCCGTCGTTGGGATTTAGGTTCTAATGTGTATGTGTATTTGAAACTTCGTCATGGGAAGTTAAAAGTGTATATATGGAAATATCTCTCTAACGATCGAAATGAATTACAGCCTACGCGTGAAGGTGTTACACTGTCACCGGCTACATGGAGTGAATTTTCTCAAAAATTGTGGTCGTTCAATATTCTATATGCAGATACCTCTTTCGTCAGTCGCAATGAGTTGTTCTGTTTCAATGACACTGGAAAATTGCATCTGCAGAAAATAATTCAATTATATGATTCAAAATTTTGCTTAACACAGTGTCATATTACCTTAGATAAAAATCAAATAGCATGTTTACTCAATAGTGTTAACAACATTAGTATACATCTTCGAGAAAGTATATTTATAGAGTGGCTTCCTGCTCAAATATTAAAAATAAAGAACACTATAACCTTTCTACCATCACTTATTTGTGACAAAAATTTTGCATTCGAACAATTAATCTCTTGTATTCATGACAACATCATGTGTCATGTAAGAAAACTTTTCAAATGTGTTGGCTGTGTTGCTCAAGTCGAAGATTTAAGTTACCATGAATGTCTTTACAGCACTCCATTACAAATGTTTGACAGAGTGTCTGAACAAGTACTTCTAAATCTTGACATTAATAACATTGCTAAGAAAGTTTTGTTGCGTGGTGAAGAAGTCTTTTACTGCTATGATAGAAATTTTTTCGAGTCATTCAAATCGGAGGACTATGAAAGTGCGATAAGGAAATTATTTTAACTTATTTGTTTAAATGTACAAGTGATGATGGTTAATATGTATTTCATGAATAATAGATTCATTAAATGGTTTTTATCTTTCAAATTTGATTCTTTATTTATACTCATTAGCTAATTTTTTTTTTTTTTTTTTAGCATGTTCCATTTAAGAAATGTTATATTGTTATGAGTTATGTATCTATGCATCCAAGTGTAACAGGTTTACTAATCTCACTTTTTAAAATAAAATATAAAAAAATTAAAAATAGACTTATTCGAATCATATCAAATGTCTACAGTGTGAGTTTCATAACAAAAGATATTTACACTTTACAGAGTTTAAATCATAAATTTATAATCAATGTCAAAATTCTGAATTCATTCAAAATAAATGGTAATTTATGTTCCATTCTCTAAAGTATGAAGATTCATAAACAATGTTGTGTTTCAATCTCTAAGAATCGGTGAAAATTCGACTGTAGTTTCTTAAAAATCTACGAAGTTGGGACTTATTCTGTAATAGGTGAAAAATTTTGTTGTGGTCCTGTCATTTTCTGTGTGTTGTTAAATATGTACATTCAAATGGGATCATTTATTAAGAGCAGAGGGGTCTTATGGAGCACCTATAGCCATAAAATTGTGACATTTGTATGTGCATGTCAATAATGTCTCGTATTAAGATATTAAAACTCATTACATGTTTCTTTTAGGGTATTAATTACATATCTTTCATATTTTTTAATGTTATTGCAATGTACTGTACTTGTCTCAGAGGGGCACTCTTTCATTTAAATTCAATGTTAACAATCGTCTATCCTTAAAAACACTAAGTTATATACTATTCTTCTTTAAAAAAAAATATATATATATATACTTGTTTAATGATCTTAAACGTTGTTGTAGCAATACAAGCTAGTTCTTATTTGATAGTCATACACTAAGTATTGTGCAATTTTTGTCAAATTGCATTAAAATTTGATAATTTTAAATGGGGGAAAAAACCATTCGTGAGTATTCTTTAATATTTAAATGTTAAGATCTTCCAGCTCTTGTATGTATTGTATAATTTGATAAATTTTTCATTTAAATATGGGATCTGTTTAAAACAATAACATTGCAATTATCTCGCTTTGCGAACATGAACTTTGGGTCAGTATCTGTTACACTGATAAGTACGATAAGCTATAGAGCCGATTTGGAATGTAATCTGGGTGAGTCTTTGGCCTGCATGTTGTGTGTATTGCGGGGGTATATTTATGGAAAATATGTATTCATATACATATTCTTTCTGAGAGCAGCTTTTTCAAAATAAGATCCACACATTTTATTGGTGTCTATTGAAATGTAAGGATCCAATCATGGATTTGCAAGCGTCGGATTTCCACTTGGACGAATTCAGACGTAAAATATACCTCTAATGCTTTTTTTTTTTTTTTTTTTTTTTTTCATATAAGCAGATATTCCATATACCTTCTAAATGTTAAGTTGTAATTTAAAAAAAAAAATGGATAGCATAAGACAGTAGCAAGTTATTAAAAAGAAAAAAAAAAAGAAAAAAAAATGCATAATATGGAAAGAATAATTGTGTGGTGGCAATACGGCAACATAATGACATCATTATAGATAAGATCTAATTTTTAATAATGTAATAAGAGTGTATCACTCATTTGGAGTGTGGACAGTAAGTTGTCGCTCCGTGAGTTCCAATTTGTTAACTATTTTCAATGTGAATATAAAAATTATATGAAATGATTCTAAATATTCAAACTTAGAAGCTTCAACTAAGTTCGGTTTCATTGAAATATTTGTCCTGTAAATATTTGCATCGGTAAAACTACCATTGGTAGTTCAAACAGTCGATTCGTATTTAGAAAATTCTAGAACCGTAATGTACAACTGTAGAAATCTATTTTTAAAAGCTGTCGAAACAGATGTTTTTTTCATAAAAATGTGTTCCATACAATTTATGTCTACCGATGAAATACAACTATTTCGGACATTTTTAAAAATTTAAAAAGTTTGAAAGTTAGTGTGATAAAATCTCACACAATACTTACTCGTTTCATGTTTAGCAGGTTTTAATACCGGGTGTTGAAATCTAGGTACATGTATGTGCAAAATGGTCTATTCCTATTCAATAGATTTTAAAATGTGTTGGTGTCCTGAAAAAAAATAATGTACACTCACTTCTAAGTTCTATAATGGTAGTAAAATTACGATGTTAAAATGGTGATATCATATTCATTGGGTTTTATTTAAACTGAATGCTAAAATTTTTGGGGGTGAAAATTCGTTAGTTTGTTAAATTCTAAACTTCGATATTTCAATTACATCCACCATTTTAAAAATGGCTGAATCATATTCAATGCGTAATATCATTAAAATGATGTATTTCAGATTACGTGTACCAAATCAGACCCTTGAAGTATCCAACTATTAAAATATATTATTAGAAAAAATAGGTGGCAACACCTCATTATAGATAATATCTAATTTTTAATAGCGTAATGAGAGTGTATCACTCATTTGAAGTTTGACCAGCGGGTAGTGAAGACGTCGTTCCGTGAGTTCTAATTTTCATTATTATTTTTATATACTTTTAGATTTATTTTTCAAAAATCACACTTAGAATGGTCAAATCCTGTTCACAAAACATAATTTGTGTGTTCATTGAACACAATTTTAGCTATGTATTACATTCATGTTTTTAAAGTTTGTGTATACATTTGTTTTCAGATACACAACACTTAAAATGGTCGAATCGTATTCATTGAACACAAGTTTCGCGTGTTCATTGGAACTCCGTAATCAATTTGTTTTTAAACATTCGAAATCATTTCGTTATTATTATAAAAATCGCATTGATTTATTTAAAAAAAAAATCCACTGAATACAATTTTAGCTAATTATTACATTCGTGTTTTTAAAGTTTGTGTATACATTTGTTTTAAAAAAAAAATCATAATGTTATAATACGCAATTTTATATTCAGTCCGTAGCATTCTGTTTTAAAACGCACCCTTGCATCGCTATTCGAAAACGAGTAAGTATTGTGTGAGATTTTATCACACTAACTTTCAAACTTCTAAAATTTTTGGGGGTGAAAATTCGTTAGTTTGTTAAATTCTAAACTTCGATATTTCAATTACATCCACCATTTTAAAAATGGCCGAATCATATTCAATGCGTAATATCATTAAAATGATGTATTTCAGATTACGTGTACCAAATCAGACCCTTGAAGTATCCAACTATTAAAATATATTATTAGAAAAAATAGGTGGCAACACCTCATTATAGATAATATCTAATTTTTAATAGCGTAATGAGAGTGTATCACTCATTTGAAGTTTGACCAGCGGGTAGTGAAGACGTCGTTCCGTGAGTTCTAATTTTCATTATTATTTTTATATACTTTTAGATTTATTTTTCAAAAATCACACACACACTTAGAATGGCCGAATCCTGTTCACAAAACATAATTTGTGTGTTCATTGAACACAATTTTAGCTATGTATTACATTCATGTTTTTAAAGTTTGTGTATACATTTGTTTTCAGATACACAACACTTAAAATGGTCGAATCGTATTCATTGAACACAAGTTTCGCGTGTTCATTGGAACTCCGTAATCAATTTGTTTTTAAACATTCGAAATCATTTCGTTATTATTATAAAAATCGCATTGATTTATTTAAAAAAAAAATCCACTGAATACAATTTTAGCTAATTATTACATTCGTGTTTTTAAAGTTTGTGTATACATTTGTTTTAAAAAAAAAATCATAATGTTATAATACGCAATTTTATATTCAGTCCGTAGCATTCTGTTTTAAAACGCACCCTTGCATCGCTATTCGAAAACGAGTAAGTATTGTGTGAGATTTTATCACACTAACTTTCAAACTTCTAAAATTTTTGGGGGTGAAAATTCGTTAGTTTGTTAAATTCTAAACTTCGATATTTCAATTACATCCACCATTTTAAAAATGGCCGAATCATATTCAATGCGTAATATCATTAAAATGATGTATTTCAGATTACGTGTACCAAATCAGACCCTTGAAGTATCCAACTATTAAAATATATTATTAGAAAAAATAGGTGGCAACACCTCATTATAGATAATATCTAATTTTTAATAGCGTAATGAGAGTGTATCACTCATTTGAAGTTTGACCAGCGGGTAGTGAAGACGTCGTTCCGTGAGTTCTAATTTTCATTATTATTTTTATATACTTTTAGATTTATTTTTCAAAAATCACACTTAGAATGGTCAAATCCTGTTCACAAAACATAATTTGTGTGTTCATTGAACACAATTTTAGCTATGTATTACATTCATGTTTTTAAAGTTTGTGTATACATTTGTTTTCAGATACACAACACTTAAAATGGTCGAATCGTATTCATTGAACACAAGTTTCGCGTGTTCATTGGAACTCCGTAATCAATTTGTTTTTAAACATTCGAAATCATTTCGTTATTATTATAAAAATCGCATTGATTTATTTAAAAAAAAAATCCACTGAATACAATTTTAGCTAATTATTACATTCGTGTTTTTAAAGTTTGTGTATACATTTGTTTTAAAAAAAAAATCATAATGTTATAATACGCAATTTTATATTCAGTCCGTAGCATTCTGTTTTAAAACGCACCCTTGCATCGCTATTCGAAAACGAGTAAGTATTGTGTGAGATTTTATCACACTAACTTTCAAACTTCTAAAATTTTTGGGGGTGAAAATTCGTTAGTTTGTTAAATTCTAAACTTCGATATTTCAATTACATCCACCATTTTAAAAATGGCCGAATCATATTCAATGCGTAATATCATTAAAATGATGTATTTCAGATTACGTGTACCAAATCAGACCCTTGAAGTATCCAACTATTAAAATATATTATTAGAAAAAATAGGTGGTAACACCTCATTATAGATAATATCTAATTTTTAATAGCGTAATGAGAGTGTATCACTCATTTGAAGTTTGACCAGCGGGTAGTGAAGACGTCGTTCCGTGAGTTCTAATTTTCATTATTATTTTTATATACTTTTAGATTTATTTTTCAAAAATCACACACACACTTAGAATGGCCGAATCCTGTTCACAAAACATAATTTGTGTGTTCATTGAACACAATTTTAGCTATGTATTACATTCATGTTTTTAAAGTTTGTGTATACATTTGTTTTCAGATACACAACACTTAAAATGGTCGAATCGTATTCATTGAACACAAGTTTCGCGTGTTCATTGGAACTCCGTAATCAATTTGTTTTTAAACATTTGAAATCATTTCGTTATTATTATAAAAATCGCATTGATTTATTTAAAAAAAAAATCCACTGAATACAATTTTAGCTAATTATTACATTCGTGTTTTTAAAGTTTGTGTATACATTTGTTTTAAAAAAAAAATCATTGTGTTATAATATACATATTTATATTCAGTCCGTAACATTCTGTTTTAAAACGCACCCTTGCATCGCTATTCGAATGAACTTTGAAAAATAATCTAACTTCCACTAATAAGGTACACTTCGAAGTTAACTGCCTATAAAGCACGGGTGCTTTGGCACGATGGTAAGACGCGCGACTTCTAATCAGTTGGACCCAAGATCGAATCCAGCTCCTGACAAGTGAAACATTAATTTCTTTTGGAAAAAAAAAATGCCGATAGATGGCAGCACTTCATCAAAATTCGCCAGAGGGCGCTTTAACTACATCCTGCTGATAAGATCTTTCAGTCTGTCGCTGACCAGCAGAGAGGGAGGACGTGTGTTCTTGTCAAAGGTCACTTCTAAGGTTATCAATCGCGACACGTCATTTCCAGATTGTGTGATGCTCAGTCATCGATTGCGACATCGCTTGAAACCACTTCCTCAGGTCAGCGATTGTGACATTCCCTCTCAAGAGTGAAACTCACTCCGTGAAAGACTTTCGCAATTGCCCTCTTTGGGCGGAGGCATCCGGTGCTGCACCACCTCACTAAACTTCCAAAAGAGGGGAGGGGGGCATCCTGGGGGTCTCAAGACCCTCTGAGAGGTGCTTCCTCTCAAAAGAGGGAAGACACTCCAAAGAGGGGAGGTGGCTCAAGAGAGGCATCCTCCCAAAGAGGGACCCTCCTCCCAAAGAGGGTCTCCTCTGGCACCGCACGGCACCGCCTCCCCGATCTGCCGGTGAACCGGCCTTTTATAACTACTAACGTCATATATTTTACAAATATGTGTACATCCGGGACCAGAATATTTTGTTCTTCCGATCTTTCTATGAGGATCTTTCTATGAGGATTCTAATCTTTCTATGAGGATCTTTCTATGAGGATTCTAATCTTTCTATGAGGATCTTTCTATGAGGATTCTAATCCTTCTATGAGGATATTTCTATGAGGATTCTAATCTTTCTATGAGGATCTTTCTATGAGGATTCTAATCTTTCTATGAAGCACTTTCAAGCATGCCTGAACTCGAATGTTTTAAAGGTGATGTATTTGTGCATGCATGCATGTGTGTGTGTGTGTGTGTGGTGTGGTGTGTGAGTGAGTAAGTGAGTGACAGTCAGAGAGAGAGAGAGAGAGAGAGTAATTTCGTATGATTATTACGATCTCTGAACACTTAAACCCTATAATTGTTTATTCTAAAACAAATAACACAAACTTTAGAACACCAGCTTGAACCGTTCTCGAGATATTGTACGTGTTTATAAAATTATATAAAAAAATTATATAAAAAAAAATCTGATGTGGGCAACACATGACTTTCCTTATATAATGCAATGAATTTACTACTTTTACAAAAAAAAAATATTGTTCTTATAGTAGATACTTATATTCTTTCCAAAATATTGAATTTTCTGCAGTTAGTCGTCATTTTCATTGATTAGCGTCATTTTTATCCATTTGGCGAGATGTTCGATAATTTGGCAACATTCTGGCGACAATCCGCTAAATTGGTCGCCAAAATCTCGCCAAGCGTTAGGACAGAGAAATAATTTATTCTTACAGAGGAAAAATGACTATTGGCGTTCAAATATAAAAGTATTACTCAAAGTACCTTTTCTCGTGAATGGAATGAGTTAGATCCACAAGAATGATGTCACCAAATGTATCGCAAGATATTACATATGAAAAGTGAACATGTTTTTCAACAGTTATTATTATTTTTTAATTTACTTTAAGACGATAACTGACGAACGAATGGACCGATTCGAACGAAATTTGGTACAGAGATCCAAAAATCACAATCCGCAAACACTGGAAGCATATTGTTTTTATACGCAATCGAATGTTCAGAACCCCCCCCCCCCCCTAAATTTTCCAGTGAAATTTTGAAAAAATCGTCAAAAAATCAAAACCACCAATAAAGATACGCAAATAGACATTTCTTATGTAATTTTTCATTAGAAAACGATTGGCATAAATTTTAAAACGCTAACATGAACCGTTCTCGAGATATTGCACATTTTTAAAAAAAATTTCACTTTTCATATGTAATACCATGCGATAAATTGGGTGACATCATTCTCGTGGATCTAGCTCGTTCCATTCATGAGAAAAAATACTTTTGTATTTGAACGCCAATAGTCATTTATCTGCTGTAAGAATAACTTATTTCTCCTTCCATAACACTTGCCGAGATTTTGTCGACGAATTTGGCGGAATATCGCCAACTTGGCGACTTTTTTTTAAATGTTGCCAAATTAACGAAAATCTCGCCAAATGGATAAAATTGGCGCAAAATCAATGAAAATGAGAGACTAATGGCGAAAATTCAATAATAAATTAATTCAATATAAGAATATAAGTATCTACTATAAGAAAAACCTATTTTTTTACTGTAAAAGTAGTAAATTCACTGCATTATATAAGGAAAGTCATGTGTTGCCCACATCAGATTTTTTTAGTTTGAAATCCTAAGTCAGTCGCAACAACTTTTTAAATTAACTGCTAGTAACTTTCAACGGTTTAATTAACAATGGCAAATATTAACTATTATAAGTACTTAGTGAATTATAAAATTTTATATTAAATGTATGTCATATTAACAGTATTTCTTTAATTAATTGTATAATCAATAGTAATTATATATTGTATTTTAATATAGTTTTTAAATAATGTAACCAATTTTTAACACTTTACAACAAAGTTGAAAAGTGTTTATGACTTGTTCATTCTGTCTGTTTGTCTGTCTGTCTGTCCGTTAGCACGATAACTGCCGTAAAAATGACTTAATCAAAATGAAATTTTAGTATGTTGTTCAGACGGTCTGTAGGACCTATGGGAATATAAATGAATAATATCACCCAATTAGTTTTGGATTGAACCCGGGTTGAAAAAATGTAATACATAGAACCTTATGGGACCTAATTTTTCAAACACTTTTTAAGAGGATTTAAAATTCACAAATTGCTTCGAAAATTTTAGGTAATATTCAAATTGTTCCGTAAAATATATAAAAAAAAATTCAGCAAAATATATTCAGTTGTTTTTCAAATCAAAATTAAAATAATAATTACACCTCTTATATGAAGCGATCACGTGACCATGATATGAAAAAATCGCGTGACCCACTTCAAAATGAAATATGGCATCCATCTTGTCTCCACATCGTGATTTTTAAAGTTCTTTTTAATATCATATTGAGTGTTGTATCCGTCTTAAAACCGCTTTATTTTTGCTTAAATTCTGTGCATCTACATACTGAAACAACGCAATTACAATATATTTGAGTTTAGATGAGCATCCAAATTTGATTATTTCTACAACGAAGCCTATTTTTCACTTATTAATACTTTACAACAAAGTTGAAAAGTGTTTATGATTTTGTTCATTCTGTCTGTCTGTCTGTCAGTTAGCACGATAACTGCCGTAAAAATGACTTAATCAAAATGAAATTCTAGTATGTTGTTCAGACGGTCTGTAGGACCTATAGGAATATAAATGAATAATATCACCCAATTAGTTTTGGATTGAACCCGGGTTGAAAAAATGAAATACATTGAGCCCTATGGGACCTAATTTTTAAAAAAATTTTTAAGCGGATTTAAAATTCATAAATTGCTTCGAAAAATTTAGGTAATATTC
This sequence comes from Amaurobius ferox, assembly GCA_951213105.1. Lineage (NCBI taxonomy): Eukaryota > Metazoa > Arthropoda > Arachnida > Araneae > Amaurobiidae > Amaurobius > Amaurobius ferox. The sequence goes on along the minus strand of OX578135.1, from coordinate 149,570,843 downwards.
AAATTGTTCCATAAATTATATAAAAAAAAATCAGCGAAATATATTCAGTAGTTTTTTAAATAAAAATTAAAATAATAATTACAGCTCTTATATGAAGGGATCACGTGACCATGATATGAAAAGGTCACACGACCCACTTCAAAATGATATATGGCACCCATCTTGTCTCAAAATCGTGATTTTTTTTTAGTTCTTTTTAATTCATATTGAGTGCTGTATCCGTCCTAAAACCACTTTATTTTTGCTTAAATTCTGTGCATCTACATACTGAAACAACGCAATTACAATATATTTGAGTTTAAATGATCATCCAAATTTGATTATTTCTACAACGAAACCTACTTTTCACTTATGTAAAATGTGAACAGCAAAATATGTAGAATGAGTTGTATTAAAATCGCTGTATTTCTTTAACACAAAATTATTTTGCCCATGGAGTCAGCATAGTTGATATGAATGAAATATTCATTGATTTTACAAAGAGGATGATTTTTTTCGATGAAGTTTTAAGCATAGAGTTTAATTACTTGTAGCTCCATGGTCCTAATTTTTAAATAAAATAAATTATTATAGTATTGTGATGAATGAAATGAATGGGAAAATGTTATGAATGAAATGCTGTTTTCATAGAGAGATCCAGGCGTGTTATTTTTTTCTATGATGTCATTTGAATGAATTTCAGTTGTTTTCGATGAAGTTTTCAAACATAATAAATTATCGTAGTATTATGATAGTTTTGAAAATATTACCGAGGAATATATTGCATTTTAGAGATGTTTAAACCAGGCAATTTATATTTCAATGCCGTCATTTGAATGAAGTTAATTTTTTTCGATGAAAGTTAAAGTTTTCAAATATAATAAATTAATGTAGTATTGTGATAAGTTTTAAACTATTACCGAGAAATGTATTGCATTTTAGAAATTTTAAATAAAATTGCATTGAAGTTGGAAAGTGTTTCATAATCAATGCTTTAAGCATGATTGATCTTTCTTTTTATTAATTAATATAATTAGTATTAGTTAATAAAATTAGTATTAGCATTAGTTAATATTAACTAATATAATTATAATTCATTACATTATATTAATAAACTATTCTCTTCTATATTACTGTAACCCCTCATTATATCGCGCATTCGGATATATCGCGCTTCTTCTGTCTCCCATTTGTTTTGTTTTTTTTCTGATTTTTCGTTTACATTCTTTTGCTTTCCCAAGACTGGAGTGTTGCACCATGAGTCGTCGGTGTGGCGGGAGTGAATGAGGGTTTTATTATTGTCTTTTTTATTATTGTACTTTCGCTCCTAAATTTTTATTACATATGTTCATAAAAGTATAATTTTTATCATATCGCCCGATATATCGCGCATTATTAATTTTTAAGTAATAATATATTTCAAGCAGTGTATCAAAATACCCCTCTAATATTATTTTTTATAAATCTCTCTCCCCCATTACCCATAAAGTACCATAAAGTCCTGCAAACAATAGCATAGTTCTTTTTTATTATTCACGCTTTTCTACCCAAATTTCATTGCTGTAATATTTTCCAGAAAAAATATATTTTCTGAGCTCAAGGTCTGGTATTTCCAGCAGTTGCTTGTGAATGAGCATTGGCCGGTCCACTTCCGAAATGCGTTCCTATTCTGCTGACCCGCTTTCGGAAGTGTTGGAAGGAGGCTGTCGAAAAATGTGTTCCCAATTTTAGGTAAGTAGCCGGGAGCATATTTTGACCTTCTTACATTATACCAAACGTATGACTCGCGCCACATTTTACTGAGAAATCGACAGATTCAATAAATGGAATAGCCTTTTCAAGCGGCGTACTTAGAAACGTTTAGACGAGGGGAGGAGGGGGGGGGTGAAAGGTAAAATAATGTATTGAAAATATAGTCCATATTAATAATAGTTAATGAGTCACCGTAATTTTTAATTAACTAATATTTAAGCCTGTTGAAGAAAAGTAAACTGGCCTTCTTAAGTTGCAACTTTTTTAACAAGTTTTATTTTTTAACGATCTTAAACGACACTTACGACGCAAAACAACAGTATCAAACGATTTTAACAATAACACTGATGAGTGTCGAAGTTACCGTATTACAGGAAAATTGGCTCAGTTAGTTTCTGTCCCTAGTACGATGCAATAAGTCTGTGTGCAAAGATTTAACCTTCTACCATCGGAGAGGGTCTGGAGACACTTTTTGACCCCCCACCCCCATTTTCCCGGAGAGAAAAATTGAAAATCTGGCATTGTTAAGTTCTGTCCCGTGGACGATATTATTAATGCTTGAAGTTTCAACTTTCTAAGCCACCGGAGAGTTTTCTGAGGAAGAGGGAGTGTGTGTGTGTGTGTGTGAGGGGGGAGGGTATTTTTTGAAAATCCCCATTTTGTTGAAATCGAAAATTGGATCAGTTATTTAATGTCTCGTGATCGATACTATATGTGTGGAAAAGTAGAGCCTACGTCACAAAGGTCTTCTGGCAGGTCTGGTAAGTTTTTCCAACCCCTCTTTCCAATGTTTTCCATCTTCAGGAGAGAAATCGAAATTCCGGATCAGTTAGGTTTTGTCCAGTTGCCAATACAATAAATGTTCAAAGACCCAGCTTTCTGGGTCACCAGATATCCTCTGGAGGGTATTGAAAGGCGCAAACATGTTAGACAGTTATTATATAGACTAGTCATTTCACCTATGCTTTGCGCGCTCTCAACAGTCAATTATCATTAAATGTGACACCTACATGCCTAATCAAAGTCGTTGATAATTTGCAGCAAAAGGATATCAAATTGTGTATTTATTGTTTTGTACAGGGTGGGAAAAGTTTGTATTGTCAGCCCTAATTATAATCGTAAAGCTCTTTTGTATTGTCAACCCTAATTCAAATTTTCAAAGTTTTTTTAAATTTTTGGTTGATTTGGAAACTGGGGTAAATACGTCCAAAACCGAGATTCTGGCTCGAGTGGAAGTGAACGATTATTTTGAAAAGTGCTTTTGAATTTATTTTAATTATTCCTTTGCATTGTGAACCCCAATTCAATTTTCCAAAATACTAGGTTTTTTCTGAAAGCTGTTGTGGATCTGAAAGCTGTTGTGGACCTGAAAGCTGTTGTGGACCTGAAAGCTGACTGATATGGATTGAATGAGATCAAAACTAAGATTTTGAGTATAGTGGAAGTGCTCGATAATTTTGATACAACATCCTCTCACTCAGACAGTTCAGTGCATATTATATAGTAATCAATAATGAAATTACCACTAATTAACGATTAATCAATGGTACCAAATATAGAAATGGTCATGATAAGCGGTCTTAAAATCTGGAACAAATTTTTGATTACTTCAGAATAATTTCTATGCTTTCTAATGGGAAATTCATAGTATTTCGTATGGGCGGAATAAATCCATTCCATTCCACTAAAACTGTTGCATGATGTCTGCAATGTAAAAATGCAATAATACTTTCCGTCTTCCGAAGTTTAATATAAGTTAAAAAATAAATACAATAGAACCCTCTAGCGATAATTTCAAAGATGTATATGAAAATTTCGTCCATTGTATGTGGTAGTAATATCTGCAATTGTTTGGTTTGTAAAATTATGACACGTAGTAATTTTTGTTACTGCCATTACATAAATACAGTGGTACGACTTAAATGAACAGTCAAGGGATGATACTGAAAAAAATGAACAATAAAAGGGTACAATTGAAAGAAATCGACAGTCAGAGATTACAATTAAAAGAAATGAACAGTCAGGGGTACAATTAAAAAATACAGAGGTACAATTGAAAGAAATACAGGGGTACAGCTGAAAGAAATGGACAATCAGGGAGTACAATTAAAATAAATGCAAGGGTACAATTAAAATAAATGGTCAGTCAGAGGATACAATTGAAGGAAGTATCCAGATGAATAAAGGGTGGGATATCAGGATAAATGATCAGTCGGTTCAATTTTAATTACATGACCAATTGTTTTTCTTTTCAAATTATATTTCCGCATTTTTATAGTTAAAAAAAAAAAAAAAATGTGCAATTTGCGAGAGATATTGAAAATATGTTATTTGAAAATAACTATATTGTCATTAAATAATTCTGAAAGAATTTCTTTGTGACTTATTTTATAACCATAACGCTAAACACTGAGAAAGTTATTAGTATTCACACGTCAACTCTGCTTTAATTCATTCTTTTCTGTTATTTTAATTTATGCCTCAATCCTGAAAAAGCAGGTAGATTTCAATCAACTTTTCGCCTCTCCTTATCAAAGCTCTCCTCTATTGTTACGCTTCTTTTGCTTTGTTTAAGTTTCTAGCGGCGTTTCTCCACGAAGAAAGAAAAATATTTTGATGTCATTCAATTCTTTCCTTAGCGCGTGTGTTCTTGCTGAAGGCTATTTATAATCTTATATATATATATATGCAGGCGGCCTAATGGAAGTTTTTATAAAGCCTAGCCTCACCTGCTGCGTATTTTTATTTTGGGATAATATTTAGCTGATGATACAGATGATAAGGTGCATTTTTTTCTTTAATTTTCGCGGCGCTTGTAATGCGATTTTCTAGCCTCAAACAGTTTTTTCCTTTATGGGGTTATTAGCACTATTCCATGTGCTTGAACTTCAAAGATATGTGCAAAGGAATAATCTGAACAATTTTCAGTGAACTCAGATCTATTTGATAACAGTTTTCTTTTCACATTACAGTATTTATTTTGGGATAAAATACAGCTATTTCGTTTTCTTCTTTAGAAGACATCGGATTTTTTTTTTATAAATGAACCTATTTAAAAAATGATAATAGATAAAAGGTTTTGAGTAAAAGCTTTAGGCCATTGGCGTTGCCAAAAAGAATGTATATTGAAGGAAGGGGTTGCAACAGAAAATTTTATAGTTCTCAAATCTCCAAATATCATTCGCCAAACTCTAGTTTGTTTATAAGATGAAATTTTGCACCCTTAAGTTTTAATACTAAAGAAACAATCAACTGGTATGGGCAGCATATAATTTTCCCTACAGAATGCAATGAATTTACTTATTTCACAGCGAAAAAATAATGTATATGATCCACGGCAGAATGTTTTTTAACATTGAACATTGAATTGAACATTTGGCATCTCTTCTGGGTAACAACATGTAAAACTATTTAGAAGTACCCTATTACTTATATTTCTCGCAAATCTAAATTGACAGTTATCAATATGGATAGCATTCGCAATGAGCAGAAATAGTCCATACATTAAAATAATTTAAATAATTCATATCAGTTTCGTTAATTTAGCGCAATTTTTGCAATTTTGGAAATATTTTTGTTAATTGGATACCATTAAAAAATCGCCAAGTTGGCGATATTTTACAAAATGAGTCGCTAAGTTCACCAAATTTATCGATAAGCGTTACAGACACACAGTCGTATAGAAGAAATTTTCCTTTTTATAAATAAATGGCTATTGGCAAATTATTGAGCACAAAATTACAAAACTATTACAAAAAATATTTTTTTCTCGAAAATGGAACGAACTAGATCCAAGAGTATGATGAATTTATCCCATACATAATATTGCATATGAAAAGTGAACATATTTCACAGAAATTAATACTTTTGTTATAATTTTATGAAATTTTTCGATAAATTTACTTTAAAAACATACAATATCTCGCGAACAGTTCATGCTAGTGTTCTAAAATCTGTGTTATTCGTTTTCGAATGAAAAGTTACATAAGAAATGATTATTTATGTAACATCATTTTCTGATTTTTTTAATGATTTTTTCAAAATTTCATTTGAAAATTTAGGTTTTTCGAACATTTTATTACGTATAAAATCAATAGGGTTCCAGTATGTACCGATTCTAATAATCGTACCAAATTTCATTCGAAACCCACGCTTCATTTGTGAGATACTGCATTCACAGATTCGCGGATACACATATACATACAGCCGCTAACGGCCCTACCGTGCTGAAAACACGGGTTCTCGCTAGATCACGGAAATCAAGCAGCATAGGGCGCGGTTAGTACTTGGGTAACCACCTGGGAACACCGCGTGTTGTTGGCACATTTCGGACGCGGTAGCCCGGTGGTTTGCGCGCTGGATTTGCAAGCTGCCACAACTGCCGCCGTGTTCATGCGGAGTACGATCACGTTAAACATGCGGGTCCGTAAGTCCTTCCGAGAGGTTGGTGGTAAGGGAAGGAGGGTACGGTCCCTGTGGATACCTCCCCCACTGGGTTCCGGTCTAAATTGGGTGGCACTTCCCGGTCATCCTCCTAACGGTTACCTTACACCTTTCTGGTAGGTCGGACTGTCTGGGTCTCAACAACAACAACAACACATACATACAGCCAAAACTTAATAAAAAATCGATTCGAGTTCAGGGATGCTTGAAACGTGCTCTTTCGTCGAAAACTCTAACTCGAAATTTTGACCCCATCACAACACTTTCACTATAATTTTTCAATGTATGCAGGGAAAGTAATTATATATTATTTTAATTATGAAAGTTTTGTACTTATTAGCATGTCCAAAACTAATATTTTTATATTTATACGTGTTACAGAATGTCCATTGTATTTCTATGTGTATTCTATGCGTGATTTATGATTTTTATTAGACAAGCATGCTTCATAACTCATAAACCGTTTATGACAGATACAGCTGTAAAACTTCATTTCACACTTATTTTAGACCTTTAAGGGGACGGTGGACGTTGAAATGAGCAAAAATCGACTAAAAGTTTTAACATATAACATTAATTTGCACATTTAATATTTACTTACGGGTGGGACAGCGTCCATCCCAAACGAAGAACCTCCCAAAAAGACAGGTATTTGACATTGCACCTGCTGCAGCAGGTGCAATGTTTCTGTCAGAGATTTCCATGGACGCCAATGCCTGCAAAGGGGTGTTCGAACTGTTTGGGATAGGGTGTGTCAAATACCTGTCTTTTTGGGAGGTTCTTCGTTTGGGATGGACTCTGTTCCACCCGTAAGCAAAGGTTGAATGCATTTTTTTCGATCTATTTACAGTCATTAAAAATACTTCCTCAACCATTCTTAAAATGATCACTCGATGGATATTTACATTTTTCATTTCGTTTCATTAGCAATAGAATTGTGATTGAAGTGCGTGTTAACACTTTAAAAACATGCAAAAGCGTTTTTAACGACCCAAGCCATTGTTCATTATTCGGAGGATTTAGGACTGGAAATTAAATTAAATCAATGTCCTATTATTGGAGGTGTCATGATTCTAAAGTGTTCGTAAAAGAGGTTTTGCTGAAAAGCTTTTTAACACTTTGCAACATAGTTGAAAAGTGTTTATGATTTTGTTCATTCTTTCTATCTGTCCGTTTGCACGATAACTACCGTAAAAATGACTTTATCAAAATGAAATTTTAGTATGTTGTTGAGATGGTCTGTGGGACATATGAGAATGTAAAAAAATAATATCACACAATTAGTTTTGGATTCAACCCGGGTTAAAAAATATAAAATACATTGAACCCTATAGGACTTAATGTTTCAAATATTTTTTAAGTGAATTTGAAATTCACAATTTGCTTCGAAAATTTCAGGAAATATTCAAATTATCCCATAAAATATATAAAAAATATTTCAGCAAAATATATTCGGTAGTTTTTAAATAAAAATAAAAATAATAATTGCACCCATATTATACGAAGAGATCACGTGACCCACTTCAAAATAAAACATGGCATTCATCTTTTTTCCAAGTGTCAAAATCGGGATTTTTAAAGTTCTTTTTAATTTATATTTAATGTTGTATCCTTGCTAAAACCGCTTTATTTTTGCGTAATTTCTAAGCATTTATATACTGCGCCAACGCAATTACAATATTTCAATATTTTTGAGTTTGATCATCAAACAATTATTTCTGCAACGAAGTTTAATTTTAACGTATGCCTAATGTAAACATAACGTATGCCTAACGTATGCCTAACGTATGCCTAATGTAATTTTAACGTAAGACTAATGTAAACATATCAAGCTGTAAGATGAGTTGTATGAGAATTGCTGAATTTTTTAACTCAAAATTATTTTCTCTGAAATCTGGAATATAGCTGATATGAATGAAACATTCATTGATTTTATATAGAGTAACAGACGATTTTATAGTATTGCTTTTATCAATGAAGTTTTAAGTATGGAGTTTAAATGATCATCCAACTTTGATTATTTCTACAACGAGGGCCTAATTTTCACGTATGGAGAATGTAAACACACCATGCTGTAAGATTAGTTATATAAGAATTGCTGAATTTCTTTAACGCAGAATTATTTAGCTCTGGAGTCTGCAATATAGCTGATATGAATGAAAAATTTATTGATTTTACATGAGAAGCAGACGATTCTATTACTTTTTCGATGAAGTTTTTAGCATGGCGTTAGATAGTGCTTTTACCACCGTGGTTTAAGTTTTTAAGTAAAATAAATTATTGTAATATTGTGAAAATTTTAAAAATATCGCCGATGAATGAAAGGGATGGAAAAATGTTTACGAATGAAATATTCACTGCTTTTATATAGAGAGCCAGGCGATTTATATTTCGATGCCGTTATTTGAATAAAGTTCATTTGTTTTCGATGAAGTGTTCAAATATAATAAATTATTGTAGTATTGAGATAATTTTTAAAACATAACCGCTGAATGTATTGCATTTTAGAGATGTTTAAATAAAATTGCATTTCAGTTGGAAAGTGTTTCACAATCAATGCTTTATGCATGATTGAGCTTTCTTGTTTAATTAATCTGTCCTTTAAATTTAAATAATAATAGTAAAACCCGCTGGTATTCTGCACTATAATTCGTTAAACGATAATATAGGTTAAATAAGTAAAATGAGTGCGGGGTCGCCACTCACGTGAGAAGTGAAAGTTTCCTTAGGGGCCGATATAAGGAAAATGGAATTATCAATGAAACAGTGCGATAATCATATAGTGGTAAATGTACTTATGTATTTTGTACTTTAGTTTATAAGTAAAATAAATTATTGTAATATTGTGATAATTTTAAAAATATCGCCGATGAATGAAAGGGATGGAAAAATGTTGATGAATGAAACATTCACTGCTTTTATATAGAGAGCCAGGCGATGTATATTTCGATGACGTTATTTGAATGAAGTTCATTTGTTTTCGATGAAGTTTTTAAATATAATAGATTATTGTAGTATTGAAATAATTTTTAAAACATAACTGCTGAATGTATCGTATTTTAGAGATGTTTAAATAAAATTGCATTTCAGTTGAAAGTGTTTCATAATCAATGCTTTATGCATGATTGAGCTTTCTTGTTTAATTAATCTGTCCTTTAAATTAAATATGGAATAAAAGTTTATGAATGAAATATTCACTGCTTTTATATAGAGAGCCAGGCGATTTATATTTCGATGACGTCATTTAAATAAAGTTCATTTTTTGTCGATGAAGTTAAGTTTTCAAATATAATAAATTATTGTAGTATTGTGATAATTTTAAAAATGTCACCGCTAAATGTATCGCATTTTAGAGATGTTTAAATAAAATTGCATTGCAGTTGGAAAATGTTTCATAATCAATGCTTTATGTATGATTGATCTTTCTTATTTAAATTAACGCTGCACATCAGTGTCTACTGCTTATAAACTTTACGGAAAATAATGGGTCTCTGGGGAGGGTTATTACCCCAAAGGCGACATTATTGCTCTAGGCACTGACTGACCTGTTTATTTTGGAGCAGGAGTGGATTTACCATAAAGATGATGGAGTTTATTCTTCGGAGTCCCAACTAATCAGTCACTCCTCAAGATTTCTCTTATTTAGCGATATATTTTTTTAATTTTGTGTAAATTGAATTAGTGTTAATGACCACTTCGTATTCTACTGACTGTCAAAAGGACGGTGTGGTTACACGTTAATGCAGCAAAATCTCAAATAATTTGCACAGTTTTGATTTTTTCTTTCTGTTTTAAACGAATTATCTACTAAATAAAAACGAATTATCTCTCTCAGCAAAAGGATGATTTTATACCGATTCTTATCCATCCAAAATATGAATAATCTGACAGGATAACAAGTGTTGTTATCACATAACTTTATAAGGGTAGGAAGATAATAAGAAAGAGCATTTACATATTTTGATAGGTATATTGTAAACAAATACATTTGATTTTGGCTTTAATTAATTTGATTCTACTGTATGCCTATCTTCGATTAAAAAAAATATATATTTCGATTGAAAGTAAGTGATAAGCTTGTGCGAGACCCGCCTCTTTTCATAAATTAATAACCTACGGTAAAGTTGTAAGTTGCTATACAAACAGTATAAAGTGTTTATTGGTATAGTTAAATATGTAAATAAAACAATACTGAAAAATTCATCTGCTTTTAGTCATCAAGTTTTAACTACTACTAGCAAAAAGTTGGGCTTTGATTGGACTCACGTAATTGAAGTATGCGAGCTGTGAGATTTCAAATTTAAACTTAATTTAACAAATAATTATGAAATTAGAAAATTAGTTTCAATATCTGAAAATACTAATAGAAAAGACCAGGAAGTTTTTAGAATGTGAATATTAAATGAAACAAATTAGAATACAGGAAAGCAATGAAATCAAAGTAACAATCAAAGCACGTTTAAATCACAATGCATTACAAGCTTTTTAAAAGGTGTTGTTTACTTGTTATTTGTGGGAAGCGTAGTGAGCATGAGCAGTTTAAAAATGGGCGTTTTACTCTGTTACAGTTCGTTTTAATAATTGAAATTGTGATTCTGCAAATCTTCGTACAATTTCACGTGTGTATGCAAAATTTCATCTTCCTACCTATTGTCGTTTTCGAGTAAAACATGATTCGATTGATTTCGAGAAAAATTCAGTCAAATGTTGACTTCGCTTCGTTAGGAATAAAAAATCTGATGTGGGCAGCACATGACTTTCCTTATATAATGTAATGAATTTTATACTTTTACAGTAAAAAAATAGGTTTTTCTTATAGTAGATACTAATATTCTTTCCAAGATATTGAATTTTCGACAATTAGTCGTCATTTTCATTGATTTAGCGTCATATTTATCCATTTGGCGAGATTTTCGTTAATTTGGCAACATTTCAAAAAAGTCGCCAAGTTAGCGACATTCCGCCAAATTCGTTGCCAAAATCTCGCCAAGCGTTATGCACTAAGAAATAAGTTATTCTTACAGCATATAAATGACTATTGGCGTTCAAATACAAAAGTATTATTCAAAGTATCTTTTTTCATGAATGGAACGAGCTAGATCCACGAGAATGGTGTCACTCAATTTATCGCATGGTATTACATATGAAAAGTGAACATGTTTCTCAATAGGAAATATTTTTTTTTTATTTTATGACTTTTTGATAATTTTTTTGAAAAATGTACAATATCTCGAGTACGGTTCATGTTAGCGTTCTAAAATTTATGTCAATCGTTTTCTAATAAGAAATTACATAAGAAATGTCTATTTGTGTAACTTTATTAGTGGTTTTGATTTTTTAACAATTTTTTCAAAATTTCATTCGAAAATTTAGGGGGGGTTCTGAACATTCGATTGCGTATAAAAACAATAGGCTTCCAGTGTTTACGGATTGTGATTTTTGTACCAAATTTGATTCGAATCGGTCCATTCGTTCGTCAGTTATCGTCTCCACAGACTCACTGACACACACACACACACACACACACACACACACACACACACACACACACAGACATCACTTCAAAAATGTTTGATTCTTGATCAGGGATGCTTGAAACGTGCTCTCCCGTCGAAAACTCGATTTCGAATTTTCGACCCCGTCACAATACTTTCCTTATACATTATGTATATAAGGAAAGTAATAATGGACTTCCCTTCGCTCATCTATAAAAATGTCGAATATTTTTTAAATAACTATATAGTTATTCATTTTTAAAACGATTCAATTCTGCATTTTTTACTTTCCTTATATACATAATGTATAAGGAAAGTATTGTGACGGGGTCGAAAATTCGAATTCGAGTTTTCGACGGGAGAGCACGTTTCAAACATCCCTGATCACGAATCAAATATTTTTGAAGTGATGTCTGTGTGTGTGTGTGTCTCTCTCTGTGTGTGTGTGTGTGTGTGTGTGTGTGTGTGTCAGTGAGTCTGTGGAGACGATAACTGACGAACGAATGGACCGATTCGAACGAAATTTGGTACAAAAATCACAATCCGTAAACACTGGAAGCCTATTGTTTTTATACGCAATCGAATATTCAGAATCCCCCTAAATTTTAGAGGGAAATTTTGAAAAAATCGTCAAAAAATCAAAACCGCTAATAAAGTTACGCAAATAGACATTTCTTATGTAATTTTTCATTAGAAAACGATTAGCACAAATTTTAGAACGCTAGCATGAACCGTTCTAGAGATATTGCACATTTTTTAAAAAAATTATCAAAAAATCATGTAAAATAAAAAAAAAAAAGTCTTACCTATTGAGAAACATGTTCACTTTTCATAAGTAATATCATGCGATAAATTTAGTGACATCATTCTCGTGGATCTAGCACGTTCCATTCATGGAAAAAGATACTTTGAGTAATACTTTTATATTTGAACGCCAATAGTCATTTATCTGCTGTAAGAATAACTTATTTCTCCATCCATAGCGCTTGGCAAGATTTTGCCGACGAATTTGGCAGAATGTCGTCAACTTGGCGACTTGTTTAAATGTTGCTAAATTAACGAAAGACTCGCCAAATGGATAAAAATGAAGCTAAATCAATGAAAATTACGACTGACGAAAATTCAATATCTTGGAAAGAATATATCTACTATAAGAATACCCTATTGTTTTTAAGGTTAAAGTAGTAAATTCATTGCATTATATAAGGAAAGTCATGTGTTGCTCACATCAGATTTTTTTTATTTACAGAAAGATATATATATATTCATTGCGAAAATATCGTCATGCACTTTAAAGTGCCAGTCGTCAACTTAAATCCATTTGTATGCAAATTTGGCAGCTTAATATATGCGCTTTACCCTTAAGGCATTTATTTCAGCTTTTCATAGAAGTCCCATGTTATTGAACCAATTTTATTAATGTTATTGAAGTGACAAAATTATGTAGATTGCTTGTAGTTCCCTGATTTATTGCAGAGCTCACGGACGACAAAAAGTTGTTTTGGCAAACTCGTTATTCATTTCGTTGCTGTCTGTCTTCCTGGTAATACTGAAAACCACGCTATGTCACCAAACATGAGTCAGGGTTAGAGCCGCAAAATAGATGTACGAACGGTTTTCTTTTCTTCAATATATTTTTTTAATATTTTTTGCAGCTTTTCTTCAGTTTAGAACTTTTTTTATTTTTCGGAAACTATTATACACTCTTCACTATCTCACTTCATGTATTGAACAATACTAGTATTTAAGTTAGTATTCAATTGGTTAATTTAGTTATAATTAGTTAGTATTAAATTAGTTCCCCTGTCAAAGACAGGGGAACGCACTATCTTTAAAATTAAATTCAACCATTATTTTAATAAGTTTTATTTTGTTTAACAATACATGGCGCTTAGCGTCGAAAACAGTCATTATTTAAAATTGGTTCAGTTAGGTTTCGTCCCGTGGTCGATACCATAGACATATATAGGTCGATAGTACAGACATATTTTATGTCTATTGTCGATGCTTTAAATAAGTTTCAGCTATCTAGGTTACCGAGGGGCTTTAGTAGGGTGTTGAAGACCCAGACCGTCCGACTCGTCCAGAGGACTTAGAGTAACTAGTTGGACGGCCGGGCTTTAGTAGGGTGTGGAAAGACTTTTCAATCTCAAATTCTGGCAATACCCGGAAAAGGAATAAAAAAATCCGGCTCTATTGCATTCTGTTCCGTGGCTGATACTATAGGCGTGCAAAAACTCAATCTTCTAGGTCAACGGGAGCTTTTGGAGGATCTACAAAGACACAAACAGGTCAGACAATTATTATACAAATTCATTTAAGTAGGTTGATGTATACAGAGCGTCACCTAGCCAGCCGAAAATCGATAGTTCAATTTCCTGATGAAATATGTGATCTTTAGACTATGTAACAAAATTAGGTTGAAGTAAGATAGATGTTCGCGAACAAGAAAAAAAATCAAAGAAATCAGCCAAGATCATTTTCCAAAAATCTATTATCTCTACCTTTTTAACCTAAGTTTTCGAAAAGTCATAATCTGCCAAGGGCTGAAGGATACCAATAACGTTACTTCTGTGACAAAGCCAAAGTTGTTATTCGACCAATTTTGTAAGCAAGGGAGGTCATGCTCCCCCCCCCCCTCCTTTGTTGGCTGAGCAATTGCATTAGTTCTCAACAGAGTCTATTAGAAAACGCAATATGCCGCATTCGGTCACCGATTCCCCCTTTCTTTTCGAGTTCTTGGCTGATATCTCTAGATTTCTCAGTACACACAGAGATCGTTAATTCATTTCTCTGAGACACGGACATCATAACTAATATATTTCTCTCTAATAGATAAATGCATCTATCAGGTGAATCTATTTCTCTCGAAGATATAGGTTAATTTATTATATCTCTCTTAGATATGGATGCATCTATCATGTGAATCTATTTCTCTATAAGTTATGGATGAATTTATCATGCTCATCTGTTTTCTTTTAAGAGATGGATTTATCTTTCATGTGGATTCATTTATATATTTTACACTTTGATGTGGTTGCATCTACATTGAAGCATGTTCAACAGAGTTTTTGTATGGAGGAGATTCGCCTAAAAGCAACTAAAAATGCAAATTCACAATATAAACTGAGGGAAATTTGCCTAAAAGCAACTAAAAATGCAAATTCACAATATAAACTGAGGGAAATTTGCCTAAAAGCAACTAAAAATGCAAATTCACAATATAAACTGAGGGAAATTTGCCTAAAAGCAACTAAAAATGCAAATTCACAATATAAACTGAGGGAAATTTGCCTAAAAGCAACTAAAAATGCAAATTCACAATATAAACTGAGGGAAATTTGCCTAAAAGCAACTAAAAATGCAAATTCACAATATAAACTGAGGGAAATTTGCCTAAAAGCAACTAAAAATGCAAATTCACAATATAAACTGAGGGAAATTTGCCTAAAAGCAACTAAAAATGCAAATTCACAATATAAACTGAGGGAAATTTGCCTAAAAGCAACTAAAAATGCAAATTCACAATATAAACTGAGGGAAATTTGCCTAAAAATTCTTGTTTCGGTGGAATTGTCCCCTCGATCTTCCATATTGATGTGTATATATCCTGTGAATACATTTCTTGATATATGAATACACTTATCATTAAATTAATTCGTCAGCATTGGCATTCTTGCCTGATACGAGTATCTAAATAAGGTAGTGCAATCTGTTAAGTAAACACGGACTAAAGTAAACCAAGTCTAACGCAACGATCCGGAACCAGGTCTTCATCTATTTATCCGAGCTTTATTTACAGCTTAATTTTCATTCAATGCCCAGTTATAAAAGCCAATCACTTACTGGCACTTCGACACAGATACTGTTAAAGACAGTTTCGTCCCAGGAACTGGTTGAAGGGAAGGTTTTTATTTCATTCCAATATTTTGATCCGAGCGTTTAGACATTTCAATCCCATATAAACGGGGTCTAATCCCCCGGGGGTAAAAAAGAAAAAAAATCTTCACATCAGTGCGTTCCTTCTGCGTGTGTTCGCCAGCTTCGCAAATTGGGCTTTTAGGAGCTTGCCGTAACTGATTGAAAGTGTCGAAAAGCGAAGGGGAAAGCATCTTGCAGTCTCCCTCAACACAGTTTAACATTTATTTGGAGTAAAAAGCATCCTGAAGCGAATCGGGATGATGGAGATTTCTGGCCCGGGGGATAATTGTGTAATCTGTGAGACATTCGCTTTCGATGAAATGTAAATGGGCGAATCTCAGCTTGCTGAAAAGCATCTGAGTGGTTAAAAACGTGTATTGTATAAAACTGAAGCATTAGACTTGTTTTTGATAAAATAAAATTCGATTAACCGGAACCGTGAATTGAACCCGGATCTCCTGGATTGCAGCCAGTTTTGCTGACTACTGCACAGCGTTGATTTACTCCAGTAGTTTCCCTGAATTATCTTACGAAACGATTGACAACGTGAAAGTGTGAGATTTCACATTTAATAGTTTATGATCCGCTTCTTCAAATACAGATAATCGTCTCAGCAGCTCAATGGATAGAGCATCGTCTGGCCAAGCGAAGATCGATGGTTAGATTTCCCGTTGACATGTTCTTTTTTTTTACAAATATGCCTGAGCAAATTCACACTAAAGCAGCAGGCCAACGGCCCTACCGTGCTGATAACACCGGTTCTCGTTAGATCACCGAAGTTAAGCAGCATCGGGCGCGGTTAGTACTTGGGTGGGTGACCACCTGGGAACACCGTGTGCTGTTGGCGCGCTCTACCCCGGTGGTTTGCGCGCTGGATTTGCACTCTGTCACAACTGCCGCCGTGTTCATGCGGAGTACGATCACGTTAAACATGTGGGTCCGTAAGTCCTTCCGAGAGGTTGGTGGTAGGGGAAGGAGGGTACGGTCTCTGTGGATGCCTCCCCCACTGGGTTCCGGTCTAAATTGGGTAGCACTTCCCGGCCGTCCAAAAAGTTACCTTACACCTTTCTGGTAGGTCAGACGGTCTGGATCTCAACAACACTAAAGCAGCAGTGGATGGCTAAACTTTGAATAATACCGAAATTGAAATTTTTCCAGGGGATGATTTATGTCAGGGAATTTAATTCAAGGGGACTTGCGTCAAACAGTCTGCTACCTTTTGGTAGGTCAGACTGTCTGGATTAGAAAGAAAGAAAACGGGCTGCTGTAAAAAGAGGGGAGAGAAGGAGTGGGGAGATCATACACATCACAATTTGTTTTTCGATCTGAGATATGAAGGCAAATTTAAAGTCCACTTAAAATATAGAAGGAAATATAATCATATTAGTAGCTCAATGGACAGAGTGCCCTTTATCTAATCGGAGATCAGGGATTCGATTTCCCTTTGAGATAAGATTTCTTTACAACAGCTAGTTACACATAAACGGTTTTTCGAAACTGCGCACTGGACAGGTTAAAATTACATATTTTTGCTCGGTTCAGAAACTGGAGAGAGTCCATATCACAAAAATTTACCAGGCGTCATCATACTTGTAGTTACGCTGCTAATATTAAGAGTTACAGTTTTTAACACTTTACAACATAGTTGAAAAGTATTTATGACTTTGTTCATCCATTCTGTCTGTCTGTCTGCCTGTCCTTTCGCACGATAACTGCCGTAAAAATGATATTATCAAAATGATGTTCTAGTATGTTGTTCAGACGGTCTGTGGGACCTATGGGAATATAAATGAATAATATCACCCAATTAGTTTTGGATTGAACCCGGGTTGAAAAAATGAAATACATTGAACCCTATGGGACCTAATGTTTCAAACATTTTTTAAGCAAAGCTAAAATTAACAAATTGCTTCGAAAATCTTAGGAAATATTCAAATTATCGCATAAAATGTGGGATTTTTTTTCAGAAAAATATGTTGGGTAGTTTTTAAATAAAGATTGATATAATAATTACAATTATTATATTTGAAGAGATCACATGACTCATTTCAAAATAAAATATGGCATCCATCATTGAACCCTATGGGACCTAATTTTTCAAACATTTTTTAAGCGGATTTAAAATTCACAAATTGCTTCGAAAGTTTTAGGAAATATTCAAATTATCCCATAAAAAATATGAAAACAATTTCAGCAAAATATATTCAGTAGTTTTTTGAATAAAGGTTAACATAATAATTACATCCATCTTATATGAAGAGATCACGTGACCCACTTCAAAATAAAATATGGTATCCATCTTGTGTCAAAATCGTGATTTTTAAAGTTCTTTTTAATTTATATTTAATGTTATATCCGTCCTAAAACCGCTTTATTTTTTATTTTTTCTGTTCATCTATATATTGCGCCAACGCAATTACAATATTTTGGAGTTTAAATGATCATTCAACTTTGATTATTTCTACAACGAAGCCTAATTTTCACGTATGGAGAATGTAAACACACCATGCTGAAAGATGAGTTGTATAATAATTGCTGAATTTCTTTAACGCAGAATTATTGAGTTTGCAATGTAAGTGATATGAATGAAAAATTCATTGATTTTATATGAGAAGCAGGCGATTCTATTGCTTTTTCGATGAAGTTTTCAGCATGGCGTTAGAAAGTGCTTTTACCACCGTGGTTTAAGTTTGTAAGTAGAATAAATTATTGTAATATTGTGATAATTTTAAAAATATCGCCGATGAATGATAGGGATGGAAAAATGTTTATGAATGAAATATTCACTGCTTTTATATGGAGAGCCAGGCGATTTATATTTCGATGACGTTATTTGAATAAAGTTCATTTGTTTTCGATGAAGTGTTCAAATATAATAAATTATTGTAGTATTGAGATAATTTTTAAAATAGCACCGTTGAATGTATCGCATTTTAGAGATGTTTAAATAAAGTTGCATTTCAGTTGGAAAGTGTTTCACAATCAATGCTTTATGCATGATTGAGCTTTCTTGTTTAATTAATCTGTCCTTTACATTTAAATAATAATAACAAAACCCGTTGGTATTCTGCACTATAATTCGTTAAACGATAACATAGGTTAAATAAGTAAAATGAGTGCGGGGTCGCCACTCACGTGAGAAGTAAAAGTTTCCTTAGGAGCGATATAAGGAAAATGGAATTATCAACGAGAGAGTGTGACAATCATATAGTGGTAAATGTGCATATATATTTTGTACTTTAGCAAATTTAACATGTCTGTGTTTTAAATATATAATACAAGTAATATAATACAT
Organism: Amaurobius ferox; assembly: GCA_951213105.1. NCBI lineage: Eukaryota > Metazoa > Arthropoda > Arachnida > Araneae > Amaurobiidae > Amaurobius > Amaurobius ferox. Next base: position 149,551,958 of record OX578135.1, on the reverse strand, counting down.
AATAAAAATTCACTAGAGCGTGGCTCAACTCTACTTTTCTCATACCAGAATCCATTTTTATTAACTTTTATTTACCGAATTTTACAAGAAAAATTGTGAGAAATCGGTATCCTGGGTCTAAATGATTACAATTATAACGTGTTACCCTTCACTTAAAAGGGCTTGAAAAAATATTTCCATTGATACCTGACTTGACAATGTACCTCCCGAGGGGTCGAAGACGCAGAGTGTCGAAGACCCAGACCGTCCGACTGGTCCTAAGACTTGAGCAGTAGTTTGGACGTCCGGTTCTCCCGAAGGGTTGTTGTTGTTGTTGAGATCCAGACCGGCGACCTACCAGAAAGGTGTAAGGTAACTGTTTGGACGGCCGGGAAGTGCCACCTAATTTAAACCGGAACCCAGCTGGGGAGGTATCCACAGGGACCGTACCCTCCTTCCCCTACCACCAACCTCTCGGAAGGACTTACGGACCCACATGCTTAATGTGATAGTACTCCACGTGAACACGGCGGCAGTTTTGGCAGCGCGGGGATCGAACCCGGGCCTACCGAGTGCAATTCCCGTGCGCTAACCACTGGGCTACCGCGCCCCGGTTCTCCCGAGGGGTGTAGTAACTTGCCACGGAGGGGGCTAATGACGTCACGAACAAAAAAAAATGTATCCAGGCTATTCTTCACAACAATGATTGAAACCATAAGTCTCGTGATTATTGAACCATAAACTCTTTTATTCACGATTATGTCTAATTTTGCCCTATACTGCCATGCTAAAAAAATGTAAAATTGCGAAGTTTACGCTCGAATTTCAAAAAATTCTATCTCGTTCTAGATTTTTTGATAACAAAGGCAGATATAAAGTTTCGTGAAAACCCATTAATATTTGTGTCCGCAATAGTGTACGCGATAAATCGACCCGAGACATAGAGACATACATACAGACATCACTCGACCACAGGAAGTCAACCACAGATAGACAAAGAGACATACATCACTAAAAATAGTCTAAACGTGTTCAGGAGGTCTTAAAGCATATATTGGCATCAAAATCTCGAATTCGAAAATTTTCGTGAAAACAATATTTTCTCTATACTGTATTATGAGAAAGAAAAATAAATGATCCAGATAATAGGATATGTAGAAAACCCAGACCACACGACCAACCCATAGGCTAATGGTAGCTTTCTGTGAGATAATAGGATATGTGGAAAACATTAATAGTACTTCAAAACATGAAGTCATTAATACCATTTAAAATAAAACGTAAATGAAAATTAAATTCTATCAGGGAGTATGCATTTGCTCACAATTTGAAAATGAAATTATTGGCTTATAATAACTGAAATAAGATGCATGATTCATCGATTGCAATGGTTCTAAATATCTAGAAAATACTGCGGCAATCGTGGTCCCGAATTTCGTGGTTGATACTGATGTATCATTATTCATTTTCGATTTGAATAGTGTGTTTAAAAATTCAATCAGGGACTGTGCTTCTGGAGAAGCAAAATTGATATTGAAATCGCCACCGAAAATCATTGGTATGTTATCTAAATCCTTATCAGCATCGATAGTGTAAATAAGCAAAATCGCATGGATAAATGAGATTATCTGAGAAATTGCCTGATTTGGTGATATATATATATATATATATATATATATATATATATATATATATATATAATAGAAGATTTTTATGATTACTTGTAATATATATATACCCGAGAAATACCAAAGAAAATTGCTTGTGAACTGAAGGTAAAGGTAAATTAAATGCAAAATAGAAGCCTAGTGTAGCACGATGAGCTATGCAAGAAATTTGGAAATTGAATAAATGGAATCTAGTGAAAATAAAAGGAATAAAATGAATATGAAAAGCATTTCTGAAACCATGTACGTTATCAAGGGCCATACATGTTTCATTAATGCTGATTCTACGTTTCTGTTTACACTACTGTAAAATGTATTACAGAAATAATGTAAATGGCCCGACGTAGAAGAAAAAACAAAGTGGATCAAATACACAAAAAAATCAAACATGATATTATATATATATATATATATATATATATATATATATAATATTAAAATAGTAAATCCAATGATAGAATGGAAGAAGTAAATCATAATACACTATCTTAAAAAAAATTTTGCCTACAGAATACAATGAAATAAAATGAAATTCAACAATAAAGAGGAAATTATAATACAAATTACAGTTCAGGAAGCTAAAGATAATCAACAAATGTCAATGGAGAGGAATCGAAAAAAGGAATACCAAAATAATCAAGCATTAAAGCTTGCACGTGGAAGAGCTCTAGGCTTAAGAATAGTTCATTTCGAAAAAATTCTTTATCAAGTCCTAATATTTTAAACGAAATGAACACAAAAATGCTTGTTTCTGAAACACAAGATAGATTTTATCTATAAACATGTGTTATTAGGACGACAGGCATAAAGATTGAAAAAATAGAAAGGAAATATATATATATATATATATATAATATATATTACTACCATGAGAGTGGTTTGACCATTTTTCAAACAACATCGAGCTGCTACAAATTTCATCCACAAGCGGTCCTATTAGATTTCGGCAGAATTACTAAATTTTTATAATAATTACACTAATCAAAAATCACTATAACACATTACAACTGTATACAATATAATTGAAATATGAAACACACAGGACTTTCTTGAGGCGTAGCAAATAATTAGAAGCATGCCGAAAATGTGATACACTACACGCTAGCCTTACTCACTGGTCTACAAAGAGTGGGGCGAGCTATAGCCAATCCCTCTATTAATTCACTAGCGGGCGTAACAGACAGTGGCGAATCATGGGAGAGTGTGGCCCCCGGCGATCTTTTCCAAAGAGCACCCCCCCCCCCCCCCCTAAAAGCTAGTTTAGAAAAAAAGAAAAGTACTTAATAAACACGTTGAATCTTGCTCTATACAAATCTTGCTATGTTTTTTTTTTCATCCCTTAAACATACTTGAAATATTTGCACCTAAAAGTTTGAACAGAAATTAAATTAAAAAGAGAATAGTAATATTTTATGAAAATATTAAACGATACAAGTTTTTAAATATTATACATTTTTATTTGTTAAACAGTGCGGTATATATTAATATTACAGTACAATACTAAGGAAAGAACTGAAACTTAATAGGGGAGGTTTTCTGGCTTTTGCTGCAGCAAGAGGCTCACAGAAAATCAAAAATATTTTTTATATTTTAAACAAACAAATTCTTTTTTCTTAAAGATTTTTACTTTTATTTTTCGTTCAAAATGAGGCCCCCCGGGTAACGCGCCGCCCTTACTCTACCTGCCTCAACTGCGTGCCACTATTCAAGGAGTGGCACGCAGTTTCGTTTCACGTTTCATTATGCTCGGATTTCCACTAAACAAACGTGCACTATCGTGCCTTAAGAAGTTTCACTTCAAAAATTTTAATGTTAGAATCCGTCATAACCCGTTTTAATAATAAGTTAAATACAATTACATCTTAATTCGTGAAATAAATATGGACATAAGAGATCAATTCATTTTAAATCGAGTTTCGTGCTAACGTCTGCTTGTTAAAAAATGTTAAATTAAACGTTAGAACTGTTTACAATGTATTTTATAACGAGATACTAATCAGCGCGTGCACCATTATGTACCCTAAGCTTCATTTTTCCCTCATTGACATCACATACAAGCGAGCGTCATCTGGCGGAGGCCGTTTCGGAAAGTACATTTTTGGGGGTGGAACAGCCCAGTGGTTAGCGCGCGGGAATTGCACTTGGATGACCGGAATTCGATTCTCCGCTCTTCCCAAACTGTCCCCGTGTTCACGCGGAGTACGGGCACGTTAAATATGTGGGTCCGTTAGTCCTTCCGAGAGGTTGGTGGTAAGGAAAGGAGGGTACGGTGCTATGGTTTCCGCCCCTCTCCTCCACTGGGTTCCGGTCTAAATTGGGTGGCACTTCCTGGTCATCCAAACAGATACCTTATACCTTTAGGTAGGTCGAATGGTCAGGATCGAAGAAAAATAAGTACTTTTGGCTAATATTTTGCAAAATCAAATTTTTCCAGCATGGTGACCGATATTTTTAGAAGGAACTGCTCAAAATATATAAAACTTTTCAACGAAATAAAAAAGTTGGCTCTTTTTACACGAGTTATACAGCACGGAAAAAAAAATTCATTAGCGTCAATAGGATAAAAAATTATAAAATGGCCTCAAAATGGCATCGATCAATATTTTTAATAGTTTTTGATTCTGTTTACGGGAATGTGCTCGGACATAGGCCCTCGACTCGCCGTTCCGCACATTTTAGTGTGGATGCGTCGGTCTCTTTGCATATAAATATAATGAGATATGAACATATTTCTTTTCGTTTGATTTCTAAAGATCTGGCATTGTCATAAAACTATGTATACCCTTATAAAATTCGAATAATCCTTTTTATGCGGTAAATGCATGCAACTGACATACACCACTAAAGTCATTTTACTAAGACCCTCAAATTGGGTCTTATAACTATTTCATTCTTTTAAACTCGTAACATACTCCCCATAATCTTTTAATAGATACTATTTTACGGATGACAAATCCTCCCATCGAGACACCACCAAGAGATGCATGTTTCAGACAGGCTAATTACAACCATAACCGCACCATCAAAGATCTTCTTCGAAACTAATCTCTTGGGCGAAATAAGCAAAAGAGCGCTTCCTGCCAGTAGTAAAAATGTAACCTTTAAAAGAGTTTTATCCATCCTGCGCGTGGCTTAGATATTCGTTCCGGGCAACTAATCTTGGAGAAAAATGGGTGAGGACTCGGGATAACGTCGTCCAAGATGCAGATGAAATGATGAAAGAATACTCGGATTTGTAGCAGCATTTCAGGAGAAGAATAGTTGATGTTAATGGGGCCATGCTTGAGAAATTTATGAAGAAAGCTATTTATTAAGTCTTTTATTAAATGTAATGGGTTGCACCAGGAGGCATTAAATGCATATTTTTTATATTATTAAAATAAAAAGTAGCGACAGAATCTTTTCCATACTATTATTTTACGATTTTTTTCCCTCTTGAAGCATCTCAGGATCTACTGTAATCAGATCTTTAATTATGACTAATATGGATTCAGCATCCAATTTCGATGGATAATTGGGCATTTACTAAGGATTTCCACTTTCGGTTCTTTCTCCATCTCCGATTCATCTTATTTTTCTTGAAACATCTAATTTTAAAGATTGGCTTTAGATAGAGCGTAGATGATAATTCGATAAGGATTCAGTCACAAATTCTAAAGAATATAGGGTAGTTTACTAAGAATTTTCACTTTCTGTTCAAAAATTTTCCTTGAAACATTTATTTCTCAAGACTGGCTATAGATAGAGTTTAGGTGACGGCTATTATTGATTTACATCAAATTTCAGGGAGTTTTATGAAAGATTTTCACTTCCGATTCTCGAGGTGTCGCTTTAGGTTTTCCAAAAATTTGTATGACTGTTCAAAGTAAGTGTACAAAAGAGTATAAGAGTCAAAAATGAAGTGCTGTTACCATACACTTCCTACCCTATAAAGCTCCCTGATAAATTTCTTGTAATTATATTCCAGTGTTTATCATGCATTTGAAAGTCACTAAGAAAGCATTTTGTTTAACGAAACATATAGATAACACTTTACTTCCTTTCCTGATACATTTATTTCAATAGTTTAAAACAGCTTGAACATTTTTAATCGGGTAATAAGCATAGCAACGAATTAGACCCAGAAAACTGAGTTACATCTATAAATTTTATGAAAATAGGTGACTTTTTCGAGGTTATCACAAAGGAGGGACAGCCCATTTTGAATTGGCTCATAGCTTGAACAAATTTCATTCGATTACGCTGACCAACAAACCTCAGTCTCTAAAACATGAGGCTCTACTGCATTTTTGAATTTCATTGAAATAGACTGCATTTTCAAGAAGTTTTTAGTGGTGGAATATTCTCAGCAATTTTAACACTTTGCAACAAAGTTGAAAAGCGTTTATGACTTTGTTCATTCTGTCTGTCTGTCTGTCCGTTAGCACGATAACTGCCGTAAAAATGACTTAATCAAAATGAAATTTTAGTATGTTATTCAGACTGTCTGTAGAACCTGTGAATGAATAATATCACCCAATTAGTTTTGGATTGAACCCGGGTTGAAAAAATGAAATACATTGAGCCCTATGGGACCTAATTTTTCAAACATTATTTAAGCGGTATTAAAATTCACAAATTGCTTCGAAAATTTTAGGTTATATACAAATTGTTCCATAAAATATATAAAAAAAAATCAGCGAAATATATTCAGTAGTTCTTTAAATAAAAATTAAAATAGTAATAACACCTCTTATATGAAGCGATCACGTGACCACGATATGAAAAGATCACGTGACCCACTTCAAAATGATATATGGCATCCATCTTGTCTCAAAATCGTGATTTTTAAAGTTCTTTTTAGTTCATATTGAGTGTTGTATCCGTCCTGAAACCACTTTATTTTTGCTTAAATTCTGTGCATCTACATACTGAAACAACGCAATTATAATATATTTGAGTTTAAATGCTCATCCAAATTTGATTATTTCTACAACGAAGCCTATTTTTCACCTATGTAAAATGTAAACAGCAAAATATGTAGAATGAGTTGTATTAGAATTGCTGTATTTCTTTAGCACAAAATCACTTAGTTCATGGAGCTGATATGAATTAAATATTCATTGATTTTACAAAGAGAAGGACGATTTTTATCGATGAAGTTTTACGCATAGAGTTAAATTACTTGTAGCTCCATGGTCTTAATTTCTAAATAAAATGAATTATTATAGTATTGTAATGAATGATATAAATGGGAAATTATTTATGAATGAAATGTTGCTTTTATAGAGAGAGCCAGACGTGTTATTTTTTTTTCTATGACGTCATTTGAATGCATTTCAGTTGTTTTCGATGAAGTTTTCAAATATAATAAATTATCGTAGTATTATGATAATTCTAAAATTATTACCGAGGAATGTATCACATTTTAGAGATGTTTAAACTAGGCAATTTATATTTCAATGCCGTCATTTGAATGAAGTTCATTTTTTTCGATGAAGGTTTAAGTTTTCAAATATAATAAATTAATGTAGTATTGTGATAAGTTTTAAAATATTACCGAGAAATGTATTGCATTTTAGACATGTTTAAATAAAATTGCATTGAAGTTGGAAAGTGTTTCATAATCAATGCTTTAAGCATGATTGATCTTTCTTGTTTAATATTGAACTATATACCACGTCTTCGGCTATTCTAGAAAAAGTGCGGACAAACGTGAAACCGGGCCATAGACGCTGGTCGCTGCACTGCGAGCACAATTCTGTTTGTTTCTTTTTCTATAAATTTTACTTTTTCTTTTCGCTTTTATCTAGTTAATTAATAATAATTAATGTCAGTTAATTAACGTTTATCGCTACTATACAATTGCTTAACGTGTGTTTATTCATTTCCTTCCTAAGCCCCTCTATGACTTAGGCTTAATCTTTGCATACTTATAGAATCAAACAGGGTACAAAACCTAACATAGCCTGATTTTTGAAAGTGTGTGTGTGGAGGGGGGAATAGGGGGGTCAAGAAGTCTTTACACCACCCTTTAGAAGACTTTTAGTAAGCAGAAAGCTGAATATTTGCATGCTTATAGTATTGATTATCGGACAAAATTTAACGTAGCCAGATTATCAATTTACTTCCCGGAGGCTGAAAAAAATGATGTTTTTCGAAGTCTTTTCATGAAGTTTTTTCAAACCATTTAGAAAATTTTTTGGTGACCTAGAAGGATGAATCTTTGCACACTTATAGTATTGATCAGCGGACAGAACTGAACGTAGCCAGATTTTCAATTTACTCCCCGGGGGCGAAAAAAAGGTGTTTTTTCGATAAGTATTTTCAAACGCTCCAGAAAACCCCATGGTGACCTAGAAGGTTGAATCTTTGCAAGCATATAGAATCGACTATTGGATGGAATTTAACCTAGTGGGATTTTTGGAGGTTTTTTTCGAAGTCTTTCCAAACCTTCAATCATTCCTCCAGTGTCTTAGATGACCGAATCTTTGCACACTTATAGTATCGACCACTGGACCAAACGTAACAGATTAGGTTATTAGATATTTTTTCCCTAGAGAGGACAAAATGGAAGGGATGCTAAAATCTCTCAGAACCCTCTTGAAGCCGAACATAAAAGACCTAACTCGACCACGGGGCAGAACCTAACTGTGCCAATTTTAATTGAGACAACTATTTTCGACACTAAACATCGTGCATTGTTAAACAAAATACAATTTATTAAAAAAGTTGCTGCCTAATTTTTTAAGAGTGTTAATTTTTCTGTTTTTGACTGGCTTAAATATTAGTTAATAATAATCGTCTCCAATAATTTACGCCCATAAAGTACTTTCACTAAATCCTTTAAAATAAATCAATAATTTCCATTTCCCAAATCTTGTCCTTGATGTCACTTAACCTTTGTCCAATTTTGCTTGCTTTTTAAAAAAGCTATTTCCGACAGGCCTATTGATTCAAAGTTTGAGTTATTGACTTTCGATGGAGTTTATTAAAGGGCATATTAGTTTTAGGGATAAGGTTATAAATATACCTTCATGTGCTGACAATCACAGCCTAACTTGTCTGAAGAAAGCCTTGGCCGACTTCTGCGAATTTTTTTTTAATTTAGGACACGCGTGAAACAGATGATGCGCGAGGAAAAGTTGAGCGTCATGCGCATGAGACATACAATTGAAGCACGCATTCAAGCTTTCCACAGGGGGAAGAATTGAATCTGTGTGAAAATTTATTCGCAGTATTTTTTTTTTTTTTTACTTTCCCGACATACATAAAAATCTGATGTGGGCAGCACATGACTTTTCTTATATAATGCAATCAATTTACTACTTTTACAGTTAAAAAAATATTATTCTTATAGTAGATACTTATATTCTTTCCAAAATATTGGATTTTCTTCAGTTAGTCGTCATTTTCATTGATTAGCGTCATTTTTATCCATTTGGCGAGATTTTCGTTAATTTGGCAAGATTTAAAAATGTCCCCAAGCTGGCGACATTCCGCTAAATTCGTCGCCAAAATCTAGCCAAGCGTTATGGACGGAGAAATAATTTATTCTTACAGCGTATAAATGAATATTGGCGTTCAGATATAAAAGTGTTAGTCAAAGTACTTTTTCTCGTGAATGGAATGAGTTAGATCCACAAGAATGATGTCACCAAATGTATCGCATGATATTACGTATGAAAAGTGAACATGTTTCTCAACAGTTATTATCATTTTTTAATTTATGGGATTTTTTGATAAATTTATTTGAAAAATGTGCAATATCTCGAGAACGGTTCATGCTAACGTTCTAAAGTTTATGTCAAAAAAAATGTCTATTTGTGTAACTTTATAACTTTATAACTTTTCATTCGAATCGCTCCATTCGTTCGTGAGATATCGTCTTCACAGACTCACTGACACACACACACACACACACACACACACAGACATCACTTCAAAAATGTTCGATTCTTCGTGATCAGGGATGCTTGAAACGTGCTCTCCTGTCGAAAACTCGATTTCGAATTTTCAAACCCGTCACAATACTTTCCTTATACATTATGTATATAAGGAAAGTAAAAATGTATATAGAGAAAAATATCGAAATAACGTCGAAAATTGAGTTTTTGACGGATCTGCACGTTTTGGGAATTATAAAATACAAATTTATTACTTTAAGCGTGAGATCTGTGTGACTGTGCAATGTATGAATTAACTCTCTCTTGAAAACTATCCGACGAAATGTCATGGAATTTAGAAATTAAATTATCTAATTATTTAAACGTTTCTCTGGTGCTGATTGGATTTGGCCGCGATTGGGGGAAATATAAATGTTTTTTTCGTTCAAAATAACTAGTAAAAACAACAAAATAAGAAATAAAAACATTAAATGTATAAATGCTCATAAATGCATAAATGCTCAAATGTTGGCAAGAGAGGTCTCCACTTTGTCAAGATGGCCACACTTTGTCAAGATGTGGGCTCGGAGGAATACGTCGTAAAAACTTTTTTAAGAGAAATGAAACTCTGCAAGCTGCTCGTTTTTAAAGATAGACTAGCAGCATACCCGTTCTTCGTACGGAGTATATAATATAACGAAACTTATAATTCGCAATCATGTGCAAATTCTGTTAAAATATTAAATTTATTGCTCCTAAAGAGAAGTTTAAGAATATATGTTCTCACTATGCAAAATTATCTTCACGGGAAGATCTGAAGAATAAAACATCCTGGCCCCTTTTGTAAGCAAATTTACAAAAAAAAGGAATTGAATCAATATATGCAACCCCGTACTACTTATATTGTCGCAGATTAGAAAATATGCCAGTGTGTTAGTAGAAGATTACCCGTATTACAATAAGTGTCTCAAAAATCTTTGCCAAAATAAAAGAGATGACGTAATAAATTGAAAATATCAATAATCCCCGTGTTCTTCATACCAGAAGGTCGTAATTGATTCCAATATATGCCAATATATATCAAAACATATGCCAATATACCTGCACTACTTATATTCTCGTAGATTAGAAGATATACCCGTGTATTTGTAGAAGATTACTCGTACAACGTACAATATTTTAAACATTTTTTGTCATAATAAAACAATTGCATAATAATTTGAATATATCAATAATCCCCGAAAATATCAATAATAATAACGGTTAAACCTGAAGACCGCAATTGATATTATCCAGTCAAAAATGCTATAAGAAAAATCAAATCGTTCTTTTCTAAAATATATTTTATATCCATTTATCTATTATTCAAATCGAAAAAATAATAATTAAAATTAACAGACAGATTTAATTTAATTGCGTTTCTGAGCAGCATGATATAAGATAGAATCTTCCTCATAAACTGCGAAATTAAATAACCATTTTGATTTCTTTATACTTTTCATTGTTCAGTAAAAGCTTGTGGAGAATAAACCATGGAGATAGATTTCCCATTTAAATCATGTTTTAAACAATTCATGTTTTCAGAAAGTGACTAATTAGCGCAAAAAATCTTCCATCAAACTTAGAGATACGGTTTTAATTCACTTTCAAACTATTTTCAAGCTTTTCGTTTGGATAAACTACGGAGTTAGAGAGTAGAACTCCTAGGAAAAAGTTTCGTTTTTCATTAATATCTCGACAGCCACTGGTCTTAGATTCTCGAAACTTAGATTCTCGAAACTCGACTAAGGCAATGATACTCGAACGAAGGAGACGAATCTATTGATTCGTCGAAATATTAACGAGAGTCACGCACTGATGTTTAGTGTAAACGACGTAACAAATCGTGAGGTCTTTGGCGGTGATGTGTGTATTTTGGATGGGATACAGAAATGTCATCTTTGTTGCATTCCACGCCGAGGAAAACTCCGACCTAGATCGTGGCTCGGCAATTCGGAGCACGCGTGCTGGAGATGACATGCGGAGAGAAAACTGAGTACCATGTATGAGGACTTGGGATTTTATCTATGTATTAACCTTTTGCTTACGGGTGGGACAGCGTCCAACCCAAACGAAGAACCTCTCAAAAGAGAGGCATTTGACATACCCTATCCCAAAACAGTTCGACCCCCCTTTGCAGACATTGGCGTCCATAGAAATCGCTGGCAGAAACATTGCACAGCAGGTGCAATGATTTTTCAATTTTATCATGACATTTTTCTGACAAAGCAACTAAGATTGAAATAAATCACACACGAGTCGTCTAGCTACACTGTTGTAATAAAAGATTCAGCTGAAGTGCCGATTGTTAAGCTTAAATTCTAAACCTTTCTAAAAGCGCAAATTATATACGATCTTCAGTCCCACAAAACGACGAAGATTATCAAAAGTATTAAATTTGGATTTCAGAGATATTGAATTATTGCTAACTGATCGACAATTTCCAAAAGTGGCGAAGTTGGCTATACATTTCCAAATGTGTCGATGCTTTGTGCTTTTATTACATTTTAACCTAATGCAAACTCACTTTCAAAGGAGTTGTGCCTTCAGAGAGCATTTACATGGAATTCTAAGAAATAAATATAATACTGAGTAGGATTCAAAAGTTCCCGGACTGAGTCTATAACTTGAAAAAATATTATCAATTAAAATGCTGAAACACATCCTCCTTCGAAATAAGACCCTTGCGCAACAACAAACTTTTGCCATCGCTTGTAAAGGTCATCGAAACACTTCTGGAATCCATTTTTAGCCATGTCCTTTAACTCAGCCTGCGATGCACTTTTAACTGCGGATTGAAATCGACGACCCTGCAAGCGATTTACCAGTTCAGGAAATAGGCTGAAGTCTCAGGGGGCAAAATCAGGGGAATAAGGAGGATGTGGCAAAACTGTTGTTTGCGTTTTCGCAAGAAAGTCGGCGACAAGGAGGGATCGGTGAGCAGGATCGGTGAGCAGGAGCGTTGTCATGTAAAAGCACCCATGATCCGACCTCTTTTGGTCTTCGGTTAACATGCGGGGAAAGATGTGTTGACACATCCCTTGCATGTTAAGATCCATTGACATGTGGCCTCGGATATCCCAACTGATTCTGCTATTTTCGCTATTGTTTGCTGTCTGTTCCCACTTATATTCGCAGAAACCTGTTTTCAGGGGAGCTGGAAGTCAGCGGCCGGCCAACGCGTTCATCGTCATCGGCACTTTCCCTGCCTTCTCTGAAACGTCGATACCACTCAAAAGCTTGCGTTCGCGATAATGTATCACTGCCGTACACATGCTTCAACATTGCATAAACCTCGGTAACACTCTTTCCCAAGCGAACACAAAATTTGATATTAATTCTCCACTCAACAAACGCCATTTCTTTCAATCGCCGGTTACTAAGTGCACACGTCTACAAAATACGACGCCGCGGCGAACCACCGACCACGTGATTTGGGTCAAACCACTTTTAGAAGAGGGGGAGAACGTAGTAACACAGAAACGTTATCGTAGTCGCTCTACTACAAATATTTTTTAAGTTGTAGAGTCAGTCCGGGAACTTTTGAATCCTACCTCGTATAACGCATAGACTGTCAGTTACGGTTAGAAGACTAGAACAGGGCATGTTGCACGGATATCTCGTGATTCATTGGATAACCATAACATGTTAGCCATTGTAAGCTGATTCTATCCAGGAATTTAAGGTGACCACTTCAAACATTGAAAGATAGCCTCAGTAGCTTAGTGGTGAAGAGCGTCGACTGGCTAGTCGGAATGGTTCGATACCTCGCTGAGATAAGAACAGTTCTATAACATTGGGGTGAACCTTCAACATCGGCTACAGAAAGACAAATTAACTTTTTTCGAACTATCAACAAGGAAGAAGAGTTTGTTATTTACGATAATTAGATGCTAATAACCCGTGAGAATTCCACAATACCCGTTTCTTTTTTACGATATCCATGAAAACAAATTTGCAATTGCTTATTGAAAAGCGTTACGATGCAGTGTCAGTCTCTCCACAGATCCAAACATAGGAAGCAATCAGCGCGAACTACGAAGCGAACCTAAGTAGAATAGATGGATTCAAAGTGAAAGTGATACCGGAAGGGAAAGGATGGGGAATTAAAATATTGTCTAGGTATCATGCTATGTTTCGATATGACGTGAAAGGTAGATGTTGCTTTATGACACTCTTGAAACTGTAATTATGCTTTGGCTATGCCTATTCATTCGGCGGGAAAGCAAATTGAGTGACCTTAAGTTATTTACGTGTGTTAATGTATAGAAAATGAGATTTCATTTCACGTAAAAACCAAAATGGAGAAAGGATGGAATGGATGTCGAAACTCTACTGAATAGAGCTCATCAGGTATGTTGAACCCTACACGTTTCCGTCTGAAGAAGGATGGGTGTAAGGTTCAAAACAAATCCATAGAGTTCAATAAGTACAATACTCTTTGTGCGAAGGATAAGAAAATCTTGAGCAACGTATAAAAGCACAAATATTTATTGTGTTATTTGTGCGTTGTGTTATTTTACGTTGCTCAAATTTTTCTTATTCAAGTCCACAGAGGTTAGCCTAAACCTTTCTGCCGCTGCCTCGCTTAATACATCTTGGCATTTTTATTTTAAAATTCGATTTTTTTTTTTTTTTTTTTTTAGTTATATTATGTTTTAGCATTTTCACACTTAAATAGGTTCTTTAGTGACCGAAATTATTATCAGAGTTTCCATTTTGACACTATCAAAAATAACAAAGAACCTTCTTTTCAACGACGTTTGACCCGAGACGTTTGACCCGACGTAGTCCCACGAGATAGTCAAAATGTACTTCGGTGTTCGTTAGGGTAATAGTATAATTTTTATTTTTGGGAGGGGTTGTATCACGCCCTTTGCTCCGGTGTACACGGATTATATGATTTTGACAATTATTTATGTGAATGAAATTTATTTTATTTCTTTTTAGATTAATGAATTTTATTTACCCAGGTAACGTCGGGTTCATTTTCTAGCTATACATAATTTCAATAATACCGCCACCAGTTGTCGCGAAGATGTAGTTTGAATACAGGTGTAGCCAGGATAAACGGGAAGGATTATGGTTGAATGGGGTAAATGCTCTTAGGAGTGTCAAGCACACTCAAAAATGCACTTACTCTCCAGAGAGCTTTCAAATGTATATTGCATTTTATTTTTGAACTGAAATCATTTGGACTACAGAAGCCTTGGCGTCAAAATTGATTGTCAGCACCCTCAAAGGAATAACATTAGCTATTCTAATAGAGTAATGGGGGATTTATTTTAAAATCCAAGTTTCTGTGTTCCGGCAAAAGGCCCAAGAGATCCAGGGTTTCCAGATGTTGTTTATGAAAGTAGAATGTTGTTTGCATTTTTGCTTAGAAATTTCGTTACAGCTTATCGTTAATTACATGATATGTTCACATTTCAATATATATTTTAGTTCTTTAATATTCAAACCAAAGAAAAAATCATACGCGTAAACTGTCCAATGCTAACAAAAGAGAGAGTCAGCCGAGATCATAATTCCAAGGCCCATGATCTAAATATATGTCCCCAGTTTACCGATCAAAACTTTGAAGGGTTCAATACAAAAAACATGTACGAATAATATTTAGAAAATACTTCAGCATACGCTCTAGTTATTGACGTTTCTACGACCCCAATTATTAAAATAAAAAGTTTCGTAAATAAATGCTTATGTATTATGATGTCATTGAATTATGTGACATCGTATAACTTTGTTCCATTACACAATTTGACCATCTTTTGTGAGATTAGAAAAAGCAGTGATGTTATATGAGTCCTGAATAAGGCTTATCGTAGGGCCCCCAAATCATTAATCCTTCACTGGGTCCACAGGAATTTCGAAGAGAGTGCAAACACCCATTGATGTCATTTCTCACCCATATTCTCAGTTCCACAATTTTATTCGACGTGGTTCTACTAGCATAGCGATCATTGACTGCCGTCGAGGAATGCACTGTGCACGGGTCTCACATCACTTCATTTCCCTAGCTCACAGATTTTCCGAAATAGAAGCGAGTTAAGAGAACTCAGGTGAGCGTATCTCGAAAGAGAAAATGGCGAGATGGTTGCAAGAGAAGATTCTCCCGAAAACGGATCCTATGTGCGTGAAGTCCGAATTTGGTGAGAAAAGATGTGTGTGATAACGCTTCACGCGTGCTGCTATTACTCGCACACTCGAGATTTCCCCATAAGAGTTTTCGTCAGAGGCAGAGCAGAGTTAACACCTCAAAGTTTAGTTTAGTTAAACCTAAAACTTTAACTGTACTAAACTTTGAGGTTCAGTTTTAGAAGAGAACTACACTCAACTTTATTCGGAACCCCTATGACGTCATTGCTTTATTTAAAGTAAAGAAATCGTCTAATGCTGATGAGACACAGTTTGCTGATATCACAACACAGGGTAATCCTAAAGTAACTATATATTTTACGAAATAATAGAATTATGAATAACACCTTTAAGTTCTGAAAATGTAGAGGGTGCTCATAATCACCCGCACAATTAAAATATAGAGAGTGGTCATAATCACCCTCACAATAAAAATATAGAAGATGGTCATAATCGCCCCCCACAATAAACTTACCGGACCATTCCTAGTTGGAAAATCATCCCGAAAACATGTTGTCCGTTTTAATAAGCGAAGACGTCGCATCTCAGAGATACACACACCGGTCGGTGAATTTGTTAGCTTTAAAATACAAAACGTGTTTTTTTTTTCGTGAATATAGCGTACTAGATCCACGAGAATGATGGTCATAGATTTATCGCTTAATATTACTTGAAACTTTTGTTCATTTTCTTTAATGTTGTTTTTGTTAATTTAAAACAGAAACAGGATCATTTATTGAGATAGATAGATAAATAGATAGATACAGATACTTCCTCCACCTTGTAGTTCTTCCTGATGGTCATACTCAGGAAAGGGCAGAAATCTCGATTTCCGAATCTCGAGAACCCACTCAACCGACTAAGCTATGAGGATTAGGAGGAGGAACTCAGAAACGTCATTGCGCCATTGAAAATTTTAGTCCTTTTATTCCATAAAATATACCATATTTGTTTATAGGAATCTAAATTCAGTTATACAAGTTGGTATATATTACCTGCTAAAAAAATAAAAACGATCACGTTTTTCAAGAATTATTCTTAAAGTTTATTTTATAAGAGCAACTCTATTTTGTTTTTTTAATTTTGTCGAGTGAATGCACAAATGTCATTACACTTGAACAAAGACAACAGTACGTTTACATCTTACCTGATGTTATTTTTAGACGCGCAAGAATGCACTCCACGTTTAAGAACTATTAATTAGTGAGATAACGACATTACCCATTGCTTCGCGTTTATTATAACTGTTAAGTGCAGCTGAATTCACTCTAGAATGTCTACGTGAATTTCGTGATGCCAATATGAATTCTCTTCATTCCTCCTCAGCTTCCTCCATACCATTTTATTGTCGAGTTCGATCACGTTTTGGAACCATTAAAAGCTCCTCTTGCTCATTCCGTGATACGCTTGATGCGGGATATAACAGAGAGTGAATGCTTTTTATTTTATTTTATTTATTTATTTATTTATTGTTTTGCTGCATATAGACAAAAACACGGAATTTCCAATGCGATAATACTGGTGTAGAAAGAATTCATAATGGTTCAGAGTGGATGATCGACCGTATGCCAGCTCTTATTTACTCACGCAAATTACAATTTAATTACTCATTCCGAAAAGAGGAATACATTTGCCACAAACTGGGCTGCAACCAGAAAAGAAATCTAAGAGAGGCTGAAGTTAAATTCGAGGGGGATTCAAAAGTCCCGATAGAATTTTTCTCTTTTTTTTAACGGGGGGGGGGGGGGGGAATACATTAAAATATTAAATTTTGACCTTTATATAAATAGCACTTTTGAAACGTATTTTAATTAATTATAATTATACACTTACTTTTTATCATTAGTGACCACCATTATTGTGGGCTATTGAATTAAAGTTTATGTGCTACTATAGAGCCTATTAATGATTGGCATATGTAAATTTTAATAGTTATTATATTTCAATCCATATAAATGAATATGTAAATTAACAAACTTACTATATAAATTAACGAAGTTAATTGTAAAGCTTTTATATTGGGAAGCTGATTATGAAAGTTGATTATGAAAATATGTACTATATAAATTACAACTGATTTTAATATGAACATTAAGTAGTTGTTGTTGAGACGCAGACCGTCCGACCTACCAGAAAGGTGTAAGGTAACCGTTTGGACGGCCGGGAGTGCCACCCAATTTAGACCGGAACCCAGTGGGGAGGCATCCACAGGGACGTACCCTCCTTCCCCTATCACCAACCTCTCGGAAAGATTTACGGACTCACATGTTTAACGTGATCGTACTCCGCATGGCGGAGTTGTGGCAGTTGTCCAACACGGCGGCAGTTGTGGCAGCGTGCAAATCCAGCGCGCAAACCACCGGGCTACGGCGCCCGAAATGTGCCAACAGCACGCGGTGTTCCCAGGTGGTCACCCACCCAAGAACTAACCGCGCCCGATGCTGCTTGACTTCGGTGATCTAAGGAGAACCGGTGTTTTCAGCCCGGTAGGGCCGTTGGGAACATTAAGTAGTAACGAAGCTCTTAATACAAAAATAAAATTCTTAAAATTAATACAAGTTAACGAATAATATTAGCCCTGACTACTCATCAGTTGATTTTGACTCTATAATGTTCAACAGTTAATCCCGCAATAACACAAAAGTACCCTAAATACTAGTGTCTTAATTTAATATTTAAAACTTTTAAATATTTTAAAATTAAATATGTAAATGAATGAATAATCATCCTAATACACCCCAAATTCAGATAAACTATGAAATCTTATATCTGTACTATACCAAAGGAAGTAATTTATAAAAAGTTCTCAAAACGCAATATTACATGTAAAATTTGAATAACATGTTGGATGATATTTTATACTCCACTAAAAATTGAACATTTTTAGCAGGGGTGCTGATTATATTTCTTAGAGGGGAGGGGGTGTCTCAACGACCTCTGACCCCTTTATGGCCATGACCTTCTCAATAAAATAAGTTGTTCATATAGAACCGAAAAAAGACGTAAAATATAATTAATTAGGCTTGAGTATATATTAAAAATTAATTATACTATCAACAAACTCAGAGTAAAAGTATTTATTCATCAATCGAAGTTCTTAGTGTAATATAAGTCACACTTTAAGAAAGTTTTAATTGATATTTTCATTAATATAAAAAGCATATACAATAACAACTTATAAATTCATTTAAAGTTATATCTATAAAATACCGCCAAAAATAATTAGTTTATTATGTCCACACACCAATTACACAAATATTTTTTTAGAAAATGTATGTAGAAATAACTTAACTGCTATATATAGCTTTTAAAGTACGATAAAGATGAAAGCATTTTATAATTTAACCTGCTCTCAATTTCACTTAACAGATCAGCAAGAAAGTATATATGTCGGATCGAGTTTTAAGCGCCCCTGATATGCGGACTAAAACGAGTATTTTAGTTCCCGTTCTTTCACGAGTAGATGTAGAAATATAAACAGTTAGTCAGAATTTTTCTAGACTCAGTTTAATTGCATGGAAAGATATTCATAGAAATCAATCGAATATTTCGAGAGATAATTAATTTAGGAAAGTATTTCAGAATTTTTTATATATTTTTATCCATAAATTTGCTATCACTTAAGCTTAACAGACCAGTGAAAAAAGTATATAAATCGGTTAAGCCGTTTCTTATCGGTTATAATTGGTCATTACAGACAGACAAAAACGGTATTTTAATTCCAGGTGTTTCGCGGATACGTATAGGAGGATAAAACATTTTTTAAGCAATCCGTGGATTACCTAGATCATTATTCCTCACACTCATTACCTAGAATAAGTTTTATCAAAATAAATTGTGTAATAATTTAATTCGGAAGCATATTTTTTGAATTTTTAGTTTTATATACTAACGCAGCACAAAAACTGAAATATGCCATACATTTTTTCCCTGAGCTAAATTAGCCTGTGAAAAAAGTATATAAATATTTCATCTATTCTCCAGTTATGAGTAGTCATGACCAACTGTTAGACAGAGATATGTTTTTGATTCTTGTTCTTTTGAACTTTGCTGTAGGGTGATGAAGTTTATATTAAAATATTTCTTAGACTCTGCCTCATTGCCTGAAAAAATTGAATCAATATCAATTGCGTAATTCAAGATGTATTTCATTTTATATTATATTTTACATTTAAAAGCGAATAAAACAATTTGTAAGACGCTAATATGCATTGCACTATAATCTAAAGATGTTGTAGATTATTTTCATCTAAAATAGCAATACTCATGTAAAATTAAATATTGTTGCTAAGTATTATTAAATGAATTAATATTTTGTAAAAAAAAAATTATCAGAAAATTATTGGCACCATTTCCTATGAGTTCTCACACGTCGTTTTTGAGACATGACCATCTATACAAAAAATTTTATGGCCCTTTAGAGCCATTTATCAGACATTTAGTGACATACCCCTCCCTCTAGGGGGCGTGACAGAACACTGGTTAGCGCGCAGGAATTGTACTAGGACGACCCGAGTTCGATTCCCGCCTCTGCCCAAACTGTCGCCGTGTTCACGCAGAGTACGATCACGTTAAACATGTGGGTCCTTAATCTTAATTACTTCTGAGAGGTTGGTGGTAGGAGAAGGAGGGTACGGTCCTTGTGGATGTCTCCCCTACTGGGTTCCGGTCTAAATTGGGTGGCGCTACCGGGCCGTTCAAACAGATACCTTACACTTTCGGGTAGATCGAATGGTCTGGGTCGAAGAAAAAGAACCTCCTTTCTCTGTATTTGATTTTTTTGTGAATTTTTCGTCTTCACCTCCCATAAAAATAAAAAAAAAATTAGGTAGGGGAAGACATGAAAATTCATGTCTTCACCTCTCGCAAAAATAAAAAAAAATGAGATAGAGGAAGACGCGAAAAACTCATGTCCTCTCCTCCCTTCCCCTCCCGGGCTCAAATAAAGAAGCGATTTTCCTGGTGTCCACTCCCAACCTACTCGAGTCGTATCGGAATAATTAATTGGTAAAGTATTATTCAAAATACTTTACCTTAATAAAAGCTGTGTGTAATTATTTTCTTTAACTAAATATTAAATTCTATTATCAATTAGTTATTTTGTTAACCGGCAGCATTTCGAAACAGCACATTAAATCCTAGCAATGACAATAGATTTTCTGTAACATCTGAAAGGTTTATTGCTTTTTTTTTTAAGGTCTGTTATTGCTATCAAATTAAAATTACTGAAAGTTTGAACTTTTCAGTGAACGCAGGGATGAATGGCCCGTCGCCGTTGGGCCATGAAGCTTGGGAACACAAAGCATCTGAGGCTAACCCGGTGGCCATAACGACAGACGCCCGTTCTGATTGTTTTCTTTAAGGTAATGAATTTTTTCATTAGCGCATCGCACTTAGACTTCAAAAGCGGCCGCAAATTGGCTGCAAAGGTTAATTAGAAGAAAGAGAAGAGTTGTGATATCGCTTGAACAGTAACTATAAAGGATGACTACATATTGTTAGACGCGTGTAAGGAAATTCTGGTAAGTGCATTTGTCAGTCGGACGCATCATTGCATTTTCAGATCTAGATGGTCATATATATCCCAAGGCAAATCTCGTTTTGAGTGATTGGTTGAATCGATAAGGGTTGGTTCTCTTGAATCCTTTTGGACGATCGCTCCACTTAAAAAAAAAAAAAACATTAGATTAGACATCAGTGGAGTCACAAGCATTTTGGGGCCTAGAAAATCTTATAATGAGACTCCTGTTAATACGAAGTTCTCCTATTGAGAACGTGAAGGGTCTTCTACAGGTTCGCCGGTCTTCCCATATAAATTGTGGCTTTTACAGACATTTATCACGCCTTCTTCCCTTTATTTGATTTTCCACTTCTTGAGAATTTTTCATGTCTTCTCTATTCATTCCCCGCAGAGGGAGAGGGGGGGGTGCACTCCTAGAGGGTGGTGTACGGATTTTAGCCCCTTATAGCTCTGGTCCTCCTTTTCTAGGGGGTACACATATCAGCTGAGTGTTCCCACGAAGCAGGCTCTTTAAAGGTTGCAGGGAGGAACTGGCCTTTATGACCATAGACCCAGATCCGTAGGCGATTGGAGCCTAGTCTCCTTGGGACCACCTTCCGGCACCTATCCGGTGAATGGTTCCGCTGACTTTGTTCCCCTGGTCGCGGGCTCGCTTGATTGCGAATATAACCCCTTTGACCCTCCATTTCCCCAGTTGGCGTAAAATCATTCAAAGTCATCCGGAGGTGCTGTCTGAACGGTTTTCTCCATTCTAAAAAAATATTGGGGTCCGAGGCACTTCTGGAGCTCGCATCCTATTCCAGTGATGTCGTCCGTCCCCCTACGGGCAGCTTTGCCTTCCAAACAATATTTTATCATTCAGTGTACCGTAAAACGCTATAATGATAGAGCTTTAGCTAAGACCAATGATCTTTTTATAGGACTAATGGGGTTCAAAGTTTTTCAAAGAGACATTTTTGGCGGAAATATGTTAATGTTAAAAGTGTATAATGATGTCGACATTGCAGAGAGCCACAGAAAAATAAAACTGCTTCTTGGTCCAACCAAAATAATAGAGACTATTTTCTATAATTCCTGCGCTCTGTTCTTCCTCACTAAGGAGCAACTCACCAAGATTATTGGTTTTTACAATGAACATTCTGACCTCGTGAACCATTTTTTTTTTCACTAAGTTCGAGACTTGCACTTGGTCTTCACCAAATATTTTTCCTACTTCCAATTTATTATTATTTATAGTTATAATTCACTAGAACGAATTACCCGCCTTTGTCCAGATTTTAAATAAGGGTCCACTACGTATAAATAATTAAATAAGCGCCCTCTGCTTGAATAATACATGCGAACATAATTTAAAATGGCTTCGATGTGAAAATTGCACGCTTCAAATCACACTTGTTCTCCATAAAAGCAAACATATGAGACTTACAGATGACCGTATATTCAACACACCACTCATGAAAACGCGAAAGGAGGTAAATCGCTCTGACCATCACGCTTATGCACGATTTCCCGGTGCATGGGGAATGGTTTCAATTGATAGAATAGCTTCGGCAGTAAGGTCCGAGATGCATTCGGTTCATTCAAAATATCTATGATATGGCTGAGTTAAAATATTTACAATTAATCAACGGATATGTTTACAAAATTATTTTTTTCTTGGAGTAATCTGTGATATTTTAAGAGCTGCTGCAAAAAGTGAACGTTGGAAAACACTTAAATTTTTTTCATATTGTAATATAAATTTCGGAGAGGTTTATAAAGTACGAAAAGTATATATTTTTAAGAAAAATCATTAAACTTTGTCTATTTATCGTACGTACCTCGTTCAAAGTTTGTTTAAAAGAGAATTTTTCGATCATTTCGATGGTGTCAAGATCGAAGTTCTGTGATTATATTATAGGCTGCTAAAGAATTGATTTGCATAAATATCGGCCTAAACATGGTTAAAACATAAAATAACTAAATCACTAATTCGAAATTTAAAATAAAAAAATTCCGCCGAGTTGCATCTAATCGGTTCCTGAAGTACATGTGTTCCAAATTTCACATTCATACCACGCTTAGATTTCTCGCTACTGATGGCACAGACAAACAGAAAGACACACAGACATCTTCCTTTAGTATGTAAGATAATTTCGACACATTCAATCCTATAATCAATTAACTTTCATGGTTTCAAATATTCTAACAGCGCACACGAGATCTTCTTCGACCCAGACCGTCCGACCTACCAGAAAGGTGTAAGGTATCTGTTTGGACGGCCGGGAAGTGCCATCCAATTTAGACCGGAACCCAGTGGGGGATGAGGTATCCCCAAGGACCGTACCCACCTTCCCCTACCACCAACCTCTCGGAAGAACTTACGGACCCACATGTTTAACGTGATCGTACTCCGTGTGAACACGGCGGCAGATTTGGCAGTGGCAGATAATTTTGATTATAGGCAGAAATCGAACACGGGCCGTACGAGTACAATTCCCGAGCACTAACTGGGCTGTCGCGCCCCGCTCACGAGATCTGTCGTTGTTGGGATTGAAATTACGTCCCTCCGTTCCGAAAATCTTGGCTCTAATAGACCTATTATCAAAATGTATAGAAACACTCCAAATTAGCAAAAACTTTAAAACAAAGTAATAAAAACAATCAAGTTTGTAAAATTAAAAAGTCTTTAATAATAATACCATTTATGGCGTACTTAAAATTAATTTCGTTGTCTTTATTATTTCGTTTTGAAGTTTTAGGCCTATTATGTTCATAAAAATGTAAAACAAATAAAATATAATCTTCTTAGCATTTTATTTATTTATTTATTTATTTATTTTGTATTATTAAGTAATAATTTGTTGTAACTAAGTCAATAAATTGCTGATTTATATCCTTATGCTGTAGACTCCCTTAACCAGGTATTACGGACTATATCATCGGATAAATAATTGGTCAGTCAAAAGGAAATTAATATAACAGTTAACAGAGGTTTTTTTTTTATATAGTTAAGATTTCAATTGTCCTTCCACTATTTGAATTACGTCTCACCACCTAGAAATATAAACTCCTGGCGGACAGTAAGACATAGATGTTTTAATTAGCAAATCCAGGTTCTTCGAATCTGTTTGTTGGACTGTTATGCATTTGACTTTTAACTCCAAACGTTAGTTGCATAAAATTAACATACTACATAAGAAAAGTCCTTTCTTCTGTCTGTCTATCTGTCCTTCTTGGCAATAAATTTGAGGACCTGGACGACAAATCGGGCAAAAATCCGTTTACTTGGCAATTTAAAAAAAATTGTTTCCAAACTGACAAAAATTCAATATTTCTTAAACTCGAGTTTCATTTCTTTGATAACCTCTGTCGCGTTGTGGGAATTATTAATTTAATATTCTTGATTCCAAATATGAATTTCATCGTTCCTTGGACAGCTACTTTTTTTTCAGGGGGTTAAAGGTATCGTGAGATGATTGCATTTTTTAAAGGAATGGTATAATAATTACGTTTCGATAGAAGCCGTATAATAATTATTAATGTTGAACGGTAGAGGTGTGTGGTTAGCACATATTCTGGGATATTGGGAGGGATAGAGCTGCAGGCAGGTAGATGGAAGGCAATATTTCATTTAACTTTATGCATAGTGTCATGTAACGTATTTAGTTAGGAACATATCTAGTTAGGAAATGATTGGTATGATCTAAAACGCCATCGATTGGTTTACTTCGAAAATGTGTCCAAGGTCTCTGATTGCACGATTAATCAATCATTCCACTGCCGGATTTCTAAGGGAATCTGTCACCAGTGCGTGCCCGCTCTCCATATTTAAGGATTCCGACCTTAGGCAACGGACATACATGGCGTGACAGGAATGGAAATGGTTTTTGCCATGACCTTAACCCCAAATAGTAGCATTATTTGGATCACACCTGATGATGACACATGAAGAACAAATGTTACGTGTCGAGTGCCTGTTATACGACCAATATTTAATAAATTAGCTTCGTCGCTACATTTCAAGTTGATGGTAATTTGCATAATGGCCATTATGTCGTTTGCAATTTTCTTTCAAAGTCTTTTACCTGTTTTTATAGTTTCCAATAGTTGGTTCTACTCTAACAATAATATGCACCCAGCTTTCCTAATATAATTTAGCTGCCTGGTAGGAAGTATAAACTTTTCTTGTTATATAAAGGGTTTAAACCATATTTTTTCTGTCAATGCTCTAGCTCTCAGATTGGGCACGATTACATTACTTTGGCGTTCTACTTTTCATTTTATGCACACCAGGACTACTTTTACCGGGACCTAAAGTTCAAAGTAAATTTCGAAAATATACGGCTATGTATGCATATTTAAAGCTCTCCATCCGTGCCTGTAATTCAAACCCGATTTCTATTAATCTGAAGGCCACTGAACCATTTAGACACAGGTGGGCCTTGCAGCTCGTGAAAAGTCTTCTCTCCCTGAAAGGAATATTAGTATTTGTGTTTATAGCAAACCTCTTGTCAAGACTTTTCCTGGGTCGGAAATCCCCCTCAAAGGAAACGACGAACTTTCTTTATCAGCAACTTTTCTTTATCGGCAAAGAAAGTTCAATAAAAAGTTTTGTGCCAATGGTTTTAACCAAGCCTTTCAACCGCAGACCATTCATTTGTCCTTTTTGTTTAAACATCTAACTTTTTCTTTCTTTTCAATGAAAGTTGACATTGTAAAGAAATAATTCTAGACAGGAATCAATCGACCTATCTCGGGTTAACCAGATTAAGCTCCATCCATTGAGCTATTTTGAAGCTTTTAAAGTGAACCATACATTATCCTACTTTATTTTATACTAAAATGCAACTACTGATCTGCACGATAAAATTATTTTCGATCTAATTCACTAGAAATTTAAACCACTGCTATAAGTTGTTGGGTCAATGAAAAATATCAATTTCGGGTCGCCTATAGGAGGGTGGAGGAGGAGAAGTCATCAGGTGGAACCCGACCCTGTTTTGATTTGTCGAAAAGGACATGAAAAATTCAGAAAGAGAGAAAATTAAAAGAAATGTGTGTGTGAAGGGTTGTAATAAACGTTTGTAGAAGGCCATAATTTGCATGGCCGGCCTTGTTTCGATATTATTCATGGTCAAACCTTTTCAATCAGCGGACGAGCTGAAATAATTTTTGCTCTTGATATCCAATGTGTAACTAAAATAATATATATATATATATATATATATATATATATATATATATATATATATCTTCGATTTTCGCATAATCTCAATTATGTAACTGTTTAAATTGTGTTTAGCTTTCTTATAACCTCCAAAACTTTTGAGATTTACATCAGTCAGGCTTTCTTGCAAAAAATTCAGGAGAATTTCATGTTCCAAATACACATGTCTGCCGAACTGTTTTCACATGTAAATCAGCTCATCATTTCAAACATAATTAAAAAAATATATAAAAACCGACAATTCGTTTTAGACATGGCTCGACGATAATATATTTGTTTCTTAATTTCGGCATAATAAAACATTATAAAGGGATACATTGTGGGGTTAATATTCAAACAACTGCACCTAGTGAAACGCTATGACCCGCTAAATGTTGCTATGCACACATACACTTCTGTTAAAGTGTATATAGGATATTATTTATCTCTTCCAGTGGGTTAAGATTTCCGTTAGAGCGAATAAATATAGGAAGATATAAACCTTTATATTTCCATGCGTATTTCTATCTCTATTTCAATAGGTCACCCCTATAGAGTTTAAAATAATTACGATGTTTTCCTTCTAGTTAGAGCTCATTAATGATGTACAAAATTCCACGGAGCGGAAAAGAGAGCAGTGGAATCTTTTATTTTCTTCTTCGTTTTCTTTTTCTATATGCTAACCGTTTATCTAATGCATTCTGCAAAGTCTCCAGAAAAAATAACTACTTAATGCAAATGAATAAAAAAAATTGTCAGAGATTTTTTTTTTTTCAAACAGAAGTTAGATCTGCAAACAAGCTTCTTTTGTTGCTCGAAAGAATTGACTTGGAGCTCATCTTAACAAGATGAACATGAAGAAAAGCAATATCTGCAAATGGCTCTTTCAATAGCTGACTAGACTCTTCCATTATGTTCGCTGAATAGGTTTTGATTGGCTTCCTCATTACAACTAAGGAAAACTATTTGAAAAGCCGATATAAATATAGAATTTATAGCTAGAGCGTTTATAAATCCCATATATGCATGATACAGAAATTCTAAACAAAATCGCTCCCTTTTATAATAATCTTTATTTCAAATTTCTATTTTCAGGTAACGCTCTCATCTTCATTTATTCTAATGCAATGTTCTCTCGGGCCATTTTGCGTTGTTAGCTTCTTAAAATTAAGAAAGAAAGAAAGAAAAACTAAAATATCTCTAAAACCGTAAGTAATGGGGTAGATCTTATATTCGTTCTGTTGCCGAAAATGAGGCATAAATGAAGCATTTAATTCATACATTTACTCCATTATTTATTACTTTCCTTATATACATAATGTATAAGGAAAGTATTGTGACGGGGTCGAAAATTCGAATTCGAGTTTTCGACGGGAGAGCACGTTTCAAGCATCCCTGATCACGAATCAAACATTTTTGAAGTGATGTCTGTGTGTGTGTGTGTGTGTGTGTGTGAAAGTATGTGTGTATGTGTGTGTGTGTGTCAGTGAGTCTGTGGAGACGATAACTGACGAACGAATGAACCGATTCGAACCAAATTTGGTACAAAAATCACAATCCGTAAACACTGGAAGCCTATTGTTTTTATACGCAATCGAATGTTCAGAACCCCCTAAATTTTCGAATGAAATTTTGAAAAAATCGTCAAAAAATTAAAACCACTAATAAAGTTACGCAAATAGACATTTCTTATGTAATTTTTTATTAGAAAACGATTGACATAAATTTTAGAACGCTAACGTGCACCGTTCTCGAGATATTGTACATTTTTAAAAAAAATTATCAGAAAGTCATATAAAATAAAAAGAAAAATATTTCCTATTGAGAAACATGTTTACTTTTCATATGTAATACCATGCGATAAATTGAGTGACATCCTTCTCGTGGATCTAGCTCGTTCCATTCTTGAAAAAAGATACTTTGAATAATACTTTTGTATTTGAACGCCAATAGTCATTTATCTGCTTTAAGAAAAAGTTATTTCTTAGTGCATAACACTTGGCGAGATTTTGGCGACGAATTTGGCGGAATGTCGCCAACTTGGCGACTTTTTTGAAATGTTGCCAAATTAACGAAAATCTCGCCAAATGGATAAAAATGACACTAAATCAATGAAAATGGCGACTAATTGTCGAAAATTCAATATCTTGGAAAGAATATTATTATCTACTACAAGAAAATCCTATTTTTTTACTGTAAAAGTAGTAAATTCATTACATTATATAAGGAAAGTCATGTGTTGCCCACATCAGATTTTTTTTTTTATTTCCGATTTTGATGATTTTTGTGGACTCTTTCGCAAAAAATACAGGTTCCACTTTTCCGATTCTTACTAAAGTTTAATCAGCATCCACACGTGATTTTTTTTATCAAATTTTGTTAAACTTGTCGAATAATTTTTGAGCTGGAAATACATGCATTGCGAAATCACTACGTCGTGCTGAAAGGGTGGATTTCTGTTTTGGAGTGCCCGAAACATGCAGATCCGTCGAAAAATCAAGTTCCGATTTTTGATCCTATTCCAATACTTTCCCTATACATTACCATGCATTGTAAGAAAAGTAAAAAGCTATATAAAATTGATATTCAAAAGTGATACCGTTACTATGGAAACCATCAAGACCAGTGCATTTGAACCTTTGTGAGACCTCGATCCCATAGAATCTTATTTTATAAGACGATACCCGGTCCCAACAAATTTTCTTGTAAATACCTTTTTAATATTTTTTTTAATTCATACATTACATAAGTATTATTAATTTATCATGGCATAATTATAAAGGGTATTAGTATATTTATGCATACAATGCGACATGCTGACAAATATAAATTTACATTTAAACCTTACCAAAGTTATCAATCATTAGACTACTGAAATCATGTAGCATATTGTAATTCCCTCAGGCCAACATCATTAATGTGCGCTGATATTCATTGGCATATCCCATTTTTATCGCCAAAAGTATTTAATATTATTTAGTATGAAATGGATTATTGTATTATTAAATTGATTTTACTGATGTTGGGCTTGAAAAAAAACTGTATTGAGAGAGAAAAATATTTATCCATTGTAATTCACCATAGAAGTCAGCTGAGCAGTTGCTTATTCATATTAAAATTTAAATGCGGCTTGGCCATCGATATTTGCCGCACAAATGTTATTTAGGCGTTTTGGTTCTCAGCTTTTCGACACATTCACGAATATTATTCTCCTTGGATTATTTCTCCTATGTAATATTTATTCATAAAAAATTATTATAAAACTAAAACGACACATTCCAGGAGAATCTCCCGCGGCCAGGTATAATTGATGCCAGGG
Organism: Amaurobius ferox; assembly: GCA_951213105.1. Taxonomy (NCBI): domain Eukaryota; kingdom Metazoa; phylum Arthropoda; class Arachnida; order Araneae; family Amaurobiidae; genus Amaurobius; species Amaurobius ferox. The sequence continues at coordinate 149,522,242 of OX578135.1, read as the reverse complement.
AAAAGCTGAGAACCAAAACGCCTAAATAACATTTGTGTAGCAAACACCATGGGCGCTTGCAAACAAAACTGAGTGAGTCAGTCATTCCTTCCACAGTACTTTCAAGCTAGTTTCCCCCGAATTATAGAGAAAAAATATGAACTGGAAATATTTCAACGAACTATTCAGTTAACTATTCTTCGTGAAGCGTAGGTGTGAATTCAGTTTCGCATGAATTGTTCGCCAGGTATCCTCTTCCGAGTCATAAAATAATAGGATCCCCATCCAATGCAATTATTATGCCATCCGAATCAAAATCTTAGTTATTGTAGCGCATTAACTAGTATTCAGAAACGGGTATCTGGAAACCCACGGTTGTCAGAAAACAGTGTGTGGGTAAAGGTGATTGAATAACTACTGGGAAATGGATGCATATCTGTGTTCTTCCACAATCGCTGTGAGAGATAAACTTTGGCTTCTCTTTAACTACAGGTGATTGAATCCATGAAATACTATATTTTGCACCAAGCTAACTTTACAATAAAGATATAAGTTAAAATTTGATGTGGGCAGTACACGACTTTCATTATGCAAGGTAGGATAAAAAATTTCGGAGACTATGTTGATATCTCCAACCCTGATTGGAGGAGAGGGGAACTATTTTACCATGGCGTAGAGGCACATATGACGCGAGATGTGAAAAGGAAGAAACAGGTGTTTTTCCAGACAATGCGTGTTAGTGAACTGTAATCATTCGCTTTCGTCGAAATCAGAAATGACGTTTGAAAAGCAGCGTGCGAATATCAAATTCTGCCAGCGTTGCACCTGCTGCAGCAGGTGCAATGTTTCTGTCGGCAATTTCCCCAAACGCTGGCAGAATTTGAGATTCGCACGCTGCTCTTCAAACGCTATTTCTGTTTTGGGCGAACGCGAACGACTTTTTGATCCTACCTTGTATAATGCAATGAATTTACTCCTTACACAGTGAAAAATGATGTATAGGATCCACCGCACAGTGTTCTTAATGTTGAATTGTACACTGGACGCTTTACCGGATCCCGGATGACAACATGTAGTAAAACTATTTCGAAGTACCCATTTAACTTATATTTCACGCAACTCTAAATTGATAATTATCAATATTGACAGTATCCTCAATAAGGAATAGAATCCATATATTAAAATATTTAAATAATTATTTCCACGTTTGTGTCAGCTTAGCGCCATTTTTGCATTTGTAACAATATTTTTGTCAATCTGAGGCGACACTATAGGCCCATCCATTCAATTAACTAAGAACTCATCTCCAAACCTGGATTTGAACAACCGATCTTTGCTTGACTGGTGGATATGACGCTCTATCCATTGATCTACCGGGTACGGGTGTTATAGAAAAGGAGATAAATTATGAATAAAAAGCCTGAAAATAGCATAATGCTTTGAGATTAATATCTAGGTGTCGCTGTGTGATAGTGAAATCATATCTGTTCTCATTTGGCACAACAAGAACGCGTAGCTTTAGTATATGTATTTTTATTATTTTCTAATTAAAGTTCCCAAATAATGGGTAGAAGTTACCAGGCTATTTCCTTAGTTATTGAACAGGTAACATAATATAGGGAAACAAAAATAAATTAAAACATAAAATACATTTGAATACGCAGGAATATTCTTTATTGATTGGGTTCCAATTTGCATTGCACTGATCATTTATTTCTGCAAAATTACCCGTTCAAATTTAATTCTTCTTTTTAAGCCTTTCGCCATAGAAATGCAGTGGGGTGGAATTTATTTTACCCCAGTGCCACATGAATGATTCTCTCAAACTTCTTTAGCATTTTCTCAATACGATATTCTAACTCCTTCTCTTTACCTCCATGACCGGGACTATAGTTTTTTTTTTCTTCTACCGTTGAAGTGGGTTCGATAAATACGCTTAATGATTATAAATTATAATTGAACTGTTTAAAATGCTCGATTGATTGGATTTCAAGTCAATGGAGTTTGTAAGGACCGCTTCATATACAAGGAAAGGATATCGTCTCAGTAGCTCAATGGATAGAGAATTGTCTAACCAGCTGGATACTGTTGATTCACTTTCCTGTGAGATATGAATTCTTTACAATGGAGCCCGAGCAACTTAGCTGAAATTTAACAAAATTCCACCTCTCGGATTTTAATAGATTTAGACTGTTTAGTAGCCTATTTGTGCTTCTTCTATATCCTTTGTATTTTTACTTTATCATACAATTATAGCATTGAGTATTGTTTTCCCAAAACTTTTGAGATTTTGAAGGATAAGCACGTCTTAAAACCTGAACCCATTTCAAACATTTTCGTAAAGATGTGTGCGTCTGTGGGGGGGGGGGGGGGGGGGAGGGGGGGTATGGCGGTATGGACATGATAACTCAAGAACAAATGCGGCCTTTTCAAAGAACATTCCTTCTTTTTAAGTTGTACAAGGTAAGATCAAAAAGTTCGGAGACTGTGCTGATATCTCCAACCCTTATTTGGAGGAGAGGGAAAATATTTTACCGCGGCATAGAGGCATATGTGACGCGAGATGTGAAAAGGAAAAAGCAGGTGTTTTCCCAGATAATACGTGTTAGTGAACTGTAGTCGTTCGCATTCGCAGGTGCAATGTTTCTGTCGGCAATTTCCCCAAACGCTGGCAGAATTTGATTTTCGCACGTTGTTCTTCAAACGTCATTTCCGTTTTCGACGAACGCGGACGACTACAGTTCACTGACACACATTGTCTGGAAAAACCCTGCACTGTGGACCTGCTTCTTTCTTTTCACATCTCGCGTCACATGTGCCTCTACGGCACGGTAAAATAGTTCCCCTCTCCTCCAATCAGGGTTGGAGATATCAGCATAGTATCCGAACTTTTTGATTCTACCTTGTGTAGATTAACTATATTTTCCACTAAATATTTGCGTTTTTCTGTATATATGTAGAAAGAGAGAATGTCCGCATACAAGAATTTTTATATGCGGATTTTGGGCGGGAAGTTTACATTAATGTGGCCTTTAAACATAAAAAGGTTCCTCCCCACTCCTGGAATAGATGGAAATATATGTATTCAAGTACGAATGCATGTGCCGGCAGGCACGTTTAAAGATTAACTTGAATGAAAAATCTCGTTTAAATTACGAGTATATACCGCCAAGCCAGTTAGTAAAATAATTTGATTATTTTGACGTGAAGGCCATGGTCGGAGTATCTAGATGAAATCGGGTTAAAAACTAGTAGGGCTAAGTAGTTATAAGCAGTTAGCGAGTAACTTGCAGTGCTTTGAAAGCCTGTAAATCAAACAAATGAGTCTGAAAAAATCGAACAAACGTATTGAATTTTACTGGAGTTTTATTATATAAAATGCTATTCACGCGAAACATCGAATCGAATTGGAGCCAACTTTTTCATTCTGATAAAGATCGTGGTACAACTGGAACTCAATGGAATATGCAAGCATGAAGAAGTCGAGTGGAGTGTTACACTCCATATTTTCTCAATGTCACATTACGTGAAGATGTTGGCCAATAAGGCTTCCGAGTTGAGCCTCCTTCTTTTGAGAGACAGACCCACGCCATCCCACTCCGCGGGTGTAGAGAGAACTTTATATCTGTCACCTCTGTTGTTCCATCATCCCACGTTGATGCGAATGTGGGAGGGAAAACTGGCAGTTAGAACAATTGATGCAACACGTGAGAAATACATTTTTGTATTTTGCTGGATTTGTCATAAATGGATTCTATTGAGGAGCTCATAAATATGCTTATTAGCTTTTTATTCAAGCTATTAGTTTTTTCAATTTTTTAAACACATACATTTTGTTTCTCTTAGGTCATTTATTTATTGTGACTTTAAAAAATCTGATGTTCATAGAACACGACTTTCCCTACAGATTCATGACTTTAAATTAATTTCCATATTAATATTCAATAAAACTGAGTTTAAATGCCCAAAATGATACTGATACTTATTTAATATAATATACAATTTGCAGTTTTAATACGTTTTTTTTCATTTGACAATTTAACACATTTTAAAACGAGCCAGCTCTTCAAAATTGTCAAAAAAATTAAATAGCGCCGAGAACGGCTTGCCTCAGAGTAATTGGGTTGGTCTTATTCCTTTCTCTGAAAATAATTACGTATGAAACAAATATTTAATTAATACATTTAGGCATATTTAGTTTTATATTTCAGAATTTGACGATTTTTTTTTTAGTGGGAGGGGGTTCCGAACCACATCAAAATCTTATCAGAGCCAGGAAAACCCATACGTGACTTATCTATCAAATTTTGTAAAATTTAGTTGACTAGTTTTTGAACTGTAATGAATACATACATACATTGCAAACATATCCACACACAGTCAAACGTCTAGCTGAAAATAGTGTATTCGTGTTCTCAAGGGCCCAAAAAGTCGAAAACACGAGTTCCCGTTTTCGACTCGAACCGTTTAGTACAGGAAAGTAAAAATATTTAATAAAACACTGCCTACTTAAAGTATAAAGTTTTAGTGTATAAATTTAGTATTATTTACCTATAGAGACTATTCGTCTTTAAGGGGGTATGGTACCCGAAAAATCTCAATTTTTTTTTTATATTATTTAAAAGAATATTCATAATTTTCTGATTCCAGTGACATCAAATTCATCTTGCTACGTTAAATAGAATCGATTATATTGCAATGTTAAAAATCCAATGTGGGCAACACATGACTTTCCTTATATAATGCAATGAATTTACTACTTTTACAGTTAAAAAAAATGTTATTCTTATAGTAGATACTTATATTCTTTCCAAGATATTGAATTTTCTTCAATGAGTCGTCATTTTCATTGATTTAGCGTCATTTTTATCCATTTGGCGGGATTTTTGTAAATTTGGCAAGAATTAAAAATGTCGCCAAGTTGGCGGCATTCCGCCAAATTCGTCACCAAAATCTCGCCAAGCGTTATGGACGGAGAAATAAGTTATTCTTACAGCAGATAAATGACTATTGGCGTTCAAATACAAAAGTATTACTCAAAGTATCTTTTTTCCTGAATGGAACGAGCTAGTTCCACGAGAATGATGTCACCAAATTTATCGCATGGTATTACATATGAAAAGTCAACATGTTTCTCAATAGGAAATATTTTTTTTTTATTTTATATGACTTTTTGAAAATATTTTTTTTTAATGTGCAATATCTCGAGAACGGTTCATGTTAGCGTTCTAAAATTTATGTCAATCGTTTTCTAATGAAAAATTACATAAGAAATGTCTATTTGCGTAACTTTATTAGCGGTTTTGATTTTTTGACGATTTTTTCAAAATTTCACTCGAAAATTTTGGGGGTTCTGAGCATTCGATTACGTATAAAAACAATAGGCTTCCAGTGTTTACAGATTGTGATTTTTGTACCAAATTTCGTTCGAATCGGTCCATTCATTCGTCAGTTATCGTCTCCACACACACACACACACACACATACACACACACAGACATCACTTCAAAAATGTTTGATTCGTGATTAGGGATACTTGAAACGTGCTCTCCCGTCGAAAACTCGAATTCAAATTTTCGACCCCGTCACAATACTTTCCTTATACATTATGTATATAAGGATATTAAAAATTGAACTACTGAAGTTGTAACCAACCACGCCCATTTTCGTCTGCTTTTATTCTTAAAGACGTGATTTTCGACATTTTTATAAATTTAAATTGATATAAGTCAAATTTTACTGCACGGATATGAATGAAATTTGGAACATTTGTTATATTATATATATATATATACTTTTACTTTTTATTAAATTTTTTCTGATTCATATTTACAAAAACTGAAGATAATTTATTTCTTACATATTTTTATGTTAAAAAATGTTTAAATTCAAATTTTAGAAAAATTATTTTTCTACTTATATTAAAAAGAAATCTTGTCAAATTTTTCGAATTTTAATTAAACATTTTTTTTTATTTTTAAAATTTTGAGTATCATATTTTGTTTACTATACTTAAAATCTACCTGAATACAAAAAATTACAACTATAACTTCAAAATTGCAGATTTCAGCAATTTGGGTACCATACCCCCCTTAACGACCAACTTTACAATAAATTTAACCTAAAAGATGTGAAAAATAATTGTTACTCGTGAACAAATAGGAAAAAAAATTGTAATCGCTTGAGAATTTTTTAATAATGTTAAAATTAAGCTTTGTTTTATCCAGGAAATTATCCATAAAGTACCTTCACTTTAAAGGGATTGAAATGTTTTCAAACTAGGTAGGGTAACACGCTATAGTTGTAATCACTTAGACCCACGATACCGATTTTTCAAAAATGTTTTTGTAAAATTTGAAAAATGAATTCTGGTATGACAAAATCGAGTTAAGGGGACGGTGGACGTTGAAATGAGCAAAAATCGACTAAAAAAATTTTTAATATATAACATTATTTTACACATTTAACATATGCTTACGGGTGAGACAGCGTCCATCCCAAACGAAGAACCTCCCCAAAACACAGGTATTTGACATACCCTATCCCAAACAGTTCGATCCCCCTTTGCAGGCATTGGCGTCCATGGAAATCGCCGGCAGAAACATTGCACCTGCTGACGCCAATGCCTGCAAAGGGGGATCGAACTGTTTGGGATAGGGTATGTCAAATACCTGTGTTTTGGGGAGGTTCTTTGTTTGGGATGGACGCTGTCCCACCCGTAAGCAAAAGGTTGAATGCATTTTTTTCGAAACGGAATTTTCAAAGGTTTTACATTTTTAAAATGCTCCATGCGTCTTAATTTTTGTCTGAGATGCATGAAATTTGGCAAGACGACACCTCTCATACTCTTTAATGAAACTGGGTATGTATTTCATAATTGGACTTTATTAAGTTAATTAAAAGTGAATAAGAACCTAATTAAATGATGAAAATTAAGTTTTAATGTAGAAAAATATTTTAAAATAATTAATTTTCTAATGGATTTAAAAATAAATACCCAAATTTGTTCATAATGTGTTTTTGAGTGACCATAGTGTAAAATTAATCAAAAATGTGAAAAAATGGCACGCAAGGAGCATTTTCAAATTTTCGTTAAAAAAATTTAAATTAAAAAAAAAAATACAAAATTATAACAAAATTGAAAAATAATTTAATGATATTGTATATAGTAATATTAAAAGGAATATTTATTCAAATTTTCACGTTTCTAAGTTAATAAATAAATAAAAAAAAATTTCAACGTCCACCGTCCCCTTAAGCCCAACTCCAGTTAATTATTTCTGAATTTGAAACGTTTTTTGATATTCAGAACATTTATTCTGTATGTGTCTCATTTGGTGACCACGGGTGTAAATGGCTAGTTTTTAACATTCTCAAAAATGATTGCCACTGGACGCCTGCCGTGTTGTATACGACAACCAGCAGCTGGTCGAGGCATGAGAAACAGTTTTGTGCATCTAAACAGGGAATCATAATCTCCACTTAGAAAACGAACAAAGGACAATGCAGAACAAAAGATAGTCATTCTGTTGCATTGAAACTGTGGGAAAAAAGTAATAAACCCCATTGATTATTCGGTGCGTCCTTTCTATTTCGGGATAAATTGCGATTTTGGAGGATAAATGGCGTGTGACCGAAGCATGCATATATTTTTTCATGTTTTAATTTAAAAGCGGGAAATTTATAATCTCATTTCAAAATGAAAATAAATTAGAATGAAATAATGTCAGAAACGATTTGGTTCCATATTCATCTTTTTTGGCATTTGTATTAAAATGTAGATTTGGCACAAAATAATTGCTATCGATAAGTACAATACCCTTTGTGCGAAGAATAATAAAAACTTGAGCAACGTATAAAAGCACAAACGACACAATAATGCAGCATACCGCGCAGCAAGGAGATCCAGCATATCTTCGAAACAGCTGTATGCCGAATTATTGTGTTATTTGTGCTTTTATACGTTGCTCAAGTTTTTCTTAAGGATTGTTAGTCACAAAATAGTTTTTATAATTATCAGAAAAGAAATTCGTTCACAGATAGTATTGGTCGCCGAATGCTTAACGAATTGATCTTTGCTCTTCAATAGCACTAACTTAACACTAGAATGGCGTAGGAAAAATTGTAAACCTCTGCTAAGTAACGCTATTAATAATTAAAAACCATAATGTTTTGCTGTGTTAAATCCAAGGCTTTTAAATATACAGGCTGACGCAACCTCCATTTTGACTCCAACCGGTCCACTCAGTTATCGCTTGGGTGTGCTATTTTAATGGCGCACGCATGTTATATGGCTGATATTTGATACTACGCAATTTATCTGTAAAACAGCTGCTTCTGCTTTCAAAAAATTGTACCAATCAATCAAGGAAGTAGACTAGAATGTTTTGATTTTCTCAGGATTCCGAGAAAAGGACGAAAAAGTAACTATCTTTTCGTCATGTACAGCTATTGCTTTAACTGGGAGTCAAGATGGCCGTTGTTGCACCAGCCTGTAATTCTAGGAGCTTTAGTTAAAATCAACCTATGCCTATCGTTAAAATTCAAAATTATATTCATGTTTTTCCTATTTCAATAATAAAAGTATTCTAAATGGTAAGTCAAAATACATTCTATTGCTATGGAAACCATCGGCCAACCAATGTACGCATAACAGGCGTATGAAGTTGAAATTGAGTCATTAGCATTTCATTGCGTTCAAAATGTATTCACATTAAATTTGCCATGAAAATAGTTTGTTGTTTGCCGTGATTTTTCATTGTTAGGTTCTGGATTCAACCTCTGTTTTGCTGCTTTCTAATTGGTTGGCCATGAATCTGTCTCCACTACATTCTTGAGTTTTCACTACATTCTTGATATACTGCATTTCTGCCTATTTCGTCTTTATTATTTTGAGTTTGTTGGTCGCTTTGCGCTGAAGAAGGGGAGCCACCGTATCTTTAAAACAGTTGAGTTTATTTTAATTTCTCAGTTGCGTTGTCTGTTTTTTTTTCTAATAACTTTATCTCTTATTAAATTTCAACAAGAATAGGATATATAAAGATTTCCCCACATGAGAAAGTAAACCGATACTTGCTGATTTTCAGTGAAAATTAACGACCCTTCTTGGCTGCGATGCATGACGAGGCGTTTTGTTGGCGAGACTTGAAGAAGAGAGAGCGGACAAGGTCTGCAATGCTTGGCTTGAAAGAAGGAAGACAAAAACCTCGAGATCATAAAGCGTGAACGAGTTGACCACGGTGAAAAGAAAATCGGAATACGTTCTAAATTTGTAAAAATCTCGCTTTGTGGCGCGAAAAAAGAAAATTTGTGGCCTACATATCTACCCTGGTTCTTAAAATATATACTATATTTTGAAGGCTATTTTCAAAGTAACTTTTATGGACTTAGTGCTATCACGGTAAAATACCATTTATCCCGATTTTCTAATTACTTGGATTGAAATTACTATGATTTTTAATTTTGTTTTTTATTTTTAGTAATATTCACTATAATTCATAATGTGTAATATCTAGCAGACTATTTGAATCGTAAATCTGTTACTATAGTTTTAAATGTAATCTAATAACTGTATAAATTGAAATTTTTAAATTATATCAAAAACCGTCAGTTATAAGTATAAATTAAAATATCTTAAAAACAGTTCGTTGTACACTAATAGAGGTAATTAAAAAAAATTAGCATATTATTTTCTGCGCAGAATGGTATAAAAACAAATTTTGTTTGTTTAACCGAAAAGTTCTGAGATTTTAGATTCCTATCACTATTTCTAGGTGAAGTCTCACGTGTAAGCAAAGTTTCTATCTTCAAAGCAGTTCGAGCTGTCAATTTATAGGCATTCTCTCTCACTCAGCTATAGGGTATAGATGCTTGTTTAGACATAAATTTTGATCACAAAATGCATACAACCTATCCCAATCTCGATTTTTTTTCTTTCATTTCGACGAGTTGCGACGTTTTACTCAATGTATAAAACCAGTCACATTACTTAATTTTTTTTTTTTTTACGAGTTAGTGACGTTTTAAAATACGGTGACTCGCTCAATGTGGAAGAAAATGTTTAAAAAACTGCAAATATGATGTAGCTTAAAATAAGTATCCATTTTATAAATTATTTTATACGATCAACTTCAAGTTAATGTACAGACTTTTAGCAATGTTTTAACTAATATTTTGTAGAATAGAAAACTAATTATAGACAAATTTCTGCTACAACAGCTTTTCAACAGAAATTTGCTGAAGTTATATGGTTTTTCTCTCTAGTGAGTCATTTTCTGGGTAATACGATGACGCAGAACAGTCCAATCTTCAAACTTATAGATTTCAGATTAAGTCAAGATTCTGAAGAGTTGCTGTAAGTTTATAGTTCTTAGTTGTGCATCGCAATTTTATGTCTTCAAATTCGACGATGATTGATTTGTTATTAACTTTTTTGGGATGATTACACATATTCTTTGTACGAGAAACAGCTGTTGTAAGCCCTAGAGCCAGTTGACACTTTCTTTATAAATCCCTTATCAATACTTCTACGTATAATACTAAAATATGATGATAATAAATACAAATCTAATGTGGGCAGCACATGACTTTCTTTATATAATGCAATGAATTTACTACTTTTACCGTAAATACAAAATAGATTATTTTTATAGTAGATATTTATATTCTTTCTAAGATATTAAATTTTCGTCAATGAGTCGTCCTTTTCATTAATTTAGCGTCATTTTTATCCATTTGGCGAGTTTTTCGTTAATTTAGCAACATTTAAAAAAGTCACCAAGTTGGCGACATTCCACCAAATTCGTCGCCAAAATCTCGCCAAGCGTTATGGACGGAGAAATAAGTTATTCTTACAGCAGATAAATGCCTATTGGCGTTCAAATACAAAAGTATTACTCAAAGTTTTTTTTTTCATGGATAGAACGAGCTAGATTCACGAGAATGATGTCACCCAATTTATCGAATGGTATTACATAAAAGTGAACATGTTTCTCAATAGGAAATATTTTTTTTGATTTTATATGACTTTTTGATAATTTTTTTGAAAAATGTGCAATATCTCGAGAACGGTTCATGTTAGCGTTCTAAAATTGATGTCAATCGTTTTCTAACAAAAAATTACATAAATGCCTATTTGCGTAACTTTATTAGAGGTTTTAATTTTTGGCGATTTTTTCAAAATTTTACTCGAAAATTTAGGGGGGTTCTGAACATTCGATTGCGTATAAAAACAATAGGCTTCCAGTGTTTACGGATTGTGATTTTTGTACCACATTGCGTTCGAATCGGTCCATTCGTTCGTCAGTTATCGTCTCCACAGACTCACTGACACACACACACACACACACACACACATATCACTTAAAAATGTCCGATTCGTGATCAGAGATGCTTGAAACGTGTTCTCCCGACGAAAACTCGAATTCGAATTTTCGACCCCGTCACAATACTTTCCTTACACATTATTATTTATAAGGGAAGTAATAATGATGATGATAAAGAATGGGCCAGCCCATTCCTCTTTTGGGCTTTGGATTTGTTGGTTCCTTTGCTTTGACTGAAGGGAACCATAACGCATCCTCGAAATAGCTGTATGCTGCACTATCATTTTATTTGTGCTTATATACGTTGTTCAAGTTTGCCTTCCCAGAAAGTGTATTTTACATATTCATTACTCTTTACCTTATGATCATTTTCGCAGCGCGCACGATGGAGAATTCCATTCTTTGCAATACCGGAAAACTATTGTTAAGTCTTCTGGTTCGGTTCGGATCGAGCTTATTGCTTGAACTTCGGTAGCTCCTAGATTAGAATGTTATGCCATGTAGACCTTAGGTACGACTAGTCATGGAATTCGTGACCACAGACTTTCAATTGCCACAAACCATCGGCAAGTTTTGGCATGGAACACAAGCGCGTGACCAGAAGAAATAAATCAGAATTAGCGTGCCATTCCTTCCTATAGGTATTGGTTAAATTGATACCCATACAATCGCTTCTAGGCGTAGTTCAATAATTAAATTTTGTTTCTCTCAAAATGTTTCTTTAAATATATGTAAGGCTGAAAGGAACAAACAAATTAAATTAGGTATCGTGCTGTCACTGTAGATAACAGCATCCGTGGAATGTTTCGCGCTTATTAGCTCTTATTATGGCGAATTAGAGTTTATTAGCGTGAATTGTGCGGGTACTAGCCCTGTTTTCCTTTTACTAGCCTAAAACCGATTCATAGATAATGGTATCTGCAATGGAAGCCTGATCATATTTCTATAACTCCCTTTAGGTAGGTTGTGTAAGTATGAATTTGAACGTTGCAAACTATTGAAGCCTGAGCTCAATTTTTAAGAGAAATTTTGAAGCCGTCAGCATGGCAGGACAGATTTTGAATAATGAAATTTACTTGTTACCAATACAGTTATCGGCTATTCCGTACAAAGGAGCCCATAGTAAGCTCAGATGGATCCACAAATGCTGTTATTAGCAATAACTACAATTCTAACTTCAGAAACACCTGCTCTAGGCGGGTTCTGTGAATATAAGTGAAATTAGCACAAAATGTGTATGTGGTGTTTGTTTTATTATCAGAAGCTCTGATGAGACACAACTCTCACGTTTACAAGATATAAGAAAAGAAATATTACGTATTTTAAATTTCCTCCCGAGCGTATGTTGTTTAGTATAGGTAGAGCACCTGCACTTATAGCAAACCTAAGTTGACAGTAAAAAGGTATGGGAAAAACTGCAAACAACTTCTAAGTTATAGAGTCCATCTATTAAACGTTATTAATAATTAAAAAGTCGAATTTTGCAGTATTAAATCGACGATTTGAATTCAAATCAACCAATTTCTATTATTAAAATTCAAAATTTTATTCGTGTTTTCTCATATTTTAATGAAAAAGTATTCAAAATGGAAATTTAAAATAAGTTATGTTACTATGGAAACCACATAGTTCGTGTACGCATTATGGACGTATGAAGACAAAAGTCGACCATTAGTGAACCAATCTGAGCTTATTATGAGCTCCTTTGTACGGAATAGCCGATAACTGTCAAGTCGGCTCCACATAGTCTTGAGATTAAAAAGGGCAAAAGTTCGAGGTCTCTTCTATTTAAAACCTCATACAAGTCCCTGAGCATTACCGTTAACTTAGTATACCTAGTATGCCATATATAGATTGTGTTAATCAAAGAAAGTGAATAAAATGTTATAAAAGGGTAGAATCGGAGTTATTGGCTACGAATTTAGAAAGGAATATGTGATTCTCTCCCGAACCTGAGAAGATCAGTCGGAGGAGGCCTTGTGATCAACAGCTCTGAAAGCCTAATGATCACAAGGCAAAACTTTTCCCTTTATTACTCACTAATTCTTTAGCTCTTACTACATTATAAATGCAAAGTTTATTTCTTCATTTTCTACAAAACGAAAAAAACCTAGTGAAAATACGAAATAAAATCTATATTAAGGGGCATTTACTAAAATTTTAATATTTTGGAACTCAGTTATGTGTTTTGTTTTGTTGTGTTTGTACTATAGTTAAATAATTCTAATTCTAATATTGAGCTCTTTCCGAAATGAAGACTTTTGCTTCATATTTGAAAGAGGCACAATTTAATAAAACTGTACTGTGAAATACTTATGCTTTCACACAATTAATAAGTGATATAATTAGTGTGCAACTTTTTAATAAAGGATGAACTGCTAAAGAGAAGAGAAGATAAAAAAAATATTGATATTCGATCGTTTTGGGATTTTCACAAATAAAATTTTCCAGAAAATAAAAGTAGTTTGGGAAAGAAATAATCAAATAACAAGTTTTCACGTTGCTATTTAAACAGTTCAGAATTACATTTTGAGGGAAAATCTGCCAACATTCGAAATATATTTGAAAGAACTATAGTGTTTTAATCATTTTTAATGAACTTACAGCGCTGTTAAATACTTTAAACCTTTAGTTGTTATATCCTCTCTTTTAAAATTACTTCTGATATTATGTATAAAATTCGATTTACGTAACTCCCAACCATTCTATTCGAAACTATTACGATATGTTTATAGATGCCTTGATTATTCTAGTACTTAATAGAACTGCGTACATAAATTACAATAAATAAATTTAATGTATTAAGATGGGGTGAAAATGTATGCACTTATATAAAGGAGCTGATTTAGAGATTTTCTAAAGAAAATTTCGTACTGCACAAGTAGGCACTAACAGCAGCATATAAATTGCGGGAGTGAAGGGGGGAGGGTTCGGTTCGAAATTTAAAGTTAAAATTCATAATAAAATTCATTATAAAGTTCATATTCATTCAATTCATTATAAAGTTCATATACATTCAATTCATTATAAAGTTCATATTTATTCCATTCATTATAAAGTTCATATTCATTCAATTCATTATAAAGTTCAAAATATGGTTATTTTAGTAATTTTATAAAATGTCCCAAGTTTTAAATTTTGGAGAGGTAGAGGTTAACTCCCCCTCCCTTCCTTAAATAATGTGTTCATGATATCTAGACTCTAGTGAATATATATATAATTGTTCAACTGCCGACCCTCGAACATTGATAACGCTTAGATATCGTTTTCAGAATTAATTAAATTAATAAAACGCATTTAAAAAACTGAACAAATATTGATACTTAATAAATTCATAACTGTAATAAAATGCGATGCATAAATATTACTGAAATTATTTTCAACGGCAGCAAAAATAGTTTGATCGAAAATTATACTCTATATGTTTAAGAATTTGAGCGGCGTTGTGTAAACCGAAAACAATTAAAATAAGAAAAATGTTAAATATATGGGCTTATGTCTATGTTTATTTTTTTTGCTTTTTGGAGATGATTCATTAATTCACACACATGAAACGCACTGTGCACTTTGTTTTTAGGAAATTAAATGGTACACAAAAACTTGTAAGAAAAGCCTTTCAATCCGGATTCTTCAAGTTGCATTCTCAGCCACCCGAATAAAGAAATTTAATTTTTATAAATAAAATAGATCCCCCTAAACTCTAGCAGCAATACAGAAACATATTTAGCAAAAAGCCGTTTTTCTTTCACACTGGACTAATTCCAGTTAAAAAAAATTTCTTTCGTATTGCACAAATTGTGTGCTACTGCATGTGAGAAAACCCGAGTTGGTTAATATGTATAGAGTTTAAGTTTTTGCTTTAATGTTTGATATCTAACCATTTCCTTAAGAACCTACTTACCTTGTGTACATTTTCTATCTCATTAGATACAAAAAACAGCACCAAAATAAGAATATTTAAAAGTTTATGTGGGACACATGCTACTGATAATGTTTGGCTCATATGGCTTGATAATTTTTTGGCGCTACTATTTTGTAACAACTTAACTTTGACAATCTCTTTATCATAAATCTTAGACGAAAATGCTTGGATAATAGTTTCGGCGTTGGATTTTTTTATTACTTTTTTTTTTATTTATAAGTTTTTTTTCATTACTTTCTGTGAATACATGGTGTAATGTATAGGGAAAGCACTGATAGGCAAGAAAATAGTAATTAGAATTTTCGACAGATTCAAACGTTTAAAGCATGCTTGAAAACGAAGTGAACGTTTTTTAGGTGATGTATGGGTGCGAATCTTTGAAAATTATATCCTAAGTGCTAAGGGAGCAATTCGAATTAAATTTGGTACAATTATCACAATCTGCGCGTATTAGAACTATATTAATTATAAACGTGGTCGAACTTTCGAAACCCTTAAATTTTCAAATAATTAAAATAAATCATGACAGTTAAATGAACAGACATTTTTATTATAATTTATCACGAAGAAACTAATGGTGCTCATTTTAGAACGCTGCCATAAACCCGTCTCGTGAAATTATACATGTATCGAATACATGTATAAAAAAAGTTACATAAAAAAGAATAATTTATCATAAAAAAATCAATTCTCCATATACAATATAGAAGTTAACAACATTCCTGTGGATTTAGTACGTTTTATTCAGAAGTAAAGAAACGTTTACTAAAAAGCTGTGCTTTAACGGTAACGCGTTCTCCAAATTTCACTTATTTCGCTTGATTTTGCGCTTGCTCATAAATGATTTTAATTGTTTTGCAAAGTGCTTAAAGCTCTCAATTCTAATTTTGTGGTGCAGGCTCTGTAAAGTAGTTATAAGTGAGAGAGAAAATAAAATTTGTTAAAAGAATTCATTTCGGCGTGCAATCAAGTCAAGTGTTACTCAGATCTAATTTTTAAATTAGGCTTTGGTAGATCATTTTTAGCCTATGCAAGTAGATTACAGAACTATATATTTAGACGCTCTACTGCTCTTATGTTTATTTTGGCCGGAACATTTCAAAGGAGGTTAGAAACCAATATGAAATGCCTATATCCTCTGGGCTCCCAGACTGTACCTGGGTTTCGTGCATTTTTTTGCCATTTAAAAATATGTTATCAAAATACAAGTAAACACTTTTACAAGTACAACATTGTAGTTTTTTAAATTAATAAACATGGAATCCCAGTTAATCAATGATTGGATAAATGAAAATAAGTCAAGGTTATGACAGAAAATGTATTTTAATAAGGACCAAAAGTACATGTAAATTCTTCTGCTTGCACTTTTATATTAGCGGATATATTATTATAGCGGATTTTATATTGCCCGTCCAGATTTTCTTCCGTTTGAAGTTTTTGAAAGAAGCTCATTGCCAAAAATCATTTCTTAATTTTCTTTCTTTTCAAAAATTTTAATCATTTTTGAAAAGAAAGAAAAAAAATCATTTCTTTTTTTCTTTCTTTTCAAATCCTTTTCTAAGATTTCTAACAAATTCACTGGTATAGTTTTTTTTAATGGTACCTTGTTTTATAAATGTTCGTACATTTCTCTATTTAGATTTTGTAAAATAATTATTTTAGACATCCAATCAAACTTACGCTAAATCTAATTTTAGATATCGGATTTTATTTTATGAATGGTCATTATCTGGAATTTTTCTTAGTGTTTAATTTTGCCATTTTAAATTTTGGGAAGAATCTTAAAACAGCTCAAAATCGCTACTATACATTCTGATACTGATCTATATGTAAATGATATTTTACTGTCATAAGTAGGAAATATATATTGTTATTTAAGTCTCTTCAAGGCAACATCAATGAAGTGAAATTAAAGAGGAACTCGAGGGATAAAAAGGGGCTCATTGTAAACTTATTTTTAAAATAATATTTACATCAGATTTTAATATTTAATGAACTACATTATTTTTGAACTGATCTTTAAATATAAATATTTAAAATTTTAGGATTGTCACATTGTTTATGTTATGTTGATTCAAAACACTTATGTTCATCACATCTTAGTTCATTAGAAATTGAAAACGATTTTCTTCTTTTTCTTTTTATTTCAAATTTTATTTTTCGTAAGTCTCTTCTTTGCTTATATTTAACTGCAAAAGTAAGTTATACAGAAATCTATGCATATACCCACTCAAACCATTTGTGTAATTTCATTTAAATTCTCTTTAGATAATTAGAAAAAAATCCAATTCAACTATACAAGTTTTTTTACTTAATTATATAACATGATCTAATGTTTATAATTTTCTTATTTTTAATGATTGGAAAAATTTATATCAGCTGGAATTTTTAAATACAAAACAACTTAAAAAAAAAAAGTGTTTAATTTTTTTAAGTTGCTTTGTATTTAATAATTTCATACGTGCTACCTTAAATTAATTATTAGAATTTTTATTTTTCATTTGCCACTACTTACAACTGAGTATTTTTTAAGGAATTTTAACCTGCCCCTAGGAAGGGGGTATTCCGCTCCCTCTTCCCCCTGTTTGATTACATCTTTGGTATATTACTATAACAGATTATGATGTATTCAAATAAGTGACCCTAATTTATGAGCAATAAATAAGAAACAATATGACTTACTATTGCTGGCTGGAGTTGTTAAAATCCAGAAGCATGACTTGTGCAGGCACTCAAGAAGCAGACTCTACGATCCCTCTACAAGAAAACACTTGTTGACAATTCAATTCAACATTCCGAGCTGGACCGAGAGCAGGAGGAGGAGGGGAGGCGCTATGTATAAATATAGACTATACAAACTGACCACCGGTTATACTCTTGAAAGATACTGAGGGCCAACGACCGTACCTCGCGCACGACGGAGAAGAAACTGAGAGCGGTTCATCTTCGGCAAGGTTGTGCGATGAAGAAAATCAAGGTCGTGACGTCACTCATTGTTGGCCGGCAAGCAAAGAAAAAATCTGGCCGCCATTTTTAACCACATCAAGGTCGAGATACTCCATAAAAATAAAAATAAATGAATGAATAAATAAAAATATCTCCACAACTGCAGCTGTTTAATAAGAAATTTTACTACAAGTGGAAATTATCCGGTGTAACTCTATTTTGCTTTCTAAGTGCACATTTTCTTGTCTTATAATTTTTAATTAAAAGATAATAATAAAGTTACGCTTAATAAAGTTCCCTTATATTAGCTTTCAGATTGGTAGAATAAATATGCAAATATGCAAAATAACAAAATGTGCAAAGTAAAATAAATGCACCAAGACAGAAATACAATTCAAAACTATATTACATATAGAAAATTTTTTAAATTTATTTTAAAATATATGATTCGTCTGTACTATCCTAATAATAATTATCTGCAACTTCTTTATTTCGATACAAGCAAATTGAAAGCTAGCTTTCAGTTTCTTTGTATCGAAATAAAGAGATCGTAGAGTAGATACTAATTAGGGTACAGGCAAAACAAGCAGTACAGACGAATGAATCATCATATATTTTAACATAAGTTTAAAATTAAGTTTATATCACTTTGCATATTTTGTTTGCACTACTTTTTTCATGAATTGATTTAAAGTTATCATATTGACTTTTAACAAATATTGCTAATCTTCTTTGTATTATTCCACCCTATGCATTGTCACAGTTTAATTGGATTTTCTTCTTCCACATTGTGCAGTTCCGTTCAAGAATTCCATTCTTATTTAAGGAAATGCGCAAATAACCTAAGATTATTTATAATGATATAACTTTTATTTGCGCACATTTTAAACGCATGACAAAATGGATATAGTGACTTTTTCTTTTTTTTAACACTTTACAACAAAGTTGAAAAGTGTTTATGACTTTGTTCATTCTGTCTGTCTGTCTGTCTGTCTGTCTGTCTGTCTGTCCGTTAGCACGATAACTGCCGTAAAAATGACTTAATCAAAATGAAATTTTAGTATGTTGTTCAGACGGTCTATAGGACCTATGGGAATATAAATGAATAATATCACCCAATTAGTTTTGGATTGAACCCGGGTTGAAAAAATGAAATACATTGAGCCCTATGGGACCTAATTTTTCAAGCATTTTTTAAGCAGATTTAAAATTCACAAATTACTTCGAAAATTTTAGACAATATTCAAATTGTTCCATAAAATATATAAAAAAAAATTCAGCGAAATATATTCAGTTGTTTTTTAAATAAAAATTAAAATAATAATAACACCTCTTATACGAAGCGATCACGTGTCCATGATATGAAACGATCACATGACCCACTTCAAAATGATATATGGCATCCATCTTGTGTCAAAATCGTGATTTTTAAAGTTCTTTTTAATTCATATTGAGTGTTGTATCCGTCCTAAAACTACTTTATTTTTGCCTAAATTCTGTGCATCTACATACTGAAACAACGCAATGACAATATATTTCAGTTTAAATGCTCTTCCAAATTTCATTATTTCTACTATTAAGCCTATTTTTCACCTATGTAAAATGTAAACAGCAAAATATGTAGAATGAGTTGTATTAAAATCGCTGTAATTCTTTAACACAAAATCATTTAGTCCATGGAGTCTGCTTAGCTGATATGAATGAAATATTCATTGATTTTAGAAAGAGAAGGACGATATTTTTCGATGAAGTTTTACGCATTGAGTTTACTTACTTGTAGCTCAATGGTCTTAATTTTAAAATAAAATAAATTATTATAGTATTATGATGAATGACATGAATGGGGGAATTATTTATGAATGAAATGTTGCTTTTATAGAGAGAGCCAGGCGTGTTATTTTTTTATGACGTCATTTGAATGAATTTCAGTTGTTTTCGATGATGTTTTCAAATATAATAAATTATCGTAGTATTATGATAATTCTAAAATTATTACCGAGAACTGTATCACATTTTAGAGATGTTTAAACCAGGCAATTTATACTTTAATGCCGTCATTTGAATGAAGTCAATTTTTTTCGATGAAGGGTTAAGGTGTCAAATATAATAAATTAATGTAGTATTGTGATAAGTTTTAAAATATTACCGAGGAATGTATTGCATTTTAGACATGTTTAAATAAAATTGCATTGAAGTTGGAAAGTGTTTCATAATCAATGCTTTAAGCATGATTGATCTTCCTTGTTTTTTTTATGTTTGTTTACATGCACTTTTTCCTTCCTATTAATTTTCAATATGACTTTCAAAACGTCAGAATAGTTTATATTATGAAAGATTTACTTCGATAACGTTCAAAGTTATTTTTTATTTCAATTTCTTTTATCGCATTTATTTATATTTTAATAATTATTATATTTATTTGCTAAATATGTATTAATTGGATAAATTTTTGTAAGGAATAATTTTCTAAATAATAAAGTAAGGACATTCTTTAGAATTTTATTCCTTTTTAGATTATAACATATACAAAATAATTTTAGGAAACGTTTATATTTGACAATTATTTTTCAAAAGTAATCTATATAAATAAAAATGAAAATCTGTCTGTCTGTCTGTCTGTCTGTCTGTCTGTCTGTTTGTCCCATCATCACGGGAGAACGGCTGAACCGAATTTGATGAAATTTTGTGAGTAGCCTAGAAATAGCCCCACTTAAAATTTAGTCCGTGTTTTGAGTTTTTACGACCAGTGGTTCTCGAGATATTAGTAAAAAACGAAATTTTCGTTTGTCTCATCATCACGGAAAAACGGCTGAACCGAATTTAATGAAATTTTGTGGATAGCCTTGAAATAGCCCTCCATAAATTTTTTCCAAGTTTCGAGTTTCTAAAACCAGGGGTTGTTGAGATATTAATGAAAAACGGAACTTTTTCTTAGGAGATCTACTCTTCAACTCCGTGGTTTATCTAAACGGAAAGGATGAAAATCGTTTGTTTAAAACGCCAAAATGAAATAAAACTTTATTTCCGAGTTTAGTACAGGATTTTTGCATTAATTAGTCACTACAAGAAAGCATGAATTGTTTGAAACATGAATTTAAATGGAAAAATCTACCTCCATGGTTTATCTTTCACAAATTTTTACTCAACGATGAAGAGTATAAAGAAATCAAAATGGCTATTTAATTTCACATTTTATGAGGAAGATTCTATCTTATATCAAGTTGTTCGGCAATGGAATGAAATTAAATGTGTTGGTAATATTTATTATTATTTTTTCTATTTGTATAATAAATAAATGGATGTAAAAATATGTTTTATAAATGAACGGTTTGATTGTTATTTTAATTATATATATTGCAGACTGCGTACATCACTTTCATTTATTTAAGCAAAGAGGTTTCAAGCTCATATATTGTGTTTAGCTAATAAACTCATATATTGTGTTTACCCAATAAATTCATATAGCCGATTGTTGAAGCAGAAAAAGAGTAGAACGGGTGTATGTATCTTCTAATACAATTTTAGTGTTTTCATTTAGTATATACAAAAGGGATCGGGATATTTTATTCTTCAGATCTGCAAATTCAGAGCTACGAATTTAGCGGAATATCTCTAAATAACTTGGTAACTTTTCTTAAACTTTACCAAATTAGTGGAAATGTCTCCAAATTGATAAAAATGACCCAAATCAATGAAATTAAATTTGTTTTTTTAGAATAAAGTACTGAAATGATGTTTCTGTAGCATTTGTCGGTCAGTCCATTCATCCTACTTAGTAACACATTTAAGTAATTTTTTTAATATCACCAAATTGGTAAAAATATTTTTAAATCCACAAAAATATCATGAAATTGATAAAATCGCGCTTAATAAATGAAATTAATTGTGTTTTGTTAGGGGATAGTATTGTGATGATGTTTCATCAATTTGTCGCATAATGGGATTATCAGTTCTACAGTCCCACTTGGCGATAAATTTGGCGATTTTTTAAGTTATAGCTAAATTGACGAACATGTCGCCAAACCTTCCATGGAGATTGCATTATTCAGATGATATGATTTCCATCAATTTATTTAATGCAATTGATATCATGTCGCTTAGCAACGGCTCCAATATGTTATGCGGCATATGATTTTTATTAAATCTTTTCCGATTTGAATAGTAAAAATATGCATATAAAATAAATTTCATTGATATTGAATTTTCAGGTTTAAACATCATTATTATTGATATTTTCGAGGACTGTTAATTCAGGAATTACTTATATTTTCAAATTATTATGGAATTGTTTTATTATGACGAAAATTGTTGAAACTCATATATAGTACGTTGTACGAGTAATCTTCTACAAATGCATGGGTATATCTTCCAATCTACGAGAATATAAGTAGTACAGGTATATTGGCATATATGTTGATATATATTGGCATATATTCGAATCAATTACGACCTTCTGGTATTAAGATTACGGGGATTTTTGATGCTTTCAATTTTTTATGTCATCTCTTTTATTTTGGCAAATATTTTTGAGACACATATTGCAATACGGGTAAACTTCTACTAACACACTGGCATATTTTCTACTCTGCGACAATATAAGTAGTACGGGGTTGCATATATTGATTCAATTCCTTTTTTTTTTGTAAATTTGCTTACAAAAGGGGCCAGTATGTTTTATTCTTCAGATCTGCCCTTGAAGATAATTTTGCATAGTGAGAACAGATATTCTTAAACTTCTCTTTATGAGCAATAAATTTAATATTTTAACAGAATTTGCACATGATTGCGAATTATAAATTTCTTTATATTATATACTCCGTACGAAGAACGGGTATGCTGCTAGTCTATATAAATAAAATTGAAAATCTGTCTGTCTGTCTGTCTGTTTGTCCCATCATCACGGGAGAACGGCTGAACCGAATTTGATGAAATTTTGTGGGTAGCCTAGAAATAGCCCCACTTAAAATTTAGTCTATGGTTGGAATTTCTACGACCAGTGGTTCTCGAGATATTAGTAAAAAACGAAACTTTCGTTTGTCTCATCATCACGAGAGAACGGATAAACCGAATTTAATGAAATTTTGTGGGTGGCCTTGAAATAGCCCCCCATAAATTTTGCCCAAGTTTCGAGTTTCTAAGACCAGGGGTTGTCGAGATATTAATGAAAAACGGAACTTTTTTCATAAGAGTTCTACTCTCCAACTCCGTGGTTTATGCAAACGGAAAGGATAAAATCGTTTGTTTAAAGCGTCAAAGGGAATTAAAACTTTATTTTTGAGTTTGATGCAGGATTTTTGCATTAAATAGTCACTATCTGAAAGCATGAATTGTTTGAAACATGAATTTAAATGGAAAAATCTACCTTCATGTTTTATATTTCACAAGCTTTTACTCAACGATTAGAAGTATAAAGAAATTAAAATGGTTATTTAATTTCGCATTTTATGAGGAAGATTCTATCTTATATCATGTTGCTCGGCAAAGGAATGGAATTAAATGTGTTTGTCAATGATTATTATTATTTTTTCGATTTGAATAATAAATAAATGGATATTAAAATATATCTTATGAAGGAACGGTTTGATTTTTTTTAATTATATTAATTGCGAACTGCATACATCACTTTCATGTATTTTAGCAAAGAGGTTTTAAGCTTATATATTGTGTTTAGCTAATAAACTCATATTCTGCTTACCCAATAAATTCATTTATCCAATTGTTTAAACAGAAAAAGAGTAGAATGGGTATATCTTCTAATAATATTTTAGTGTTTTCATTTAGTATATACAAACTGGATCGCGATATTTTATTCAGATCTGCGAATTTAGAGCTACGAATTTGGCTGGATATCGCTAACTTGGCAAATTTCTTAAAAGTTGCTAAATTGATTGAAATGTCCCCAAATTGATAAAAATGACGTAAATCAATGAATTTTATTTTGTTTTGTTAAAAGAAAGTACTGAAATGGTGTTTCGTTAGCATTTGTCTGTCAGTCTAACCGCCCTACTTAGTAGCCCATTTAGCGAATTTTTAAAATGTCACCAAATTGATAAAAATATTTATAATTCCATAAAAATATTTTGAAATTGATAAATTGCCCTAAATAAACGAAATTGTGTTTTTTTTTAGGGGATAATATTTTGATGATGGTTCGTCAATTTATCGCCAAGTGGGACTGTCAGTTCTACAGTCCCACTTGGCGATAAATTTGGCGATTTTTTAAAATGTCGCCAAACCTTCATTAGAGATATTCAGACGATATTTTGACCACCAATTTATTTGAAGCAAATCATAACATGTCGCTTAACAACGGATTTAAATTTAATGTGTTTATGAGGACGAAGATTTTTATTAAATCTTTTCCGATTTTAATGATGAAGATATGTATATAAAATAAATTTCATTGCCATCGTATTTTTGACTGGATAATATAAATTACGATCTTCATGTTTAAACATTATTATTATTGATGTTTTCGGGGATTATTGATTAAGAGATTATTGATATTTTCAATTTCTTATGGCATTGTTTTATTGCGGCAAAAATTGTTGAAACTCATATATTGTACGTTGTACGAGTAATCTTCTACAAATGCACTGGTATATCTTCTAATGTAAGAGAATATAAGTAGTACATGTATATTGGCATATATTGGAATCAAGCCTTCCGGTATGAAGATTACGGGGATTATTGATATTTTTAATTTATTAAGTAAACTGTTATATATTGGCAAAATTTTTTCAAATTAAATATTATAATAAGGGTAATCTTTTACTAACACTAGGACATATCTTCTAATCTATGACATTATAAGTAGTACGGGTTTATCTTCCCATCTAATTTTAGCACTTTCATTTGGGCACATATGGGAATTAATTACTGCCTACTGGTTTAAAGATTACGGATTTATTGATATTTTCACTTTATATATGTAAACTACTAATACAGGTTATATCTTCTAATATTCGCGTATATAAGTAGTACGGGTCCCATACAATACGCTATTATTTTGCATATATTGATTCAATTCCATACTTTTTATAAATTTGCTTACAAAAAAGGCCAGGATATTTTTTTCTTCAGATCTACCCGTGAAGATAATTTTGTATAGTGAGAACAGAGATCCTTAGGTTTCTTTTTAGGAGCATTGTATTAAATATTTTAACAGAATATTTTGATTAAACATGTCATTTAGTATACTATAGGAATTTGCACATGATTGTGAAATTTAAGTTTATTTATATTATATACTCCGTACGAAGAACGGGTATGCTGCTAGTCTATATAAATAAAATTGAAAATCTGTCTGTCTGTCTGTCTGTCTATCTGTTTGTCCCATCATCACGGGAGAACTGCTGAACCGAATTTGATGAAATTTTGTGGGAAGCCTAGAAATAGCCCCACTTAAAATTTAATCTGTATTTTGAGTTTCTACGACCAGTGGTTCTCGAGATATTAGTAAAAAACGAAATTTTCGTTTGTCTCATCATCGCGGGAAAACGGCTGAACCGAATTTAATGAAATTTTGTGGATAGCCTTGAAATAGTCCCCCATAAATTTACTCTAAGTTTCGAGTTTCTAAGACCAGGGGTTGTCGAGATATTAATGAAAAACGGAACTTTTTCCTTGGAGTTCTACTCTCCAACTCCGTGGTTTATACAAACGAAAAGGATGAAAATCGTTTGTTTAAAACGTCAAAATGAAATAAAACTTTATTTCCGAGTTTGGTGCAGGATTTTTGCATTAATTAGTCACTATAGGAAAACATGAATTTAAATGGAAAATCTACCTCCATGGTTCATCTTTCACAAGCTTTTACTCAACGATGAAAAGTATAAAGAAATCAAAATGGCTATTTAATTTCGCATTTTATGAGGAAGATTCTATCTTATATCATGTTGCTCGGCAGCGGAATGAAATTACATGTGTTGTTAATATTTATTATTATTTTTTCTATTTGAATAATAAATAAATGGATGTAAAAATATATTTTATAAATGAACGGTTTGATTGGTCTTTTAATTATATAAATTGCGGATTGCGTACATCACTTTAATTTATTTTAGCTAAGAGGTTTAAAGCTCATATATTGTGTTTAGCTAATAAACTCATATATTGTGTTTACCCAATAAATTCATTTAGCCGAATGTTGAAGCAGAAAAAGAGTAGAACGGGTGTATCTTATACAATTTTAGTGTTTTCATTTAGTACATATACAAACGGGATCAGGATATTTTATTCTTCAGATTTGCAACTTCAGAGCTACGAATTTAGCGGAATATCTCTAAATAACATGGCAACTTTTCTTAAATTAGTGGAAATGTCTCCAAATTGATAAAAATGACCCAAATCAATGAAATTAAATTTGTTTTTTTAGAATAGAGTACTGAAATGATGTTTCTGTAGCATTTGTCGGTCAGTCCATCCATCCTATTTAGTAACACATTTACCGAAAATATCACCAAATTGATAAAAATATTTGTCAATCCATAAAATTATCATGGAATAGATAAAATCGCGATTAATAAATGAAATTAATTGTGATGATGTTTCGTCAATTTGTCGCAAAATGGGACTATCAGTTCTACACTTGGCGATAAATTTGGCGATTTTTTAAGTTATCGCTAAATTGACGAAAATGTCGCCAAACCTTCCATGGAGATCGCATTATTCAGACAATATGATTTCCATCAATTTATTTGAAGCAAATGATATCATGTCGCTTAGCAACGGATTCAATATGTTTACGGCATACGATTTTTATTAACTCTTTTCCGAACTGCAAAATAAAAATATGTATATAAAATAAATTTCATTGACATTGAATTTTTGACTGTAGAATATCAATTACGGTCTTCAGGTTTAAACATCATTATTATTGATATTTTCGGGGACTGTTGATTCAGGGATTATTGATATTTTCAAATTATTATGTTGTTTTATTATGACAAAAATGTTTAAAATATTGTACGTTGTACGAGTAATCTTCTACAAATACACGGGTATATCTTCTAACCTACGAGAATATAAGTAGTACAGGTATATTGGCATATGTTTTGATATATATTGGCATATATTGGAATCAATTACGACCTTCTGGTATAAAGAGCACGGGGATTATTGATATTTTCAATTTATTACGTCATTTCTTTTATTTTCGCAAAGATTTTTGAGACACTTATTGTAATACGGGTAATCTTCTACTAACACACTGGCATATTTTCTAATCTGCGACAATATAAGTAGTACGGGGTTGCATATATTGATTCAATTCCTTTTTTTTTTGTAAATTTGCTTACAAAAGGGGCCAGGATGTTTTATTCCTCAGATCTTCCCGTGAAGATAATTTTGCATAGTGAGAACATATATTCTTAAACTTCTCTTTAAGAGCAATAAATTTAATATTTTAACAGAATTTGCACATGATTGCGAATTATAAGTTTCTTTATATTATATACTCCGTACGAAGAACGGGGTATGCTGCTAGTAAATGTTAATAAAAATACATATTTCTTATTTTACATTATATAAAGAGGAAACATATTTAATCATTTATAAAGAATCATTATTGAACAGATAAAAAATGGCACAAAGATTTTCTCTCTCTGTATATATATATATATATATATATATATATATATATATATATATATATATATATATATATATATATACATATAATTGAAGATTTTTATGATTACTTGTAATATATATATATACCCGAGAAATACCAAAGAAAATTGCTTGTAGACTGAAGGTAAAGGTAAAAATTGCAAATCAGAAGCCTAGAGAGAAATCAGAAGCCTCTGTTTACACAACTGTAAAATGTACTGTAATACATTTTACAGTTGTGTAAACAGAAACGTTGAATCAGAATTAATGAAACATGTATGGCCCTTGATAACGTACATGGTTTCAGAAATGCTTTTCATGTTCATTTTATTCCTTTTATATTCACTAGATTCCATTTATTCAATTTCCAAACTTCTTGCATAGCTCATCGTGCTACTCTAGGCTTCTGATTTGCAATTTTTACCTTTACCTTCAGTCTACAAGCAATTTTCTTTGGTATTTCTCGGGTATATATATATTACAAGTAATCATAAAAATCTTCAATTAAATAGTACCTTAAAAATTATCAGCAGCTTAAGCGCGTTATTTTTACAAAGGGAATAATTTATAGCCTCCAGTCTTGACAATTGAAAATATAATATTTAAACAACTTATTTATTATATATATATATATATATATATATAATGGCTGGTTGGTCCAACAGATGTATCAGCGATATGTTAGTTACTCGGTGTTGGCAACAGTGGATTAAAGAAATCACATGTAACCGTCGTAGAGATTCAGGACGCTCTAGGCAGGCAAACTACTCGATAGTATCGTATAGCAGGTGAAGAGTCAAGTTCACACCAATGACTATCAGCCAATCGAAGGCATTTGCCGCATCCTCCATGCATCCCGTATTAAGCAATACTATTCGGAGATGACTTGCAGAAGGTGGGATTAGGTGTCGATATAGTGCCTACCACTTACCCCTGAACATAGACAGAAGGCAGAGCCGTCTGGATTGGTGGCGAGCTCGGTCTGCCTGAACAGTGTCCCAGGACTGTTGTCTTCAGCGATGAATCCCGTTTCTCTCTCAGTACTGATGATCTCCGTATACTGTGTGAATGAGGACTGGCCAGCGTTTTGCTCTTGGATTTGTTTTCGAGCGCATATCACGCATAGTGTGACAGTCTGGGGAGCCATCTCGTGGGAGCTTTCTAGTTGTCCTTTCGAGAGGTGGTGGTAGGGGAAGGAGAGTACGGCTTCTGTGGATGCCTCCCCCTCTGGGTTCCGGTCTACATTGGGTGATATTTCCCGACCATCCAAACAGATATCTTATACCTTTCTGGTAGGTCGGACGGTCTGGATCGAAGAAAAAGAAGATCTCTTCCAGTTGTGCTGCAGGCCAATCTACTCGTTTGTACGTCGGATAGCTTGAACGTCGATGATATTCTGCAGCCGATTATTCTGCCAATGTTATTAAGCCTCCCAGGTTCCATTTACCAACAAGATAATGCTCGACCTTACTCGACCAACAAGTCGACAACTTACTCGACCAACAAGACGCTTGGTCGACCTTACTCAACCAACAAGATAATGCTCGACCAACAAGATAAAGCTCGACATACTGCACGACTATCTCAACAATGTCTTCGAGGATTTAATACCCTCCCATAGCTATCCAGTTCCACAGACCTATCGCCAATAGAATACGTGTAGGACGTTAATTGCAGCCTTCTCGGAATATCATTGAATTAACTGATCATTTGTAGCATTTATGGCAGAATCTTTCGCAGAGGGACATAAGCAAATTAACTGACTATGCAGCACCGAATATCGGCTTATATAGCTGCCAGGCGAATATTTATCCCTGATTTAAATGCTATCCTCTTGTTACCCCCATTTCTTATTTTATATCTGTAAATTATATATATATAATACATCAAACAAAAATATCCACGATAGTATTTAAGCCTGTAGCAGTACCCAAATGATATTATTTCAAAATTTCACGAAAAATCCTGTTATATGCAATACAGGTACTAAACGCCTTGTACCCTGAATTAACATACATGGTGAAGGTACAAGAAAGAGTAAAGAGCAGAATAACATCGATCAGAAAAAGCAACACCTGGAGTTAAGCCTTTATCAGCACCCAAACAAAATTGTGACAAAATCACACATTGAGAATGAAAATAAATAAAAATATTTCCGAAACCTTGGACGTATTCAAGGGCCCTCCTTGTTTCGGAGATACTTGAGATGCTACGTTTCTGAGCTAAAGATAATCAACAAATATCAATAGAATAGAATCTATAATTGAAATACAAATAAAATCCAAGCATTAAAGCTATACACGTGGATAAGCGCTAGGCCTAAATAAATGAATTGTTCATTTTGAACAAACTCTTCGTCAGGTCCAACTATTTAATCAAAATGAACACAAAATGCGTGTTTCTGATATTAGAGATAGATAATATCTGTAAACACTAATAACTTGGACAACACACATAAAGATAGAAAAATAATATATATATATATAAATATATATATATATATATATATATATATATATATATATATATATATATATATATATATATATATATATATATATATATATATATATATATATATATATATATATATATAAGAGAAAAAGGTTTGAAGGTCCAATAGGAAAGTGAGAAGTTGTTTGAAGGTCCAAAGGAAAAGTGAGAAGCTGTAACTCGAAAATTCAACTATCTAACAGGCTTATGAAATAAAAGTATAAATCAACAAATCTTCAAATGGAAAAAAATAAAAACAAATAAATAAAATAAAAATCGAATCAACAAGTCAATGAAAAGTATCAAAATACAAAGGTATGGAATCGAAAAAAGAATAACAAACGAAATCAAGCACAAACGCTATACGCGTGGACGAGGCTCTAAGCCTAAATCATGAATTGTTCACTTCTAGAAAAATCGTAATCATGTCCAAGTTTTTTATAGAAGCAAACACAAAAATGTATGTTTCTGAAGAAATAGATAGATTATATCTATAAACTATTTCTACTTGACGACATACATAAATAAGAAAAATAAAAGGAAAAATGGATACCAAAAAACTAACTGAAAAAACACACTAACTTAGTAAGCACGGGGACACAGAAAGAAGTGACAAGTGTTGCCATTCACAAAGGAATAAGATATACTGTTGCCATTCGTAAGAAATAAATGACAGTAAGGCGAAAAGACGTGTACAAGAGATAATATACCATCAAGAGGGGCAATAATAGAAAGGCTAATGTCTAAGTGGATGTATAAATAAAATATAATTAAAACAAGAGGAGGGAGATGTCAGGCTAAAATTTAAAGCAATATTAAATAAATAAAATTCAAGAAAATCCAGCTATTCTAAATTTTTTAACTATACCATTTACAAAATAAGAGGGATATTTATATAAATTGCTGGTAATTTTTAGATTATCAATATGTAAAGCATGGAATTTTTTATCAGATAATCTATATATTCTAAAAAGCTGATTAAGAATTATATTTCTAAACAATAGAAAAGAGTTGCAGGAATTAAATGGTAAGATTTTATTAATTTTAAAATTAAAAGAGTATTTTTTATCATATAAATTAGTAACAACTTTATTAGAAGGTTCAACAAAGAGATTTAAATCCAAAAAATTAATATTTTCACTAATATATATATATATATATATATATATATATATATATATATATATATATATATATATATATATATATATATATATATATATATATGTATATATATATGTATATATGTATATATATATATAGATATATATATATATATATATATATATATATATATATGTATATATATATGCATATATATATATATATATATATATATATATATATGTATATATATATGTATATATATATGTATATATGTATATATATATATATATATATATATATATATATATATATATATATATATATATATATATATATATATATATATATATATATATATACTCTAAGACAAAAAAATCGAAACACCCCTTCAAAATAATCCGATAGTAATGAAACTTTACTTGCAAACACCTTTTGGCCGAATATGCAAATGATCAAAAATTCGCAGCCAATGAATGAATAGTTGGAACTACAGCGCATTGAAACTGAGCACCATGGTGGTGTATATAGGGAGCGAACCTCGCTTTGAGGAACAAAACGTGCAGGGGATTTCGATTGCGTTTACGTACCTTGATTGTAACAATGCCTCGCCGGCGAATTCACGCTCACTACGAGCATGTGAAGGCGTTTGAAAAATGACGTGCGGTCGGACTGCATGAGGCTGGATGGGCACTGAATCCATCGGCATTTGGGTAGGAACGATGCAGCAATTGGACGATGTTGGAAGGAATGGATCTGGAATGGCAGATTTTAGCGGCAAGCGGACATCGGACGGTCTAGAGCAGAGGTTCCCAAACTTTTTTTTCTCGTGGATCACTTTCAAAGTTTTACTATTTTTGGTAGACCCCCTGCTGCTACATTTCTACTGTATTCCCAAAACTCCTGAAAAATATCACCCCAAATTGGGGGTGTTAAGAAGAAAAAAAAAGTAGCACATTTTCTTGTGTCCTATTTATTAAAATAATACTTGTGGTTATACAAAATTATAAACATTTATTTTTACAAACAATCAACAATTGACAAAAAATCAACAATGAACTCTGAAATGTAAATCAACAATATAAAATAGTCATACTTTTAATGAGACGGATGTACTTGATGAATTGACAGCAAATTATCAATATTTGGCTTCAGTTTTGTAAGAAGTAATCTCAAATCTCCCTGTTCTGTGATGTTCAATCTGCTCCTTTTTTTGGTTAACAGGTTGGTAACGGCACTAAAACTTCTTTCGACAAGATATGTATAGGGAAACGCTATCAAAAATTTTCTCGTAATTTCCCACAACCCAGGATATTTTTCGGGGATTTCTGCCTGCAGACAAAATGTTTCATAGCCTTTTTTAAATTTCACCTTCAGTTCCTCTTTGGTGCTAAGCTCAACTAGCTCCTCTTGTAATACCACATTCGCCTCTTCCGTTTCATCAAATGGGGTTATGATCCATGGTGGTATTTCCATCGTCAGAATATCTTCAAATCTATTTTTGAAGTCATCATGCAGGGTATTTAAATGTTGAGCGTATGTCTGAATATCCTCATCAAGACATTCTATCTGTGACAAGTGCGGAAACTGGGAGAATTCGCGCCGACTAATATTTTGCTTCATTAATTTCAATTTACCAAGAAAAGCCGAAATTACACCCTTTGTTTTTATTAAATTAAGGCTGTCCCCTTGTAACTGCAAGTTAACGTCATTGAATTTTGTGAACAAATCTGTTAAGTACGCAATGTCCGCTTTATATTTGATCAGATTTTCTTTTAAATCTGGTGCTTTAGTTTCCAGAAACTCTATCACTGATTCGAAAAGTGAGTAAAATCTTGATAAGCATGCACCTTTCGACAACCAGCGTACTTCAGTATGTAGGAGCAGTCGTTGGAAATCTTCATCATTTTCATCGCACAATAGTGCAAATAAACGGGTATTCAAAGCATTGCTTCTTATTTTATTAACTGCGTTAATCACAAATTGAAGCGATTGGTGCAATATATCACTCAAATTTTTCGCTACAAGGTGTTGTCGGTGGATGACACAGTGAATTGCAATTAGTCCTGGTATTATTCTTTTAAGATGGCTTATAAACCCACGATATCGCCTGAACATGGCAGGAGCTCCATCTGCTGCCACCGAAATAATGTTTGTAAATGGAATAGATTTTTCTGTAAAAAAATCACTCAGGACATTAAATATCGATTCGCCTTTAGTGTCCGACTTCAAAGTTTTTGCGAATAGCAGCTAGCTCGTCATGGATTTCTTCGTCCATAACAAATCAAACATATGCCAATAATAATGCTTCATTACCAGGCAAAGTAGACTCGTCCAATTGAATAGAAAAATGAGTGGTTTGCAGATAATTACACAAGAAGCTTTCTATATCAGAGCTCATTTCATCAATACGTCTTTGTACAGTGTTGTTACTTAAAGGAATTCTTTTGAGTACGTCAAATGGAGGTTTGTGCAGAACAGTTTTTAAAACCTCTTCAATAGCGGGTAAAATTAACTCTTTTAATGAATCGCCGTCATCGCGTAAATAAATATTTTTCGACAAAAACGTACCTAGGTACCTAAAGTTTAATCTTCCCTGGCTTTTTGTTCTTTTATAGAAGTTTTGAATAATCTCTAGTATTTAATATTCACTACATAACTACCTATTACACTCAAATAGTAAAACAAATATAATATGATTGATAAATTACAATATATAATAAAAATATGTATAACAAATAGGCAGATACTTACTTTTTCCGGCATTGCAAACACTGACATCGATTCACTCACAGTCACACTTTTATGTTCAAAATCCCGGAAACAAATGAGTAACGTTTTGTTCTTGGCATTCGTATTTATACTAATCTAGATTGCAAGCACAGCGCAAGTCACATTTCATCCCTTTGCAGGTCTAAACAAGCATCTCGGACGAGCGAGCGTACGGGCGTCACTTTGCAAGTCTCGACATGTGGTGTACACTTGTACTATTATCCATTGTTCTATTCAATTCTGTGTTTAACCTGAGTCTCGAATATTTTTGAATACCTACCTAGTGAATGATGCTACCTGCCTACGTTGATAGGTAAATCCAAGCCAAATTTTTGTTCTTTATTATGAAAACCAGAAAATTTTTCGTGGACCCCTCCCTTATAACTTGTGAACCCCTGTTTTCTTTTCACGTCTACGTGGACCCCCGTGTTGTCTCCTATGGACCCCTGGGGGTCCACCTGGACCACTTTGGGAACCTATGGTCTAGAGCGACGACAGAACGGGAAGATAGAGCGATTGTCAGAGCAGCTGTGACAGCACGAGATTCGTCGTTATCAACCATCCAACCTGACCCAATATCGCCTGAACATGGCAGGAGCTCCATCTGCTGCCACCGAAATAATGTTTGTAAATGGAATAGATTTTTCTGTAAAAAAATCACTCAGGACATTAAATATCGATTCGCCTTTAGTGTCCGACTTCAAAGTTTTTGCGAATAGCAGCTAGCTCGTCATGGATTTCTTCGTCCATAACAAATCAAACATATGCCAATAATAATGCTTCATTACCAGGCAAAGTAGACTCGTCCAATTGAATAGAAAAATGAGTGGTTTGCAGATAATTACACAAGAAGCTTTCTATATCAGAGCTCATTTCATCAATACGTCTTTGTACAGTGTTGTTACTTAAAGGAATTCTTTTGAGTACGTCAAATGGAGGTTTGTGCAGAACAGTTTTTAAAACCTCTTCAATAGCGGGTAAAATTAACTCTTTTAATGAATCGCCGTCATCGCGTAAATAAATATTTTTCGACAAAAACGTACCTAGGTACCTAAAGTTTAATCTTCCCTGGCTTTTTGTTCTTTTATAGAAGTTTTGAATAATCTCTAGTATTTAATATTCACTACATAACTACCTATTACACTCAAATAGTAAAACAAATATAATATGATTGATAAATTACAATATATAATAAAAATATGTATAACAAATAGGCAGATACTTACTTTTTCCGGCATTGCAAACACTGACATCGATTCACTCACAGTCACACTTTTATGTTCAAAATCCCGGAAACAAATGAGTAACGTTTTGTTCTTGGCATTCGTATTTATACTAATCTAGATTGCAAGCACAGCGCAAGTCACATTTCATCCCTTTGCAGGTCTAAACAAGCATCTCGGACGAGCGAGCGTACGGGCGTCACTTTGCAAGTCTCGACATGTGGTGTACACTTGTACTATTATCCATTGTTCTATTCAATTCTGTGTTTAACCTGAGTC
Source organism: Amaurobius ferox (assembly GCA_951213105.1). NCBI lineage: Eukaryota > Metazoa > Arthropoda > Arachnida > Araneae > Amaurobiidae > Amaurobius > Amaurobius ferox. Next base: position 149,486,588 of record OX578135.1, on the reverse strand, counting down.
TCGAATATTTTTGAATACCTACCTAGTGAATGATGCTACCTGCCTACGTTGATAGGTAAATCCAAGCCAAATTTTTGTTCTTTATTATGAAAACCAGAAAATTTTTCGTGGACCCCTCCCTTATAACTTGTGAACCCCTGTTTTCTTTTCACGTCTACGTGGACCCCCGTGTTGTCTCCTATGGACCCCTGGGGGTCCACCTGGACCACTTTGGGAACCTATGGTCTAGAGCGACGACAGAACGGGAAGATAGAGCGATTGTCAGAGCAGCTGTGACAGCACGAGATTCGTCGTTATCAACCATCCAACCTGTGACAAACACGGAAGTGACCACCCGGACTATTAATAGAAGATTACGGGAGCGAAATCGAATCTATATTCGCAGCGCCCATTACGCCGCCTACCACTGACAAGTATGCATCGTCAACATAGATTGCAATGGTGCCAGGCCCGATGAACGTGGAATTGTTAGGATTGGGAACGAATTGACTTCAGCGATAAGTTCCATTTCGAACTGAGTCCCAACGACCAGCGGAGATGTGTCTGGAGACAGCTCGGACATCATCAGGATTTTGCTCTTACTGTCATACGCCACACAGCCCGACAACAAGAATTATGGTCTGGGGGTGCCATTCCGTTTGATAGCCGGACCCCTTTGACAGTCCTCCGTGGCACCATCACAGCACAGCGGTACGTTGCCGACATTCTACGACCCGTTGTATTGCCATTCCTTTCTTGACACCCCGGGCTAACTTTCAAGCAAGATAATGCCAGATTACACACGGCACGTCTCTCTATTGATTGTCTGCGTGCTTACGACACACTTCCTTGGCCAGCCAGATACCCAGATATCTCGCCTATTGAGCACATTTGGGCTGAGATGGGACGTCGCCTGCGACTATCCCAGAATGTAGACGAATTAGCTCGTCAATTGGAGGCCATTTGGAACGACATCCTTCAGAACACTATCCATCAAGTTTATGCATCAATGCCACATCGGGTAACAGCTTGTATCAAGGTCAAAAGTGGACCAACTCCATATTGACGTGCTCACTTTGTGTAGATCTTTCAGGGCAATAAATTATTCAATTGTTCTGGAAATTCTAATCATTTCTTTTTCTGTACATTCACATTGCACGTACTAAATTTTGTCTCAATTGGATAATTCTTTCTTGGTGCATCGTTTTTTTCGTCTTAGAGTAGTATATATATATATATAACACTGCGCTTGCAGAGACAGCTTCGCGAGCTATTTCAATGCAAATTAAAATTTAAATCTGTAACCTGTTTATTTCATCTTGCCCTATTATTTTTCTCTTTCTCTCTCTCTCTCTCTCTATATATATATATATATCAAATTTCATATTTTTGTATGCTATAATTTTTACGGTACGAGGCAGAGAAAATCGATGGACGTGCCTATACGGAAGAACATTTTCTTCTTCAGAAGTGCATAAAAAGTAAAATATCTCATACACCACATCGAAAGAAGGGCTCCGAAGGGATATAATTTAAAAAGAAGGGCTCAGCCCTGCAAAAATTGAACTATGTAGGCACCTGCTTGCAAAAATCGGTGGTCTTGTTATTTTTTAGTCTATTCAGAACGCGAACTCGCAGCTCAAATATTTTGTCTCTTACTTTGACATTAAATATTTCTCAAACTGTAATATATATATATATATATATATATATATATATATATATATAATAAATAAGATAAAATTAAAAATAAAAATAAAAATAAAAATAAAATAGTTATACTAATTTAAAACATGATAAGTGTCATATATATATATATATATATAAATATATAAATATATATATATATATATATACATATATATATATATATATATATATATATATAAATATATATATATATATATATATATATATATATATATATATACATATATATATATATATATATATATAAATATATATATATATATATATATATATATATATATATATATATACATATATATATATATATATATAATAATAATAATAATAGTTTGAAAATCCAATGAAAGAATAGAGAGAAGTTTCAATTCAAAAGGCCTAAACATTAAAAAATGCCTTATAAATAAAAATAAACCTCTAGTCACCAAGCTGAAGACAAACAAAAAACATCAATGTAAAGGAATGGATAATATAAAATCAAATAAAATTCAAGCATGAAAGCTTTACACGTGGACAAGTCCTAGGCCTAATAATGAATTGTTCATTTCGATAAAACTCTTTATCAAGTCCAAGTATTTTATAAAAATGAACACAAAATGCATGTTTCTGATGTCAATGATAGATTATATCTATAAACACTGATAACTTGGACAACATGCATAAAGATTGAAAAATAATAGGAAACAAGAATTCCTGAAAAAACACTGTATCAGTCTGATCCATTGGAGCCTTGAATAAAGAGACCAATGTTGCGAATCGTAAAAAATAAAAAGTTGAGAACTGCTGTTGCCAATCGTGAGAAAGAAATAACAGTAATGCGAAAAGACGATAAAAGGTGATATTCAACAATAAGAACTACAAAATAATGGGGCAGATGATAATAGAAAACATAAAGGCTAAAAGATAGGGGGGAGGGATATATATATATGTGGTAATGCTAATTCAAGAAAAAGTGGATGTCTGGCTAATATAAGATACTAAGGAGAGAATTTAAGTATAACCAACCATTCCAAATTTTTTAACTATACCATGTACTAAATAGGCTGGATATTTATATAATTTGCAAGACATTTTTAGCTTATTAATATGCATAGCATGAAATTTTTTATCAAATAATCTATAAATTCTAAAAAGCTGATTGCGTACAATATTTCTAAACAATTGATTCGAGTTACTGAAATTAAAAGGTAATATTTTATTAATGTTAAAATAGTCTTTTTTATCATATAAATTAGTAACTATCCTATTAATAGGTTCAATAATAAGATTTCAGTTCAAAAAATTAATGTTATTACTAATAGTGGTTTCATTGGGAATTAATTCCGAATTATCCGGATAGAAATCTATATGACACAGTTGTCTGTAAAGACTAAACAAATTAGATCATTAACATATCTGTAAATTTTATAATCTGTTGAATTAAAAGATTTTTCATAATGATAAAGGTATAAATTAGCTAATATACTGCTACTACAGCCACCTTTTGGAACCCCTGAGACTTGTAAGTATAATTTATTACCTTGAAATATATAATTATTGAAAAGAACAAAGAAGTTTGGGAAATTTGTTAAATATAGTATGGGAAGTGTAACAAGTAATATAAGTATTATATAGAGCTAAAATTACTACATAAAGATCAGAAATCTTAATATTATTAAAAGATCTTTAAAATCAAAAGTTTGAAATCCAATTAGTTTACCAAGTGATGTTAATTTATTCTTTAATTCTTTACTATTATTTTGAATAAGGTAGTTATTGCTAGAAAAACGTAAACTATCATTTATTACATTTAAATAATTTAGTAGTAATTTACTCGCAGTAGTAGAGAAAGTATTATGGCCACTAGTTACTGTTCTGAATTTAATAGGATTTTTATGAAATTTAGGTATTAGCACTCACTATATATGGAAATTTAAGAAATTTATAATTAATATTTAAATCACTATATATACTGATAATTTTCAGTTTGATATTATTAATGGAGTGAGAATCAAGTTTAAATAGACTATTGTTGTTTAAATAATCTAACAGAAATTGTGTATAGAATTTTTTACAGATAATAGCATAATTATTAGAGGCTTTATCAACATAAGTAATAACAAAAGATCTTTGTACATCATTAATGGAATGTTTTAAATTATCAGTATTATATATAAATCTAGACAATTTAATTCTACAAATAGTATTTTTAATAAATTTTAATAAATTGAATTTCCACATATTAAATGCCTCGAAAGGCAGAACGTATTTAGAAGCTAATTTATAAATATATTTATCAAGGTCAAGATTTATTGACTTTAAAACTTTAAGAGTTATTACAAGATGGTAACAACAAGATGGTAACAAGATGGCCAAATGACATAATGGTTCTTAAAGTTTCGTCTTTAACTATTGCTAAGTCTCCTGCAATGATATGGCCCAAGTGTGAATGTATATAGTCAGCATATTCGTCTACCTTGCAAATACAATCATTATCTACATTTAACATGGAATTTTTATCTATAGAGAGAGATTGTGAAATTTCATTGTAATTAAAAATAGTTCTACGGCTTGTTGTATTTAAAAGTCTTAATAACATTCAAATCCTCAATAGGCAATAAGTGTTTGAATTTGTTAAAAATAGATCCAAAATTTATAGAATTATCAATTGGATGTTTAAAAGATATCATACAATAAGAATTAGTAGACGCATTATTATTATGAAATTGATTAAGTTTTATTTTTAAATACTTTGATCTAGTAATGAGCAAATCATAGAAAATATGATTAAAATGTTCATTAGTAGAAGTTTTCGAAAAATATTCTATCAGCTGTATTAGATTTTATATCCAAAATATGGATATATATATATATATATATATATATATATAAATATATACATATATGAAATATATATACATATGTATATATATATATACATATATACATATATATATATATATGAAAGGTCTATTTCAGCGTGTTCCCCAAACCTTTCTCTATAAGCTTACCAAGTTTTATAGTTTTTGCGGTACGAAGCAGATAAATTTGTCAAATAGCGGCGGGCGGCGTCAACTACTTGTATGTAATATATACAATACACTACCCAACATAAAAAATACAACACCATGAAGCTTTGGCCGTATAATTATGCAAATTGCGAGACGAACACAGTTAGTCGATGTATACAAATGATCTGAAATGCAAGTAGGTCACGTGATTAGAGCGCGGGGCTGGAAGGGGTGGAAACGGCAGATGTGACAACAGTTGTTACTGTCTGTCGTCTACGGAAACCCGTTTTCTGAGCTGTTTTTCATTTCAGAAGACACGTGTTATTGAAGAGATGCCTGGCCGACGACGCCGAAGTTCTTTTCAGTATTTGGACGATCGTGCGAGGGCATTCATTTTAGGCCTACGTACGTCTGGGTGGTCGTAACGGCTATCACCGCTGAAACACGCATAGATGCGCCCACTGTGCAAAGGATATGAAGACGATGGATTGAAGGAGGGCATATGAATCGTCGCAGTGATACAGGTCCACCCAGACGCATCAATACGCGTTGATCGACGCATTCGAAAATATGTGGTGGCGGCACCGCAAACGACGACTGTCGACATTCTGCAGAATTTGCAGGGTGTATTGGATGTTCCAATACCAGCGAGAACACTTTCTAGACGATTGGCCGAAAGCGGCTTGCACTCAAAATGCCCTTTACGAGGACTGACATTGATGACAAAACACTGACGTAAGAGATTGCATTCGGTTGGACGCGAGCCTCTTGGACAACTGAATGGGGCAGGGTAGTGTTCAAGGACGAGTCTCGGTTCTGTTTGTCGAATGACAGTCGCTGTGTGAGAGTCTGGAGGCGACGTGTAATAAGATCCAATTCTGCTTCTACTGTTGAACGCCATACTGCTCGAAACGCGACATCATGGTTTGGGATGCTATCGGTTTCGGTAGCCGGTTACCCCTGGTTCGTATCAGAGGCACAATGATGGCACTACGATATGTGGATGAGGTGCTGTAGCCGGTTGCACTGCCGTACTTTCAGAGGTTGCAAAATGCCGTTTTCCAGCAAGATAACGCGCGGCCGCACACGGCAATCATCAGCAGATAAGCCTTGCAAGGTATCCAGGTGCGTTCTTGGAATACAAATCTATTACCCATCGAGCATGTATGGACATGATTGGTCGTCGTTTGACTGCCCTACCCTCGCCTCAAACAGAGGACGACCTGTGAAAGATGGTTGAAGGCGTATGGTCATCCATCCCTCAGGAAACTATCCGCAAGCTCATTGCATCTCTTCCATGAAGGGCTGCTGCTTGTATCGCCTCAAAAGGTGATTCTACTGCCTACTGATCACCCTGTCTATACCATTATTGTATTGCATTATTCTTCTGGAATTAACAACACTTATTTATATATGCCATCTCTGTATTTCAGTTTTTAGCCTCCTCTATCTCATTCTAAAGACGCTGCCACGAGTATGCAGAAAGAGCATCTTTTCCATCCAATCAGAACTACATATACCACGAGGGCGTAGAAGAGCAAGAATATTCAACGCGCGATCTCCCATCAGAATAACTCAAGCTTACTTTTTTTGTTCAAGGAGCAGGGCACTCCAGAAGCCTTCTCGGTGTTCTAGACAGGTACATCTATATATTCTTAGAGTATCGTCACTGAACAGAACCTAATGGAGCCGTATTTTCGATTCCCTCCAGGAGGAGCGGGTGGAAAATGGGATTTTTTAAAAATATTTCTAGACCTTCCATAAGCCACCGGTGACTGGCATACTAATAGTAACGTTCACATGCCAGAGTCTAATGGAACCAGATATTTGATTTCTCCCCCAAGGGCGGGCAAAAAGCAGGAAGGTTGAATGTTGGACCCTCTGGATGCCTTTTGGAATGCCTGAAGGCTGAAACCTTGCATGCTTATAACATCGACCGTAGAGCTGAACCTAAGAGCCAATTTTTGATAAAGTCGACTATTTTCGGCACTAGACGCCACACATTGTTAGACAAAATAAAATTTATTACAATAAAGTTGCAACTTCATATTTTAAGAGTGTTTTCTTTTCCCTGTCATTGCCAGGCATAAATACTAATTGATAAATAAAAATGTTATTAGCTTTTCCTGATCTCTTTTTGTTGACGTGCAAATACGAAAACAACTCGATATTTCCCGCTTGACACGCTGCAGTCCACTGCCCGTCCATTGCTCATCCAGTCACGTCCGGCCAGCAAAACCCTCTCGGCCATACCTGCGCTTTTCGCGCTTCCAGCAAGTGGTGAACAAGGAAGTCAACCTAACACATTCTCGTTAGATATTAGTGGAATGGAAAGGAGCTCGATCCCGAAAGAGAGAAGACGACCCGTTCCGCTATCTTCCGATTGCGTGACGCGCTCATCTTCACCCTTTGTTTGTTTACGGCTAATTTTAGCTTCCTGCGAAAAAGTATGAATCACCCCTTTCACAAAAGGTGACCAGCACCGGTGATGAAAGTGACTGGGCTGCGGGGATCACTGAAATGTGAACACATTCGATATATTGAAGGCCGTGATCGTCGATGCGCCGCGCCGATGCTCCAGTTTGAGCCATGGAAACTCGATCCTCGTTTCGGCATGCTGTTAAAAGGCTTCGCTTTGAACGAGCAAAATAGTATAGTTCCCGGATTTAACGAGTTAGTAGTAAAAATGAGTTAAATGGTAAACTTCAGAGAAAAATGGGTAAAAATTTGACTTCGGTCCTACAATGAATGTAGAGGTGGGATGTATTTATATGAAATGGAGGTGGCATAAAATCTAAGCATGAGTTATTCAGAGAAATGTTTCCCACCCACTACTGGGAAAGTATGTCCGGCACAGAATTGAAAAGTAAGATATTGGGAAGTTCCTGTGAATGGTTTTAGTGGAGAACCATGTTCTAAAAAAAGGTATGTACCAAGAAAAACATGGGGCAAGAGTTCCCAGAGTATGATACTTGCTATTGCCCTTAAATGGAATGCATTCTTTTGGAGGAGGAAGGAGGGGGGGTTCAAGTGGCTTCCAGATTATCTGTAGAGTACGCACAGATGCATTCAGTGTTGTTTAAAATTGCTTTTACAGTTCTCGGGGGGTTGGAGAGAGAGTATGATCCTCATATCCTTCTGGGAGCGACCAAAATATAGTTTTGCTGTGCAAAAGGGATTTAGCGAGTGTACGCATTTAAAGGGAAAAATAGTGAGTTCTGGAACCAATCGTTATAACCAACTATTAACTGCAACTCTTTATTGTGTACGTATTTAACTCGAACGGAGTAAATTGAAGATAGTTATACTATTGAGTTAATTATGGTTAATCAAATTCACATCAACGCTCAAAAACCAGATTGACATCCTCGCGATAATGTGATCCAATTTCGATATTGGCAAGGGATTGTTGATATTGGCAACGAAATGTTTATGAGCAAGGGTGAGGAAATTGTTTTCCCACAGGTCACTGCAGAAAATAGGAACACTTCGAAAGACATTAAAACTAACGCACTCACACTTTTTACAAGCTACTATTTAACTTGTTCTGGTGTTTGTTTGTTTGTTTGTCAATGTGCTTCAAATATTCGAGGCTCTAACTAATCAAGTTCCATTAATAATAGTTACATGAAATTTGGTATGTCGTTGTCTTTTGTGGTACATTATAATTTTTTAATTTTAATCTTATCGACCCAACCCATCCTGTTCCCGTCATAGGAATGTACTCATTTTAGGGGAATAAATCGAGAACCGGAACAGCTAGAATGTCTAAATTTTGCATGTCATTTGTCTCTTACAGTATATTCTAATTCTTGGGATTTTGAATCTTATTGGGGTAGTCCATCCTAGGAATGCTCTCGTTTTTGGGAAATAACTTAAAAATCAAAGCAGCTAGTAAATTCAATTTGGTATGTCGTTGTGTTTTGTGGTGAATTTTAATTCTTGTGATTGAACCTTATCGAATTAGCCCGTCCTGAGACCACCATAGGAATGTGTTCGTTTTGTGGGGGTGAGGTGGGGGTAATCTAGAAAAATAATATTAGGTATATCACTGTCTGTTGTGATATATTTTTCTGATTCTGAGTCTCACCATCCCAGCCTATCCTGGTCCCGCCAAAGGAATTTACGCGGTTTGGAGTAATAACGCGAGAGCAAGAAAGTAGAAATAGAATTAGAAGCTTGGATGATAACATGTGCAGAAGAAAGTCCAAATTTGGTTTATCGTTGCCTTTCACACATTTAAATTGCATACATCTACTTTAATAAATATATGTTTCATACATTTAAGTTACATACAGATAATAAAATGGTGTATTTTAAAAAGCTACGCTTTTTAGATTTACTTGTTAAACATTGATTTTAAATGCGAGAAATACACCATATTTCTGCTTTACCAACTGGTTCCTCAGACTTCATTAGATATTGACAATCCGAGTTTGTTTCCAAATTTTAAGTCCAAATTTTAAGTCGATTCTCATACTTTGTTACGATGTCACTGTGAATTTACTGCGAATTTAAGTTATATCCTTTACCCCCATTCTCCCCGTTTTCGAATGAGAAATACAAATTCTGACTCATTTACATTCTGTATATCATGATCGATACTATAAGTATGCAAAGATTCAGTCATCATCACCGAAGGGGTGGGGGCTTCTATCTAGAGGATCTGGAAAGACAAAACACGTGAGACAATTATTACAAAGATTGTCCTTCATATATTTCAAGTGTGAAATCTTGTTTTCTAAATATTGTCTTTCTCCTCCTATTCTTATTTTAGTGATATTTGGTGTTAATGTCCGGATAAGTTAGTTTTGAATTTTTTATTTGCGTTTCGAGTTAATGCGAATTATAAATAAATATAAAAATCAAACACAAAAAAATATGTATAAAAATTCGAAACTCTGCCGTTGCCCTCTTTCGAACATGATTTGGTATTTAGTATGGCAGCCTATTGACACACTATATATCTTTATGCTCTCTAACCTCGTTTCTTGGTGTTAGCTTTAGCGCTATTCCAATCTCACATTAGCTCACCCTATCAATCTTTTTCTGCACGACTAAGTCTTGTAGGCGCTTCACCATTTGCATATTTTCTGAACATTATTCTATACGGGGGATGCACCGATCGGTTCATTTGCCTTCCTCAGAGCATCAAAAATTTCGATCCATAGATGGTTCTGCTTCAGTAGCCGACAACAGACCACTAAAGCGTGATTTAATCACCGATAACTTCTTCAACCCGAGTTTGTAAATTTAACCATTAGGAGATCAATCGAAGCGTATGGCGACTTTTTTTAAAAGCACAATAGAATGTATAAATGAAATGCGTAATCAGAAGCCAAAAGATCATAGCATTCTGCAGTTTAATTACGCTGAAACTTTGAAACTGTTTTCTCGGTAATCTAAATGCTTTGAGAGCTGAGTTTATTTGAAATAGTAATGCTGATGAATTTCTTAAATGGAATTTTTTTTTTATACTTAGAAGCTCTGTCACCCCCCCCCCCCCTCCTCTTCTCTACGCTCATCAAGTTTTCGCTTGAAAATACTGAGTTTTCGATATGAATGGAAACTCGAGCAAAATGCACTATTAAAAAACACCATGGAGGTGAAGGAACTTTCTAAATCCATGGCTATAGCAGTCAGTTATAAACTATTGCTGTAATCATGGTGGTAAATGGACTGTCTAACTTCATGGTCGTAATGATGATGAGACTTTGCGAGGAGGATGACGTTCACGTGACCATTTAAATCATATAGGTAAACCATGGAGTTTAGAGAGTTAGTCATTTTACCTTCATAAAGTAAACACTGAAAAGCTTGTTTGGACAATAATGTCTGGTATAAAGATGCTATAAAGGAGACATAAGATTATAAGAAAAACGATTAGACGCAGAGTTTTAGAGGGGGGGGGGGACTCATGAGAATTTTTTGTTTAAGACAGCTATAATTTTTCCTAGGTGCCAATTAAACACAATGTAGTACATAGAAAGTTGGCATATATAATTTAAAGATACGTTATAATTAATATTTTCCTGAACTATGTAAACGTATTGCCTTTTGCAAGAGGTAACAACGAAACACATTTTCACATTTATAAATATTAATTTGCGTAATATTGAAAACGTGATTAATCCAACTTAAAGGAGTCAGGGACACAATCTTTTTCACCGGCATTTTGTAATAATTTTTTCCCCTCAAAGGTGTATCTGTATGAATATCACTTTACATATAAAAATTTCTTGAACAATTTTAAATTTTAAACGTGTTTTATTTTTGGCATGACTACTAAATTAATTGATTAATTTGCATAGTTTTTCCCTATTGTGCACGAAAAAAGGTGTCATGTAAATTTTCTGTTCAGGATTACAAAAATATTATTTAAAAAATTTTAATAACTTTAAAAATAAAAAAGTCTTTTTATTAAGAGTGATATTTTCTTTGAGGAAAATAGTGTCCAAATTTTTACTCAATATTAAACCCTGCAAACAATTAATTGAAATAGATCAGAGGAAATCTGTATAAAATTTCATATATGCAACTTGCAAGAAATTTTAGATTAAGTGGTGCTCAAAACGATTACATCACCTACATGGAATTTGATTGATAATAAGGACAGTAATACATTTAAAGTGATAAAGTGTTTAATATTGATGAAACGATGCATTGAAGAGGGGGTATGCAGTAATGCACGAACATTATTTATTTAGGAATGTCTGCATGAGAAGTATTCCAAAATGAGAAATAAGTTATATTCTTATTCTATTAAATATTTAATAATAAAAAGAAGAATGTGACATTCCTATTTTATTAAATACGAGCAGCATACTCGTTCTTCTTACGGAATATACAATATAAATAAACTTAAAATTCACAATATTGCAAATTCCTATACATTTCTAAATGACATTGTTGTTCGAAACATTCTATTTTTTTTAATAATATTTAATTTAATTCTCCTAAAATAAAGTATAAGAATCCCTGCGTCCTCTATACAAAATTAGTTTCACAAGCAGATCTAAAGAATAAAACGTCCCATTTGTAAACGAATTTACAAAATATATGAAATTGAATCAATATATGTCGAAATGAAAGAGCTAAAATTGTAGATATACTCATGCTACTTATATTCTCGAAGGAAGATATACCCGTATTCTCGTAGAAGATACACCGGTTATTACAATGTATGAGTTTGAAAAGCAGATGACGTAAGAAATTGAAAATATCAATATTCCCCGTAATCTTTAAACTCGAAGTTTATAATTGATATAAGCCCGTCAAAAATGTAATTCCGATAAAATTAATTTTATATACATTTCTTCATTATTTACATCGGAAAAGATTTAGTAAAATTGGGTTAATTGTAGAGAACTTGTGAAAAAATGTTTTGTGAATAGAGCAGCTTATAACAAAATTATCGCTTACAACCAGTTTTGGGGGAAAACAACCGAGCTTCATAGAACGGAAAGCAGAGCAGTTAATACCAGCAAGCGCTGTAAAAACTGCAGTTATAAGAGCATTTGTCAATGAAATATCACGGTATTAGAAGCAAAAATGATAATCGCATTGTGAAAAGTCAGCTTATGTTCTTGAAAAAATAAATCCGGAAAAATACGGATATGAACTTTTGTATGTTTATGTTTATTTAAAGGGTTAAACACAAGCCCATAAATTATGGCAATATTAAATGTCAAGAAATACGTCGTTCTACAACACGTATATTCAGAAATCTTACAAAAAATTAACTGGAGTGCTACTTAACTCGATTTCCTTATACCAGAACCCATTTTTAGTAGCTTTTTCTTTTCAAATTTTACGAGAAAAAATTTAGAAATTCGGTACCATGAGTTCAAATGATTACAATTATAGCGTGTTATCTTTCATTTTAAAGGGCTTGAAAAAAATATTTCGGTTGATACAGTGCTTGACAATGCACCCCCCGGGGTGGGGGCGCGGTAGCCCATTTGTTAGCGCGCTGGAGTTGCACTCGGTAGGCCCGGGTTCGATTCCAGCCACTGCCAAAACTGCCGCCGTGTTCACGCGGAGTACGATCACGTTAAACATGTGGGTCCGTAAGTCCTTCCGAGAGGTTGGTGGTAGGGGAAGGAGGGTACGGTCCCTGTGGATGCCTCCCCCACTGGGTTCTGGTCTAAATTGGGTGGCACTTCCCGGCAGTCCAAACAGTTACCTTACACCTTTCTGGTAGGTCGGGCGGTCTGGGTAACAACAACAACAACCCCCCGGGGTGGGGGGGAGGCGTGTAACTTGTCTCCGAGGAGAGGGTCTAATGACGTCACGATCAAAAAATTGTATCGCGGCTATTTTTCAAAACAATGATTGAAACTTTAAAGTCTTCTGATCACTGAACCATAAATAAACTCATTTATACATTACTATGCCAAATTTTGTTGTATGCTGCCATGTTAAAATAAATATAAATTTTCAAATACATTTCAAAGTTTTCGCTCGAATTTTAAAAAATTCTATCTAGTTCAAAATTTTTTGGTAACAAAGCCGGATATAAAGTTTCGTGAAAATCCATTAATGTTTGTGGCCGCTATCGGGTACACAAGAAACCGACCGCAGACAGACAGACATCACTCCAAAAATACTCTAAACTTATTCAGGAGGTCTTAAAACAAATAACGGCATCAAATTCTCGAAATTAAAAATTTTCTCGAAAACAATATTTTCTCAGTACTACGTACGAGAAAATAAAAAGTGATTAAGCCTACAATGACATAAAAAGTGATTAAGCTCACAATGACAGAATATATATATATATATATATATATATATAATATAATATATAATATTATGATAATTTGTGGGGTTTATATTTTAACATTTTAAACGTAAATGTACCAAGTTTCATATCTGTACTAAAACCATAGATGTTAATATGTATAACATCTATGATTGGGGTATCACTGGCTAAAATTGGAGCTTTATGAGAAATGTAAACACTTTTAGGCACTTATATCTACGATAGATAAAAATGCAAACAATTTTTACTTGTATAAGCAATAAAAGTAAAGACACATATCATATATAAAAAGGTCATTTAATCAAATAAAACTATCCTATAAGACGTACAAATGTTAACCTTTTGCTTACGGGTGGAACAGCGTCCATCCCAAACGAAGAACCTCTCAAAAAGACAGGTATTTGACATACCCTATCCCAAACAGTTCGACCTCCCCCCTTTGCAGACGTCTGCAAAGGGGGGGGGGGGTCGAACTGTTTGAGGTAGGGTATGTCAAATACCTGTCTTTTTGAGAAGTTCTTCGTTTGGGATGGCCGCTGTCCCACCCGTAAGCAAAAGGTTAACATTTGTACGTCTTATAGGATGGTTTTATGACCTTTTTATATATGATACGTGACTTTAATTTTATTGCTTATATATTGAAGTAGACGTGATACCACCTTAATTATTAATTTTTACTTGTTTTGTCGAAAATTGGGTACACTTTATGAATATATATATATAAAAAAATTCAATAAACTTTTTTTTCCCGAAAATTGAAGTTTTTGCCCAAAAGAGTTTTACCTCACTTTGTGCTTATTTTCACTCAAAATACCTTCGAAACTATAAAAACACAGTGGAAACTCCAATACAGTAGGGTATCCAGCTTCTAGATCAATAATTCGTTTTTACAAAGCTCTTATAGTTTTCAAGAAATCGTCTTGTTAAGTTCAAGAAGATTCTTCTTCTTCGACCCAGACCGTCTGACCTAACCGAAAATATATTTTATATGTTTGGACTGCCGGGAAGTTCCACCCAATTTAGATCGGAACTCAGAGGGGGGGGGCTGCATCCACAGAGACCGTACCCTACTTCCTCTACCACCAACATCTCGGAAGGACTTACGGATCCACATATTTAACGTGCCAGTACTCCGTGTGAACACGCGGGGACAGTTTGCTCGGCAATTCAATGATCTGCTCATGCCTCAGGAGAGTCGAGTGGTCTGGGTTTCCGACGGAGACAGTTTGGGCAGAGCCTGGAATCGAACTCAGGTCGTCCGAGTGCAATCCCCACACGCTAACCACTGAGCTGTCTAATCCCTCCCCCCTATGAACATTTTCTGTTTTTCAAGATTGTAATGCTTATATCTCGAAAACTAAAAGTGCTAGCTGTGAACTATTGAAAATACTTTATAGCCTTTTAAAAGTTCTTCAAGAATATATAATTAGATTTTGTGTTGGGTTCCTAGTTTCGGAAATATTGTGGTTAAAATTTTGATATTTTAATATTATGAGCTATTTTGTAATGGTGATTCTTATTTCGATATTTTGCTATTTTGAACTGTTTTGAAAATGTCTAAAGAAGACAAACCATCCACAAAGAAAAACGTTAAACTATTTCGGCTGCAACAGGAGCCACTGCTGGTTTTTTGGTTTGGGTTTCTCAAAAGAAAACAAAACATAAACCGGTTTTCAACAATGCAATGAATATTTTTACATCCAATATCTTTCGTTTTGTCACTAGGTATAGATTTATTGCTTTTAGTGAATTTTGATGTGTTCTGAATGACATACTCATTAGAATAATGTATTGGAAAATTTGACCCTCATATTTCGAAAATCAATGCACCGAGGGTTAATAAAGATTAGAAAAGCACTCTTCTTGATAGCAAAAGTTTCTATAAAGATATCAGTTGCTAAAATCGGATAAGGCAATTGTGAATTAGAAATGTTAATAATCATCGCTTGGATGGATAATACATGGCGAAGGCGAATACATATAACAAAAGCGATCGTTTTCTGTGATTAAATATCATTTAACAAAATATAACAAAATATAAAATGTTTTAGAAGCTAACATCACCCGGATAATCTAAGCTATCACCACCCGGATATAAACTAATATCACCCGAATAAGAAAACAGTGTAAAAAGTAAAGGCAGAAACAATTGTCTAAATATATTTTACTTTTAAATGTGGAAACCAATTTAAAGATTTGCTAAACTGAAACTAAGCAGATTGAACAAAGTTCGGTGATGATAGCGTGTTAATAAATTCGACGATAAAATAAAAATTAATTAAAAACATAAAATAAAATTACTTAAATAGGGAAAAACAATTCAGCAGATAAGGATAAAATTAACCAAATAGATAAAATGTAGTAATACATTCAAAAATATGATGTGGGCAGAACATGACTTTCCCTGCAGTCTTATATTCACTTTCTCTTTATTTTAATTCAATTTAATTAACTTTTAATTCAATTTTCCTTGTCATTTGGTAACTGGACTTATTTTCAGAGGTGGCGTAGCAAAATGCGAAAAAACTAAAATATCTCGAAAACGACTAGCTCTAATGTAGAGAGGTTGGTCTTATTCTTTTTATCGTTAAAATTTGCGTATAAAACAAGCATTTAGTGGATATATTTGAGAATACTTGATTTTTATTTTAGATTTTAACGATTTCTGCGGGCCATTTCGCAAGAAAAGGCAGGCTATTTTTTTCCGAATCGTACCAAAATCTAATCATCACCGAGACCTACAAGTGACTTATCTACCAAATTTTGTAAAATTTGATCAATTAATTTTTCAATTAGAGTGGATATAGGCAATTTTTGCGGGCCATTTCGCAAAAAAAGGCGGGTTGTTTTATCCCGAATCGTACCAAAAACTAATCAGCACCAAAGTCACACCCAAGTGACCTACCTACCAAATTTTATGAAATTCGGTTCATTAGTTTTTGAGATAGAGTGGATACATACATTGCACAAACAGACAGACACACAGGCACACACACAGAGACGTCACCCTGAAAATAGTTTTTCGTATTCTAGAGGTCTCGAATCGTGTAAATCCCTCGAAAACTCGAGATGCGATTTTCGGCATGATTCCAATACTTTCCCTATACCATGTATTGCAGGGAAAGTAAACATCTTATGTGGACAGCACGTGACTTTCCTTGCAGACTTATATCCACGTTCTATTCATTTTAATTAAATTTAATTCACTTTTAATTCAATTTTTGTTCTCATTTGGTAACTGGACATTTTCAAAGAAGGGATAGAGAAAATACGAGAAAACTAAAATATCTGGAGAACGGCGAGTCCTAGTGTAATGGGGTTGATCTTATTCTTTTCACCGTTAAAAATTACTTATAAAACAAGCATTTAATGGATATATTTGAGCATACACAGTTTTTATTTCATATTTTGAAGATTTTTGTGGGCCATTTTGCAAAAAAAGGCAGGTTATTTTTTTCCGAACCATACTAAAATCCAATCAGCACCAGGGTGACTCACAAGCGACTGATCGACCGAATTTTGTGAAATTCGGTCCATTAGTTTTTCAGTTACAGTGGGTACAGGTTTCGCGGGTCATTTCGCATAAAAAGGCGGGTTCTTTTATCCCGAATTGTATTCAGAACTAATCAGCACCATATTCGCCCACAGGTGACTTATCTACCAAATTTTATGAAATTCGGTCAATTAGTTTTTTAGTTAGAGTGGATACAATATCTGCACAGACAGACAGACAGACACACACACAGTCGTTACGCTAAAAATAGTTTTTTTCTTATTCTAGAGATCTCGAAACGCGTAGATCCGTGGAAAACTCGAGTTGCAATTTTCGGCATGATTCCAATATTTTCCCTATTCATTACCATGTATTGCAGGTAAAGTAAAAATTTGATGTGGGCAGCACATGACTTTCCGTGCAGACTTTCATCCACGTTCTCTTTATTTTAATCAAATTTAATTCACTTTTATTTCAACTTTCGTTCTCATTTGGTAACTGGACTTATTACTTTCCCTGCCTGCAATACATGGTAATGTATAGAGAAAGTATTGGAATCATGTCGAAAATCGCAACTCGAGTTTTCGACGGATCTACACGTTTCGAGACCTCTAGAATACGAAAAAACTATTTTTAGCGTGACGTCTGTGTGAGAGTCTGTGTGTCTGTCTGTCTGTGCAATGTATGTATCCACTCTAACTAAAAAACTAGTGGACCGAATTTCATAAAATTTGGTATGTAAGTCACTTAGGTGAGACCCTGCTGCTGATTAGTTTTTGGTAGGAATAGTAAAAACAGAACCTGCCCTTTTTTGCAAAATGGTCCGTAAAAATTCCATGTACCCACCCTAGCTAAAATACTAATTGACCAAATTTCTCAAAATTTGGTAGATAAGTTACTTTTAGGACACTCTGTGCTGATTAGATTTTGTTACGATTCGGAAAAGAACAACCTGCTTTTTTTTTACGAAATGGCCCGCAAAAATTACCAAAATCTGAAAAAAAAAAAAGACGACTACGTATGCTGAAATGTATCAATTAAATTATTGTTTTATACGCAATTTTTGACGAGGAAAAGACTATAACACACTCCATTATACTTTAGGACTAACCGTTCTCAAGATATTTGAGATTTCTTGCATTTTTGTTACGCAGCTATAGGGAAAATGTCCAATTACCAAACTAAAACAAAAATTGAATTAAAAATGCAAATTTAGTAATATTTGTTGCAAGTAAACTCAATCTAATGAAATATTAAAGAAATAAAGAATATCTGAATTTGAGTCTGCTGGGAAAGTCATATGCTGCCCACATCAGATTCTTTTCAAAGGTGGAGCAGAGAAAATGCGAAAAAACTAAAATATATCGAGAACGGCTAGTCCTAGTGTAATGGGGTTGGTCTTATTCTTTTTCTTCTTTAAAAATTACGTATAAAACAAGCATTTAATGGATATATTTGAGCATACGTAGTTTTTTATTTCAGATTTTAACAATTTTTGCGGGCCATTTTGAAAAAAAAGGCAGGTTATTTTCTTCTGAATCGTACCAAAATCTAATCAGTACAGGGTGACCCACAAGCAACTTATCTACCGAATTTTGTGAAATTCGGTCCATTAGTTTTTCATCTAGAGTGGATACAGTTTTTTGCGGGTCATTTCGCAAAAAAAAGGCGGGTTCTTTTATTCCGAATCGTACCCCAAACTAATCAGCACCAGATTCGCCCACAAATGACTTACATACGAAATTTTATGAAATTCGGTCAATTAGTTTTTTAGTTAAGAGTGGATACAAAATCTGCACAGACACACAGACACACACACAGTCGCCACGCTAAAAATAGTTTTTTCGTATTCTAGAAGTCTTAAAACGAGTAGATCCTTCGAAAACTCGAGTTGCGATTTTCGGTATGATTCCCATACTTTCCCTATACATTCCCAAGTATTGCAGGGAAGTAAAAAGTGATTGTAATAAAATAGAATAAAAATATAGAATTAAAAAATCTGATGTGGGCAGTACACGACTTTCTCTGCTGACTCATATTCATGTTCTCTTTATTTCTTCAATAATTCATTAAATTGAGTTTAATTTCACGAAATAAAACCGATAATTATTTTAAATGACACTGAATTTGCACTTTTAATTCAATTTTCGTTTTTATATGGTAACTGGGCTTATTTTCAAAGGTAGCGTAGCGAAAAGGCGAAAAAACTAAAACATCTCTATAACGGCTAGTCCTAGAGTAATGGTGTGGGACGTATTCTTTTCATCGTCAAATATTACGTATAAAATTAGCATTTAATTGATATATTTGAGCATACGTTTGATTTTGACGATTTTTGTGGGCTATTTCACAAAAAAGGCAGGTTCCTTTCTTTCGAATTGTATCAAAATCTCATCAGCAGCAGGGCAACCCACAAATGACTTATCCGCCAACATTTGTGAAATTTGGTCTATTAGTTTTATAGCTAGAGTGGATACAGACAGGCATTTTTTGCTGGCCATTTTGCAAAATAAGGCAGGTTCCTATTTTATACCGAATTGTACCAAAATCTAATCAGCACCAGGGTACCTCACAAATGACTTACCTATAAAATTTTATAAAATTCGTTCAATTAGTTTTTGAGATCGAGTGGATACAAAATCTGCATAGGCACACATACACACACAGCGGCGCGGTAGAAAGTGGTTAGCGCACGGGAATTGCACTCGGTAGACCCGGGTTTGATTCCCCCGCAGCCAAAACTTCCGCCGTGTTCACCCGGAGTACGATCACGTTAAACATGTGGGTCCGTAAGCTCTTCTGAGAGGTTGGTAGTATGAGAAGGATGGTACGGTCCCTGTGGATGCCTCCCCCATTGGGTTCTGGTCTAAATTGGGTGGCTCTTCCCGGCCGTCCAAACAGTTACCTTACACATTTCTGGTAGGTCGGATGGAGTTGTACTCGGTAGGCCCGGGTTCGATTCCAGCCACTGCCAAAACTGCCGCCGTGTTCATGCGGAGTACGATCACGTTAAACATGTGGGTCCGAAAGTCCTTCCGAGAGGTTGGTGGTAGGGGAAGGAGGGTAAGGTCCCTGTGGATGCCTCCCCCACTGGGTTCCGGTCTAAATTGGGTGGCACTTCCCGACCGTCCAAACAGTTACCTTACACATTTCTGGTAGGTCGGATGGTCTGGGTCTAAACAACAACAACTAACAGACACACAGACAGATGGGGCGCGGTAGCCCATTGGTTAGCGCGCTGGAGTTGCACTCGGTAGGCCCGGGTTCGATTCCAGCCACTGCCAAAACTGCCGCCGTGTTCATGCGGAGTACGATCACGTTAAACATGTGGGTCCGAAAGTCCTTCCGAGAGGTTGGTGGTAGGGGAAGGAGGGTACGGTCCCTGTGGATGCCTCCCCCACTGGGTTCCGGTCTAAATTGGGTGGCACTTCCCGACCGTCCAAACAGTTACCTTACACCTTTCTGGTAGGTCGGACGGTCTGGGTTTCAACAACAACAACACACAGACAGACGTCACGCTAAAAATAGTGTTTTCGTGTTCTATGGGTGTCAAAACGTGAATATCCGTCGAAAACTCGACTTGTGATTTTTGGCCTGATTCCAATACTTTCCCTATACATTACCATGCATTGCAGGGAAAGTAAAAATCTGATGTGGGCAGCACATGACTTTCCCCGCAGTCTTATTTATATTCGCGTTCTCTTTATTTTTACAATAATTAATTGAGTTTAATTGCACAAAGTAACATCTGTGTGTGTGTGTGAACGTGAAGTCTGTGTGTGTGTGTGATTGTGTGTTTGTCTGTCTGTGCAATGTATGTATCCACTCTAACTCAAAAACTAACGGACCAAATTTCATAAAATTTTATTGGTAAGTCATTTGTGTGTGACCCCGGTGCTGATTGGATTTTGGTACTATTCGAGATAAAAAGAATCGGCCTTTTTTTGCGAAATGGCCCTCAAAAATCTCATGTATCCACTTTAGCTAAAAAAACTAATTGTCCAAATTTCACAAAATTTTGTAGATAAGTCACTTGTAAGTTACCCTGATGCTGATTAGATTTTGGTACAATTCAGAAGCGGAAAATCTGCCTTTTTTTACGAAATGGTCCGCAAAAATTTAAAAAAAAAAGACTACGTATGCTCAAATGTATCCATTAAATGCTTGTTTTATACGTAATTTTTGACGAGGAAAAAAATATAACCAACCACTATTACTCTAGGACTAACCGTTCTCGAGATATTTTAGTTTCTTTTTTGCGGTTTTGTCACGTCGCTTTTGAGAAAATGCCCAGTTACCAACTAAAAAGAAAAATTGAATTAAAAGTACAAATTCAGTGTTATTTTTTGGAATTGAACTCAATTTAATGAATCATTAAAGAAATAATGAGAAAATGAATTTGAGTCTGTAGGGAAAGTCATGTGCTGCCCACATCAGATTTTTTATCCTGCATCTAGATAGAAGATTTCGTTAATTATAAAAGAAATTAGGAACAATTCATAATTTGGAACAAAAAAAAGCGAACTATATCTCTATGAATGTAACTATTAGTGGTTATGGTTCACCAATGCTAGAGATAACCTTAATAATGACTATTGTATGCACAGTGTATCTTGATATAAGGTGTCCATCACACCCTTTTTACACCTTCGATTCTTATTCGAGCCCTGAAGCCGGAACTAATAGTTGTAATCTATCAAAATAATTATAGGGAAGCATGAATGTAGTACTGCATTTAACTGGACTCATCTTAAATTGCCCAGTTAATGAAAGATAATCGATGTAATCTTATTTAGGCGAAGCAAGTACGAAAGATAAAACCGTCTCAAACTTGAAACCGGAGATACTTTGTTCTAGTGATGGGCGCATCTCTTTTCTCGAACTCGTATATCGAATTCGAATATTAACCAGATCTCAGATATTCGAATGCACCGAATACTTATTTCAAATTCTTAATAAATAATATTTACATTTATTAAATATTATTAATTATTAGTATTAAATAAATTTATATAAATTAATTATTAGTATTAAATTTAAATTTTTTACAGTATTTTTTTTGTTTTAGATGCTCTTAACGACGATATAATTAAATAATTGTAAATACTTCTCACCTACTGCAGATTTTTATTTAAGAAACTAAGCGTTTGAACCATGCAGGTAAAAGTAAGGAGTTAAATCTTCATATTAAGAAAACGCCATATTGTTCGAGACAATAATTTAGGTGGCGCTGGGATAAGCTAATTAATCCTGTATTGTATGCATTTCTATGGCGAAAGACCTAAAATATTTATTTAAATCGTCAATTTTGTAAAAATTAATTATTAGTACAACGTAAAGAATAACTGAAGCAATAAAGAATATTCCTACGTATTCAAAATTATTTTACTTTCCAATTCATTTTTATCTCCACATATTCTGTATTCTATCCTACAACTATGAAAAAATACTGGTTAATTATACTCATAATTAAGGAATCCTTAATTTAAAAATAATTAAAAATACATATACTAAATACTATGCCTTTTTATAGTGTCAACTAACAATAGCAACTACTTTACAAACACTAGCGACACCTAGATATAATTCTCAAAGCATTATGACATTTTCAAGCGTTTCATCCATAGGAGTTTTATCTTCTTCTTTCTAACTCCATGGTTTGAACACGTTCAGAATCTAGAGCCTCTTCTTCTTCTTCTTTTTTTCCCCCCAAATTAGATTAAAAGTGCTAAAGCGTCGTTCTTGAAAAACTGTTGACGGCACCGTGATTAAATACTTCAGATAAGCTTGATATAAATATGCTTGGGATATGTTTAATAAAATGCTCAAGGTATATCTTTAGAGAATTAAAAAGTAGCATGAACTCAATATTTATACAATTTTATACTATCTGCGTGGTATTCCACGCTGACTAGTACATAAAAAACAGAAGGATCGGCCCATGGGTGGTGTTATCTGCAATGGGAGCGCGATCCAAACTTTTAATCATTGCAAACTTTTTAATTTTACTTCCCAGTTGTATTAAAATAAAAACCAGCTTTAAAAATAGGATTTAAAGAATAAGATCAAAGTATTTTTCTATCGACGTCTCAACCCTATTGCTTTTCATGCACATCGACATTTCAAAATCCCAATTGGAAACCCAAATCCATTTGGCACGGGCGATAAAATCTAAATAGAAAAAGAACATTAGCGAATTCAAAATATTCTGAAATGTGTTTTTATTATATCATACGTTATTGGTTTTATGAAAAATGGTATGACGTGAAACATCTTCAACTGCACACAATGCAGGGAAGATAAGCAAGAAACGGTAAACGAGTTTACACTTCCTTATAGATACTGAATAGCGATGTATAATTTATGAATCGTATATAATGTTATCATAAAATGCCATCAAAATCGTTTTAAAAGGTGGTATTATTGCTGTTCGAAACATTCTTTCTTAAATGTTTTAATATCCATCTATTTTTAATATCTTTCTTTGAAACAGTTATTAACCTCCATTTGTGCATCCTATTTTGAACATTATAATATGTTACGAAGAACTTTGCAGATTACGATGCGCATTTGTTAAACATTAGAATATGTACTCGGCATGGCCCGAGATTTAAAGCAGGCATGGGAGCCCATAAAAATGAGTAGAAGTGGGCAAAGTTAGTGAAGCAAACTGAAGGCTAAGACGTACAACACTGACTAGCTTGATGCTCATATTTTTAACCTTGAACACCCAAAGGGGGTCATTGTCCCCCTCTCCTATACACGTCCAAGAAAACAGAAATCAATTGAATTCATTAAAATTTTCAAAAGGCGTAGTCCCCTGGATGATAAGATAATACCATAGTGTTACAAATATGTAAAATGCTTCACTGCGTTTTGACTACCCGTGAGGAGAAAACACTTTTATATGTAACAATTGCTATTACGTGAAAGTAGCGTTGCCATACCTTGGCGCCGTTTTCGGGGACATGGGTCAGTGGTTGGAAAAACTACTTTATTATTGTAGTGAGCTACAACTACAACTACATTATGACAAATGTAGTTAACCACAACTACAACAACTTTTTTTAAAAATTAGTGACTACAAACTACTTTTGAAATGTAGTCACTACATAACCACTTTTATAAGACGAATTTTGCCGCAGCTTCAATTTTTACCAAAAGTTGAGGATGTGGGTATACTGCAGTAATTTAACATACTTATTCTGAATAATTAAAATTTACTGATTCCCAAATTTACTGATCAACTTGCAAACCTTTACGCTTTTACCCTCTTCTGAAAACAGTATAATAAAACAAAAATATACACTTTAAAATCAGAGACAACCAAAATAGGTTTAAAAGTCCTTTAATAAAATCTCCTTTCCTCGACGTACAATAATTACACGGCCAAAGCGCTTTCGGGCATCACGAAGCCCTTCATCAGTGCCAAAGCCACCGAACTTTTAAACCTATTTTTGGCTGTCTTTGATTTTAAAGTTTAATTAAAGTTGACGAGTATCCATTTTATTTATTAAAAGTATAAAATAAAATAAAAGTAAAAACTATTTATTTAAAAACATGTTTGTTTACTTTTAGTAGAATTTGCATTTCGAAATTGCAATTAGATAAGCAGAATCTTTACGCTTGGCACTTTGCAAATCGTACATCGTTGCGCAGAACACTAAATTTCGTACAAATGAAGAAAGGGTGATCACATGATATGCAGAATAGCACCTTGTTTGTTTCCCGAAGTAACGTTAAAAGTGGCGTCCAAACTCGATACAAACTACTGATTTATTGGATCGCGCTTCTTGCTACACTACTTATTACTTTCCTTATATACATAATGTATAAGGAAAGCATTGTGACGGGGTCGAAAATTCGAATCCGAGTTTTCGACGGGAGAGCACGTTTCAAGCATCCCTGATCACGAATCAAACATTTTTGAAGTGATGTCTGTGTGTGTGTGTGTGTGTGTGTGTCAGTGAGTCTGTGGAGACGATAACTGACGAACGAATGAATCGATTCAAACCAAATTTGGTACAAAAATCACAATCCGTAAACACTGGAAGCCTATTGTTTTTATACGCAATCGAATGTTCAAAACCCCCCTAAATTTTCGAATGAAATTTTGAAAAAATCGTCAAAAAATCAAAACCACTAATAAAGTTTCGCAAATAGACATTTCTTATGCAATTTTTCATTAGGAAACGATTGGCATAAATTTTAGAACGCTAACATGAACTGTTCTCGAGATATTACACATTTTTAAAGAAAATTATCAAAAAGTCATATAAAATAATAAAAAAAATATTTCCTATTGAGAACCATGTTCACTTTTCATACATAATACCATGCGATAAATTGGGTGACATCATTCTCGTGGATCTAGCTCGTTCCATTCATGAAAAAAGATACTTTGAGTAATACTTTTGTATTTAAACGCCAATAGTCATTTATCTGCTGTAATAATAACTTATTTCTTCGTCCATAACGCTTGGCGATATTTTGGCAACGAATTTGGCGGAATATCGCCAACTTGGCGACTTTTTGAAATGTTGCCAAATTAGCGAGAATCTCGCCAAATGGATGAAAATGATGCTAAATCAATGAAAATGACGACTCATTGTCGAAAATTCAATATCTTTGAAAGAATATAAGTATCTACTATAAGAAAAACCTATTTTTTTATTGTAAAAGTAGTAAATTCATTACATTATATAAGGAAAGTCATGTATTGCCCACATCAGATTTTTTTTAAAAGTAGCGCGTTACACTACAAACAACGAGAAAAAGTTGTGACTACTGTAGTTTCGCTACTTGTAGCGCGCTACTTCCCACCACTGGCATTGGTGAAAAACCCAGACCACACGACTGATCCGAAAGCTTACAGTAGCTATTTGTGTGGCCGGGCCACTGGCATGGGTGACATATTTGGCTAAATATCGCCAACTTTACGACTTTTCGCGAGTTTTTGATCACTAGAACTTTCTAGAAATATCGACTAGTTTCGATAATACCCTCTTTCTAGAAATTTCTAGAGACGAACGATATCAGGAAGTAAGTCATCGTTGAGTTGAGAGAGTAAGTCATCGTTGAGAGAGTGAACGTGATATTGAAGTGAATTGTGAAATACGTCAGTGTATTGAGAACAGAATCTTCTGTTTTGTGAATTCATTTAGCATCGATTTACAGAATAAATAAAAAAACCCTTCTTTTAAGCGATATAGAGAGACGGAATCTGACACAGGCAATTTGATAAAGACACATTTCAAAAAATAATTTCTTCTAAAATTTAAATTCGAAGAGGAGAGAATGCTCCACGTTAAAAAGTTCAAAATTGAGACTGTTTGGAAAAAACACTTGGCTGATCGATATAAATTTGAATTTTGGTAACATTATGGGTCGTATAAGGGAAAATAGGAAGAACATTGTATTGCAATATTTCGTATTTTAAGGGTTTCTCTCTCTGAAATTGAATTATTTAAAAATTGACGTGATATTAAAGTGAATTGTGAAATACGTCAGTGTATTGAGAACAGAATCTTCTGTTTTGTGAATTCATTTAGCATCGATTTACAGAATAAATAAAAAAAACCCTTCTTTTAAGCGATATAGAGAGACGGAATCTGACACAGGCAATTTGATAAAGACACATTTCAAAAAATAATTTCTTCTAAAATTTAAATTCGAAGAGGAGAGAATGCTCCACGTTAAAAAGTTCAAAATTGGGACTGTTTGGAAAAAACACTTGGCTGATCGATATAAATTTGAATTTTGGTAACATTATGGGTCGTATAAGGGAAAATAGGAAGAACATTGTATTGCAATATTTCGTATTTTAAGGGTTTCTCTCTCTGAAATTGAATTATTTAAAAATTAACAATCTACGGGATGTGCATATTGTGAGACTATTGATTTACCACTAGTATTCGACTAGTAAACTATTTTAATACTATTCATATTCATAGCGTTATTCAAATTATCACTTCCCCCATATACTGCAAGCTGATTGAAAATTCAGGCACATCACATTTTAAAATCATGTACGTACCCGAGAAATTGAAAAAATAGATTTTTTTTTTCTGTTAGGCCTCCTATACCTTCAAACATAGATCAGAAATATCGTCTGCTGTTTTTAACAAGTCAGACGATCATCAATGGAAGGACATGACGCCTTCCCAAAGAGAAGGAATTTTACTATCCCTACAATACATGGCAATGTATAGGGAAAGTATTGAAATCGTGTTGAAAATCTCAACTCGCGTTTTCGACGGATTTACATATTTCGGGCACTCAAGAATCCGAAAAAAACTATTTTTAGCGTGATGTCTATGTGTATGTGTGTGTGTCTGTGCAATATATCCACTCTAACTCAAAAACTAGTTGGCCAGATTTAATAAAATTTGGCGGGATGTAAATCCCTTATGGGTTATCCTAGTGCTGATTTGATTTTGGTACAAGTGTGAAAAAGGAAACATGTTTTTTTTTTTATTTCTATATTTTGAAAATGGCCTTAAAAATCTTCAAAATTTGAAATTAAAGACTACATATGCACAAATGTATTAATTAAATGAATGCTTGTATCATCGTAATTTTTGATGACGAAAATGATAAAAGCAACTCCATTATTTTAGGATTAACCATTCTCGAAATATTTTAAATTTTGCACTTTTTTTAAACATCGCCTATGGAGCTACTGTCCAATCGCCAAATGAAAAGGAAAATTGAATGAAAACTGTAAATTCAGTGCAATTTCATATAAATATTATCATATACAATTAAAACATTATCTTGTACAATTAAGCTCAATTTAATGAATTACAAAGGAAATAAAAAGAAAATAAACTCGAGTCTGTAGTAAAAGTCATGTGCTGCTACACATCAGATTTTTATTTTTATTTATGGGGGGATGCAAGTTACCCTCCCCCCCTCCCCGTGGGGATACATTGTCAAGTATGATATTCAAACGAAAGATTTTTTCAAGCCCTTTAAAGTGAAGGGTAACACGCTATGACTGTAATAATTTGGACCCACTATACCTATTTTTTTTAAAAAAATTTGTAAAATTTGAAAAAGAAAAAAAATTAGTTGTTTGGTATGGGAAAGTCGAGTTGAGAGCCACACTCTAGTTATCTTTTATAGGAAACAATGCATGCACCATAACCATAAATGACTTTCTTGGATCAATTCAAAAACGTTACACTTCTAAATTCATTGTTAATCCATATTATGAAAATTCTCTTCAGTACTAGCTTTTTCAGTTTTCGGTGTCTTAAAAAGTCGGTTTTACGTCGCTATGATGATTTCTAACACTTTACAACATAGTTGAAGAGTGTTTATGACTGTTAATTCTGTCTGTCTGTCCGTTAGCACGATAACTGCCGTAAAAATGATTTTTTCAAAATGAAATTTTAGTATGTTGTTGAGACGGTCTGTGGGACATATGGGAATGTAAATGAATAATATCACCCAATTAGTTTTGGATTGAACCCGGGTTGAAAAAATGAAATACATTAAACCCTATGGGACCTATTTTTTCAAACATTTTCTAAGCGAATTTAAAATTCACAAATTGCTTCGAAAGTTTTAGAAAGTTTCGAAAGGTAGCACGTTTGATCTTATTAAATACAAAGCAATTTAAAAAAATATATAAACTTTTTAACACTTTACAACATAGTTGAAAGTGTTTATGACTTTGTTCATTCTGTCTGTCTGTCTGTTCGTTCGCACGATAACTGCCGTAAAAATGGCTTTATCAAAATGAAATTTTAGTATGTTGTTCAGACGGTCTGTGGGACTAATGGGAATATAAATGAATAATATCACCTAATTAGTTTTGGATTGAACCCGGGTTGAAAAAATGAAATACATTAAACCCTATGGGACCTAATTTTTCAAACATTTTCTAAGCGAATTTAAAATTCACCAATTGCTTCGAAAGTTTTAGAAAATATTCAAATTATCCCATAAAAAAATATGAAAAAATTTTAGCAAAATATATTCAGTAGTTTTTTAAATAAATATTAGGATAATAATTACACCGTTTATATGAAGAGATCACGTGACCATTATACGAAGAGGTCACGTGATCCACTTCAAAATAAAATATGGCATCCATCTTGTGTCAAAATCGTGATTTTTAAAGTTCTTTTTAATTCATATTGAGTGTTGTATCCGTTCTAAAATCACTTTATTTTTGCTTAAATTCTGTGCATCTACATACTGAAACAACGCAATTACAATATATTTGAGTTTAAATGATCATCAAACTTTGATTATTTCTACAACGAAGTCTAATTTTCACTTATGGAGAATGTAAACATCATAAGATGTAGAATGAGTTGTTGTTGTTGAGACCCAGACCGTCCGACCTACCAGAAAATTGTAAGGTAACTGTTCGGACGGCGGGGAAGTGCCACCCAATTTAGACAGAAACCCAATGGGGGAGGCATCCACGGTAGAATGAGTTGTGTAAGAATTGCTGCATTTCTTTAACGCAAAATTATTTAGCTCATGAAGTCTGCAATATAGCTGATATGAATGAAACGTTCATTGATTTTACACTGAGAAGAAGACGATTTTTTCGATAAAGTTTTAAGCATAGAGTTTAATTACTTGTACCTCCATGGTTTTAAGTTTTTAGATAAAATAAATTATTATAGTATTGTGATGAAAGAAAGTAATGGATAAAAGTTTATGAATGAAATGTTGCTTTTATAGAAAGAGCGGTGCGATTTATATTTCGATGACGTCATTTGAATAAAATTCATCTGTTTTCGATGAAGTGTTCAAATATAATAAATTAATATAGTATTGTGATAATTTTAAAAATATTACCGAAAAATGTATCGCATTTTAGAGATGTTTAAACCGGACAATTTATATTTCAATGCCGTCATTTGAATGAAGTTCATTTTTTTCGATGAAGTGTTCAAATATAATAAATTAATATAGTATTGTGATAATTTTAAAAATATTACCGAGAAATGTATCGCATTTTAGAGATGTTTAAACCGGACAATTTATATTTCAATGCCGTCATTTGAATGAAGTTCATTTTTTTCGATGAAGTGTTCAAATATAATAAATTAATATAGTATTGTGATAATTTTAAAAATATTACCGAGAAATGTATCGCATTTTAGAGATGTTTAAACCGGACAATTTATATTTCAATGCCGTCATTTGAATGAAGTTCATTTTTTTCGATGAAGTGTTCAAATATAATAAATTAATATAGTATTGTGATAATTTTAAAAATATTACCGAGGAATGTATCGCATTTTAGAGATGTTTAAATAAAATTGCATTGAAGTTGGAAAGTGTTTCATAATCAATATTTTATGCAGGATTGATCTTTCTTGTTTACGTTACCTACAGTACATGGTAATGTATACAGGGAAAGTACTGGAATGGGTTTTAAAATGGTTACTTAAGTTTTCGACGGGCCGAGACTTTAGAATACGAAAAAAATATTTTTAATTTAACGTCCGTATGCGTGTTTTTGCAATGCATCTATCCACTCTAGCTCAAAAACTATTCAACGAATTTTCACAAAATTTGCTTAGTAAGTCACTTGAGGGTTATCCTGGTGTTAATTAAATTTTAATATCATTTTATTTTCTTATTTGCGAAATGCCCCATAGAAATCCTCAAAATCTGGTATAAAACACAAAATATGCTGGAAGTATTAATTAATGCTTGTTATAGCTTTGTGACAGCAGAAAAATAAGGCCAGCCCCATTAACCGTTCTTGAGACATTATAGTTTTTCAACATTTTTGCAAATCCACCCATTTAAAATACGTTCAGTATTGAAATAAAACTAAAATTTCGGTCTAATTTTGAATAAGTATCCATGTCATAGTGTCCAATTAAACTCAATTTAAGACAAAAAGGAGAAAATGAGTCTGCGCCTATAGGAAAAGTCATATACTGCCCACATCAGATTTTTTTTCTATAAATTGTCCTTCTATAATTTTTATTTATTTAAAGTTTCCTTCTATAATTTTCTGGCGTTTAAAAGAAATGTTCAGTCAATGTACTTCCTTGTTGTGCATTTACAAGATATATTGATAAACAGGATGTACGTTCATGTAAAAGTTGTTGCCGCAGTTTAAAATATAAATGCAAAAATAAATAAATAAATAAAATGTGATCTAAGATCCTACGACATACGGTTTTGGAGTTTTATAATAGTTTTTTAAGGAATTATTAAGTAAAACAGTAACTAAATGTTTTAAGTTATTTTTTAAATGTTCAGGTAAAAGAATGTAACGTTAAGCGTTTAGAATTTTTTTTCTCCAAATATTATATAAATAGATAAAAATAATGATATAGAAATTATTTAATATGTCCTGCATTGATTTTTTTCAATTCAGAGATTTATTTACCTTTGAAAACACTTCCTGAAATTATTTTGCTAAATATGCTTCAATATCCTTCAAAAATATAAACACGTTTAAACTGTACCATAGGAAAATTTTGTTTTGCTGATGGCAAAAGTTTTGCAATACCATTGTTTATACTAAAAAATATTTTAAGCATCTATTTACCAGGATCTACTATAGTTAGAGACTAGATAATAACTGATTTGGATTTAGCATCAAATTCTGTAGGAATTCGGGTTGGACACCAAGAATTTGCACTTCCTGTTATTTTTCCAGTTGTGGTTCAAAAAAATTTCTTGAAACATTTATTTGTCATTGGTTATAGATAGAGCTTAGAGGATTACTGTTATGGATTCAACACAAATTCTGGAGGGGGCAAGGGGACTCACTAAAGATTTATATTTCAGGTTCTGAAGATGTCGCTTCCGGTTCAAAGATTTACATTTTCCATGCAATATCAACTTTTTAGGATCGTCTATATAGATAGAGCTTAGATGACGACCTGTATGAATTTAGCATTAAATTCTAAAGAGGAAACTACTAAAGATTCACTAAAGATTTGTACTCCCAGTTTTTTTTTCTTTTTTCGTTTGGAACTCAAGTTTTATTAAGATTGGTTTTAGATAGAACTTAAATAATGACTCATCAGATTCAGAATCCAATTCCAGAAGATTCCATAAGGATTTCTACTTCTGGTTCTTTTCCCAATTCCAATTCAAAATTTTCCTTTTCCTTGAAACATTTATTTCTCAGAATTGGCCATGGAGAGAACTTATATGATAACTGATATGGATTCAGCTTCAAATTCCTTAGAAAATAAAAAAGATTCACTAAAGCTTTGAACTTCCGGTTCTTTTCCACTTCCGACTCAAAATTTATCTCAAAGCATTTTTTGAAGGGATAAAGCTATAGTTAAAACTTAGATGCGGGCTGATTAAATATCGAATTTCGTAGAAGGTGATGGAGTTTAATAACGATTTTCACTTCTGATTCTTCATATGACTGTGCGAAATAAATGGGAAGAGTTAACTGCTTGAATACTTAATAGTTCCGTAAAAATGTAAAATTCCGTACACACCACTTTCCATACCTTATGAAGGCTCTTCTTGTTCTACATAAAAAAATTCTAAATGGCACCTGTTTCGTAACATAACGTCGCCAGCAACTAACTTTCTTCATTCAGAAAATAAATGGATAACAAAAACAGAATGATGAATAATGCGCAACAGGTTGATGTATGATATAAAATAAGAGAATGAAAGAAAATAAATAAAAATTGAAGATGAATGATAGCGCATTTGCTTCCTAGTTTTTCTTATTTGTAACTAACGCTGCTTGGCATGTCCATCAATTAGGAGAAACATTATTATCATTAAACGAATTAATTATAATATCAGCATGTGTATATGAAGAAACAAAAATGGCTCACCATGTAATTTGTTTCTTCAAAATGTAAAATTAACAATATTTATTATATTTTGTAATTTCCTTCTTCCGAAGCATTAATCCAATACTTTCTAGGAAGAATACCACTTTTCTGAAAATGATAAGTCAGAGACAGGGGACAAACTAATCATTATGCATGCTTTATCGGGTACAATTACCTGCGTAGTCTTTAACAATAACACCTATTCGTGTCTTACTACATCTGTTTTTTAACACTTTACAACAAAGTTGAAAAGTGTTTATGACTTTGTTCATTCTGTCTGTCTGTCTGTCTGTCAGTCCGTCTGTCCGTCCGTTAGCACGATAACTGCCGTAAAAATGGCTTAATCAAAATGAAATTTTAGTATGTTGTTCAGACGGTCTGTAGGACCTATGGGAATATAAATGAATAATATCATCCAATTAGTTTTGGAGTGAACCCAGGTTGACAAAATGAAATACATTGAGCCCTATGGGACCTAATTTTTCAAACATTTTTTAAGCGAATTTAAAATTCACAAATTGCTTCGAAAATTTTAGGTAATAGTCAAATTGTTCCATAAAATATATAAAAAAAATTCAGCGAAATATATTCAGTAGTTTTTTAAATAAAAATTAAAATAATAATTACACATCTTATATGAAACGATCACGTGACCATGATATGGAACGATCACATGACCCACTTCAAAATGATACATGGCATCCATCTTGTTTCAAAATCGTGATTTTTTAAAGTTCTTTTTAATTCATATTGAGTGTTGTATCCGTCCTAAAACTACTTTATTTTTGCTTAAATTCTGTGCATCTACATACTAAAACAACACAATGACAATCTATTTGAGTTTAAATTCTCATTCAAATTTGATTATTTCTACAACTAAGCCTATTTTTCACCTATGTAAAATGTAAACAGCAAAATATGTAGAATGAGTTGTATTAGAATTACTGTATTTCTTTAACACAAAATAATTCAGTCCATGGAGTCTGCATGGCTGATATGAATGAAATATTAATTGATTTTATAAACAGAAGGACGATTTTTTTCGATGAAGTTTTAAACATAGAGTTTATGAATTGCAGCTCCATGGTCTTAATTTTTAAATAAAATAAATTATTATAGTATTGTGATAAATGAAATCCTGCTTTTATAGAGAGATCCAGGCGTGTTATTTTTTCTATGACGTCATTTGAATTTATTTCAGTTGTTTTCGATGAAGTTTTCAAATATAATAAATTATCGTAGTATTATGATAGTTTTAAAAATATTACCGTGGAATGTATTGCATTTTAGAGATATTTAAACCAGGCAGTTTATATTTCAATGCCGTCATTTGAATGAAGTTCCTTTTTTTCAATGAAAGCTTAAGTTTTCAAATATAATAAATCAATGTAGTATTGTGATAAGTTTTAAAATATTACCAAGGAATGTATTGCATTTTCGACTTTTTTAAATAAAATTGCATTGAAGTTGGAAAGTGTTTCATAATCAATGCTTTAAGCATGATTGATCTTTCTTGTTGTTAATTGCATCAAACTATATCCCCTCCTATTCAACTTATCTTTATCTCATATTAAGATGGGGTGCCTGCTAAGGCCCTAGTTATTTTTCCTTTTCGAAGGCTGCCCCTTCCCCTCCTCCAATTCCTATTCGATGTAAACTCTATCCTTTTATGAAACTCATTTTTCTATAATTTTTTGATGTGAGCACCATCTATACTTGGGGTTTCTCTGGTGGAAATCGGAGCGTTACGAAAAATGTAAACACGTTAGGCGCTTATACCCAGTGGTCGGAAGTAGCGCTCTACAATTAGCGAAACTACTGTAGTCACTATTTTTTCTCGCAGTTTGTAGTTGTAACGCGCTACTTTTAAAAATAAGTAGTGTAAAAATAAGTAGTGCGCGATACAATAAATCACTAGTTTGTATCGAGTTTGGACGCTACTTTTAACGTTACTTCAGTAAACAAAGTGCCATTCTACATATCATGTGATCACCTTTTCTTCATTTGTATGAAATTTAGTATTCTGCGCAGCGATGTGCGATGAATGGCTGCAGGGATGCTGCAGGGTTAGGAAAGCCATTGCCTCACGAAGTTGATTTTTTATATGGATATATTAAGATGTGTTATTTCCCAAAAGATCCTGCTTATCTGATTGCAATTGTGAGATGCAAATTCTACTAAAAATTAACAAACATGTTTTTAAATAAATAGTTTAACTTTTGTTTTATTTTATACTTTTAATAAATAAAATGGATACACGTTAACTTTAATTAAACTTTAAATTCAAAGACAACCAAAAATAGGTTTAAAAGTCCTTTAATAAAATATCCTTTCTTCGACGTACAAAAATTACACGGCCAAAGCGCTTTCGGGCATCACTATGCCTGAACTGTGGCGAACTACGCCACTGCTGAAGGGCATAGTGATGCCCGAAAGCGCTTTGGTCACGTAATTTTTGTACGTCGAGAAAAGGAGATTTTATTAAAAGACTTTTATACCTATTTTTGGTTGTCTTTGATTTTAAAGTTTAAACAGAGTAGATGAAAATATACGTATTCAAGTACGTATTTATGTGCCACCAGGCATGTTTATAGATTGATTTGAATATAAAATCTCGTCAAATCTATTGTATAGGTTTAATTTATATTCCATCAAGCAAGTTAGTAAAATAATTTGATATTTTCATGGGAAGTGGTCGGAGTATCCCGATGAAATCGGGATGAAAACTAAAAGTGCTAGCTGGTTTTAAAAAGTTAGTGAGTCATTTGTGGCATTTTGAAAGCCTGTAAACGAAACAAATGAGTCTGAAAAAATCGATTAAACTGATTGAACTTTACTGGAATTTTATTTTATGAAATGTTATTCACGCAAAATGTTATTCAATGTCAATTCTCTCTCTTTGCTACAGAAGTTTAAAATGGGGGTTTCACCTGGGTACATCTGTAACCCCTATCCTTGAGCCCTTGAGTCAAAGTATATTAAGACCAATTTAGTTTTACTATTTTTTTATCTACACCAATTAATATTAACTTCGTATTATCTCTCATGTATTTTCGTTCAACATCTTTGACGGTCTTGTTCTCGGCTGCAAGAACACGGGTAGAGTACTGAAAGTTGTCATTCAGTTTTATCTCGCGGAACATTTTTATCTATCAAAGTTCGTCATTTATTTACGTCAAGACTATGTGTTTACCCTTTTCGTGCATTTTCTTTACGAACTGCGATTTAGTGTTTTCAGATGAAATCTAGTTTTAACGCGTCAATCCATGCATAATACTATACGAGTTGTTTGTACGTCATTTATGAGAAGAAATAGTAAAAATCTGATGTGGCCAGCATATGATTTTCCATGCGGACTCAAATTAATTTTTTCTTTATTTCTTTAATAATTCATTAAATTGAGCTTAATTGCATAAAATAACACTGAATTTGCATTTTCAATTCAATTTTTGTTTTTATTTGGTAATTGGATAGTTTCCCAAAGGCAGCATAACAAGAATACGAAAAATCTCAAAAATTTCTAGAACGGTTAGTCCTAGCGTAATGGAGTTGGTCTTATTTTTTCCTCGTCAAAAATTACGTATAAAACAAGCATTTAGTTGATACATTTGAACATACGTAGTATTTTTTTTCTAAATTTTTTAGGCCCATTTCGTAAAAATGGCAGGTTTTTCGCTTCAGAATCATACCAAAATCTAATCAGCATCAGGGTATCCCACAAGTGATTTATCTACCAATTTTTTTTAAATTTGGGCAATTAGTTTTGTAGCTAGAGTGGATATATGAGATTTTTGCGAGCCATTTCACACAAAAAAAGGCAGGTTCTTTTATCTCGAATCGTATCAAAATCTAATTAGCACCAGGGTCACCCACAAGTGACTTACCTACCAAATTTTATGCAATTCGGTCCATTAGTTTTTGAGTTAGAGTGGATACATACATTGCACAGACAAACACACACACACAGGCACACACACAGACGTCACGCTAAAAATAGTTTTTCCGTGTTCTAGAGGTCCAAAAACTTGTAGATCCGCCGAAAACTCGAGTTGCGATTTCCGGCATGATTCCAATACTTTCCCTATGCATTACCATGTATTGCAGGGAAAGTAATAATGAAAAGTGAAAAATAATTTGAGAAAAAACAAGTTTTCAATGTCTTTGCCAATCCAATAACGGTGGCGTATGGATAAATAGAAAATATATTTAATCATACACGAAATTGAACTAAATTACGGATGTAGGCAGATTCAATTCAAAACGATACCATTTCCTTATTTAAATTGAAACTATTTTATCTGCCTACACCCTCATTTTTCTCTGATATTTCTACATGATATCAACGTTGAAAATCATGAGCTGAATTAATTTGTCGATCAATAAAGCATACGCCTCTGATTACAGCTGTATGCCGGTTTCACGGAATACATCTATAATAATTTTAGTAAAACTTGAAATTTTTTTGCCAGAAATCCATAGCTAGGAAAAGCAAAATGTATTAGAAACGTGGGTTATTTCGCGATAGCTTAAATAAACTTGCCTCACGGAGATAATTATTAACACGACGTCATTTCTAATCGGTATTAATAGTAGAACACGTAGTTCGTTACAATTACTTCATACCCCTTTCCTTCCTTAAGAAACTCTCCATGATGGAAAGCAATGTGCTCAGTAACTAATTGCCATTGCTGAAGGTATGGGTCGACCTAGCTAAATATGGCGAAATGTCGGCGAGTTTGGGAAAGTTCGAGACACTAAAGTCGAGTAATTTGCTAGTTAGCAAGGTTTTCCTAGTTTTTCACTTTTTTTTTTCAAATCAAATTAAATATTTTATTTTAATGGCTTGCCACTATATTACTTAATCATTCACTCATTCCTGATCGTAAATCATTTTGCCATCATTTGATGTAACCCCAGTGCACCGCGAAGGACAAGTCACACTTCACCCTAAACGAACACCATACCATCCATGCCCATAAAAGCGATTCGAACCCACAACCCGGCAGTCGGGAGCATAGACGTAAAAGATTATATATATATATGTGTATATATATATATATATACTATATATATACGTACATATATATATGGTCGAGAGAGCAGGATGAAACGCTTCAGCTACTGGATGGGCTCAAAATCTAGCAATCTACAAACTAAGCAACCCTGTCCCGATCCAATAGAGATATTCACTGAATAGTGTAAATTATGAAATGAATGGGAGATTCTAAAACCACTCATCGTGACCAAACATGTCATCCAACAACATCGGTTATACCTTGCTCCTTATCTGTAAAGCAGAACAGAAAGGGTTGCAATCTCTTCACCTCAGGCGGATTTTCCTGTTCGACCCTAATCGATTGCTCGTTTAATCAGGACGATACTGACCGATAAATGCTGTGATTAATAACTCCAACTGGTATTTATTCCTGAATGCTCAGCTAACTGCTTATTTGTTCGGCGTGAAAAGGAAGTCTATCTGGAACATGTTGCGAAGAGAGGAGATTTCATTCAGAAAGGCACCGATTTGCCATGTGCCAATATAGTCATGTTCAGTCTTAGCCCCGTTAGTTTATTTGTCTTGAATTTATATAGTACAATATATAAAATGTGTCCATATCAGATCGATTTTCTTGTCCCTATAGGAAATCTTTAGAATCACAAACATACAGCCGAGTCTCAGTGTAACTGACTGATTTAAGGGACACTTACAGCCCAAACTACTGAGAAAAGAAATTTGAAATTTTTTATACACACTTGACTCATAATGAGAAACATCTAAAATCTAGGAATTATGTTCGAAAAATTTATAAATCGCTGATTTTTACTTTCCCTGCAATACATGGTAATGTATAGGGAAAGTATTGGAATCATGTCGAAAATCGCAACTCGAGTTTTCAACGGATCTACACGTTTCGAGACCTCTGGAATACGAAAAAACCATTTTTAGCGTGACGTCTGTGTGTGTGTCTGTGTATCTGTCTGTGCAGATTTTGTATCCATTCTAATTAAAAAACTAATGGACCGAATTTCACAAAATTTGGTAGGTAAGTCACTTGTGGGCGAGTCTGGTGCTGATTAGTTTTGGATACGATTCGGGATAAAAGAACCCGCCTTTTTTTTTGCGAAATGGCCAGCAAAAGTTTGTATCCACTCTAACTTAAAAACTAATGGACTGAATTTCACAAAATTCGGTAGATGAGTCACTTGTGGGTCACCCTGGTGCTGATTAGATTTTGGTACGATTCGGAAAAAAATAACCTGCCTTTTTTTGTAAAATGGCCCGCAAAAATCGTCAAAATCTAAACTAAAGAACTACGTATGCTCAAATATATCCATTAAATGCTTGTTTAATACGTTATTTTTAACGAAGAAAAGAATAAAACTAACCCCATTACACTAGGACTAGCAGTTCTCGAGATATTTTAGTTTTTCGTATTTTCTCTACGCCACCTATGAAAATAAGTCCGGTTACCGAATGAGAAAGAAAATTGAATTAAAAGTGAAATAAATATAATTAAAATAAAGAGAATGTGGATATAAGTCTGCAGGGAAAGTCATGTGCTGTCCACATCAGATTTTTACTTTCCTTATATACATAATGTATACGGAAAGTATTGTGACGGGGTCGTAAATTCGAATTCGAGTTTTCGACGGGAGAGCACGTTTCAAGCAATCCGTGATCATGAATCAAACATTTTTGAGGTGATGTCTATGTGCGTGTGTGTGTGTGTGTCAATGAGTCTTTGGAGACGATATCTCAGGAACGAATGGGAGCGATTGGAATAAAATTTGGTACAAAAATCACAATTCATAAATGCTGGAAGCCTATTGTTTTTAAACGCAATCAAATGTTCAGAACCCCCCTAAATTTTCGAGTGAAATTTTGAAAAAATCATCAAAAAATCAAAACCTTTGATAAAGTTAAGCAAATAGACATTTCTTATGTAATTTTACTGAGTTACACTGAAGGCTAAGTTATGACTTGCACAATCTAAACTGCTGAAGGTATAGAAACTTGAAACTTTGCGCCCACGTGGGACTATAAGTAATGATAATGAATAAGTAATACCAAAAATCTAAATTAAGTGCGAACACTCAACAGAAGTTCTGGAGGGGAAAGGTTACAGCTCTCCACGTAGAGTCGGACCAATGCTAAAATAAATATATATTCCAAATTTGGAATAACTGTAAAAATACAGGACATATAGATATTAGCCGTCTTGATCGTAGTCTTGCTTGCAATCTACTTTAAATCGTGTTCATAAAATAATAAAATAATAATAATGACACAGTACACCTATAAATAAATTCTAAGATATCCCGAAATTTTTATTGAGAAAATCATGTAAATCAATTCTTTTATATTATGATATTTATCTACCTTAACCTTCATTTGATATCTAGCATCACCTCTAAAGGCAGTATCAAATTGCATAACATCTCAAGTTGTCTCCTTAGGCCTATTTTCAGTTCTCATAATAATGCCTCTTAGGGCTCATTAGATAAATTTCACATAACTACCTTTTTTGGGCTCAAATGACAAAATTTCATATAATATCTGACCTCTTTGGGTTCAATTAAGTATTCGTATAATTAAAACATTACTATTAAATCGACAAATCAACAATATTTACCTTGCAGGATAAAGTATCTATATATACTAATTACCAAATGTCCGTCTGTCTTATTACGAAACCGTTGATTTTCAACAGGTACTCAGCTATAGTAGATACTAATTGCTAAGTGTCTGTCTGTCTGTCTGTCAGGCTTTTTTTAGGCACTTCCCGAATGAATAGAGACTTGCAATTTGGTAGACGGCTCGATCGTTCGATTAAAACCACTGGAAAAATCGAATTTTCCGAAAACGTTCTCTAGAGAGGATAACCAAAACGTTCGAAAAGTGATTCTAATACTATAATGCACATGCTAATACTGCTGGCAAAATGTAAGCAAATCAAGCGATTGTAAGGTGAGCTGTATAAGAATTGCTGAATTTTTCACGCAAAATTATTTTGCTAATTATTTGAGTCTGTAATATAAGTGATATGAATGAAATATTCATTAATTTTGCATTGAGAGGCAGGCGATTTATATTTCGATGATATTTCTAATTACATTTCGATTTATATTTCTAATTGATGAATTTATTATTCACATATTATAATATATGGACTATATTGCTTATTGAGGATGAAAAGAATATGGATAATTGTTGATTTAGAGTTGCGCAAAATATAAGTTAATTGGATACGAATTAGTTTTGCATGTTGTCATACGGAAAAGCTTAAAATGTACAATTCAATGTTAAATATAGTGTGCCATGGATCTTATACACCCACCTCGACAATAAGAGCTTCCAATTTCGTGCTCAGTACTGGTAGCGCGTTGCCTGGTCAGGACGTAGATCCACAGGGTTCCATTCTCGGTTGGAGCAAGATTCTTTACAATCTTATACATTATCTTTTCACTGTCAAAGAAGTAAATTCATTGCATTATATAAGGAAAGTCATGTGCTGTTCACAACTGATTGTTTTGTAATGGTTTTATGTTAATATAGCTGTTTCTCATAAAAAAAACTTAAATCTATTTACATTTCATTTTTACTTTCCCTGCAATACATGGTAATGTATAGGGAAAGTATTGGAATCATGCCGAAAATCACAACTTGAGTTTTCGACGGATCT
Organism: Amaurobius ferox; assembly: GCA_951213105.1. Classification (NCBI taxonomy): domain Eukaryota; kingdom Metazoa; phylum Arthropoda; class Arachnida; order Araneae; family Amaurobiidae; genus Amaurobius; species Amaurobius ferox. Next base: position 149,445,168 of record OX578135.1, on the reverse strand, counting down.
ACACGTTTCGAGACCTCTAGAATACGGAAAAACCAGTTTTAAAGTGACGTCTGTGTGTCTGTCTGTGCAATGTATGTATCTACTCAAACTCAAAAACTAATGGACCGAATTTCATAAAATTTGGTAGGTAAGTCACTTGGGTTTAACCATGGTGCTGATTAGTTTTTGGTACGATTCGTAAAAACAGAACCCGCCTTTTTTGCGAAATGGCCCGTAAAAATTCCATGTATCCACTCTAGCTAAAATACTAATTGACCAAATTTCACAAAATTTGGTGGATAAGTTACTTGTACGATACTCTGGTGCTGATTAGATTTTGGTATTTATCGGAAAAGAACAACCTGCCTTTTTTTACGAAATGGCCCGCAATAATGTCATGTATCCACTCTAACTAAACTATTAATTGGCCAAATTTCACAAAATTTGATAGATAAGTTACTTGGGGAATACTCTGGTGCTGATTAGATTTTGGTTTTATTCGGAAAAGAACAACCTGCCTTTTTTTACGAAATGGCCCTCAAAAATCGCAAAATCTAAAAAAAGCTACATATGTTCAAATATATCAGTTAAATTCTTGTTTTATACGTAATTTTTGATGAGGAAAATAATAAGAACAACTCTATTACTCTAGGACTAACCATTCTCGAATTATTTAAGATTTTTCGAATTTAGTTATGCCACTTTTAGAAAAATGTCTAATTACCAAATAAAAACAGAAATTGAATTAAAAAGCACAAATTTAGTTTCATTTTGTGCAATTAAACTCAATTTAATGAATTATTAAAGAAAAAAATATGAATTTGAGTCTGCAGGGAAAGTCATGTGCTGCCCACATCAGATTTTTACTTTCCCAGCAATACATGGTAATGTATAGGGAAAGTATTGGAATCATGCCGAAAATCACAACTCGAGTTTTCGACGGATCTACACGTTTCGAGACCTCTAGAATACGAAAAAACCATTTTTAACGTGACGTCTGTGTGTTTGTCTGTGCAATGTATGTATCTACTCTAACTCAAAAACTAATGGACCGAATTTCATAAAATTTGGTAGGTAAGTCACTTGGGTATGACCGTGGTGCTGATTAGTTTTTGGTACGATTCGTAAAAATAGAACCCGCCTTTTTTTGCAAAATGGCCCGTAAAAATGTCCTGTATCCACTCTAGCTTAAATACTAATTGACCAAATTACACAAAATTTGGTAGATAAGTTACTTGTAGGATACTCTGATGCTGATTAGATTTTGGTATTAATCGGAAAAGAACAACCTGCCTTTTTTTACGAAATGGCCAGCAAAAATGTCATGTATCCACTCTAACTAAACTATTAATTGACCAAATTTCACAAAATTTGATAGATAAGTTACTTGGGGGATACTCTGGTGGTGATTAGATTTTGGTATTATTCGGAGAACAACTTGCCTTTTTTTACGAAATGACCCTCAAAAATCGCAAAATCTAAAAAAAGCTACGCATGTTCAAATATATCAATTAAATGCTTGTTTTATACGTAATTTTTGATGAGGAAAATAATAAGAACAACTCTATTACTCTAGGACTAACCATTCTCGAGATATTTGAGATTTTTCGCATTTAGTTATGCCACTTTTAGAAAAATGTCTAATTACCAAATAAAAACAGAAATTGAATTTAAAAGCACAAATTTAGTGTCATTTTGTGCAATTAAACTCAATTTAATGAATTATTAAAGAAAAAAAAATATGAATTTGAGTCTGCAGGGAAAGTCATGTGCTGCCCACATCAGATTTTTTTATGATGCATTCACATTTTCATATGAGGCGCATATTATAATTGGTTTGACATTTTTCTGTTAATATTTTGCTTATATTTTTATTTATTAATATTTTTTTTTACAAAAATTTTATCTAACAACTCTACGAGTAGTCAGCGAGAGTCCATTACTGCTCAAAATTTATCTTCCCAAGAAAAATTCTCGCTAATTGGATTTTAACGATCTCCCGAATATCTAACAAAGTTAAAATTTTGAAATACGTCATTGTTTTATCAATAGAGCACGCTAAAATCTTATAATTTTAATTTTAAAATTACAAAAATGGTGGCAAGTTGCACTTTTGATCCCCATGCTTTTGCAAATTCCCGAGAAACTGCGGGCATGGGCTCGTGAGGTCTTAGGGCCTCACAGAACCCAGTTTGGGAATAACTACTCTAGGTACTTTAGTTTTTCTGGATTTAGGTAATTTGGCGCCATTTAAATATGACTAAATTTGCCAAATGAAAATATAATTATTTAAAATATCAAGTGGGATGTCATTTCAAATGAGTATCTATTTGAATTTCAAACGAATATCTATTTAATTTGGTCTTTTGAGGGATAAAATTCGAATTAAAGAAAGAAAAAGTGAATGTGAGTACGTATTTGAGTCGAAAGTCCTGTCCTTCCCACATGAGATTCTTGAATTTATCAGAAACAACTTCACCATGGTGAATAGAGAAAACCATGCGTTGTCAGCATCGAAATTCTTTTCTTTTTTTCAATCAATCAGAAATAGATACAACGCATATAATTTCAAAACGAGTTAGTATTAACTCGTAGAAATTAAAAAGCCCATTCAAGTTGGATACAAAAATTCTCCGATGAGTTTCTGTTTCGAGAAGCTTTCTTTTAATAGAGATGAATAGCGGAACCCTCCTCTTTCCAGACCGCAACTAAGAAACAGGAGCAGTCTTCTATTTGTTTCCTTTTGTGATCGCCCAGCACGCACTGATTCTCTGAATAGTTAGTTCCCCCTAATCTTTCAGTTTTCAGTAATGACAGAGATATGTATTAATTGATGGCGCACGACCTATTTCAAGCCGAGAGAGACCAAAAGCCGAGAGAAGTGAAACTCGGCGGGGAATTGGTTCGGTCCCCAGACAAATTAGAACATCGTGCGAATAGCGTGAACGCTTAAATATGTCGAAGAGATCGTGATCTTTCAGAAACCTATAACATTCAAGAAAAGATACATAGTGAGACAAAATGCCGTGAGCAATTTCTGGATATTTTTAAAAAGAAATGATTAGCTATAGAAAAATGCAACATTCAGTGTTTGAAATAGGAACTCAAAGAGTCTCAGATTACGCATGCGCAAAACCTGGTCCAAAACTATCACTAGCAGGGTCTGATTTGAATTCTCGGGGCCCTGAGTAAAGATGTCAAGTGGATCCCCCCCCCCCCCATAACATACAATTAGAGTGTAAGAACAAAAATGTGTCTACTTTAATGGTACTGAAAGTTTAAACACTAAAATAATAATCTTACGAAGTTCCGTAGGAAGTATACTATTATAGGTATAAAGCTAAAATTATTCTTATCTGTGAATTTATCACGGTAGTAAAACACTAAATAAAAATAGTGGCAAAATTTTAAATACTATGTAATTTAATAAAGGCTTACTCTAAACTAAACAATATTTATGTATATTAAGTACTAAAACAGGTTATAAGGTCGCTATACTCATTTAGAGTAAAAAAAATATTTTTTATTGAACATTGAATAAAAAAATGTCTTCATAAATATAGTTACTTTCTATCTCTCGTAAGAGACTTTCATTTTGAAATATCTTCTTTTTTCATTTTTACACTTTTGAAGAGCTAAAATCATTTTAGTTTTCCTTTTTAGTATCATATTGATAATATATATTTTGAATGTATCTATTAAAATATTAAAAACGTTATTAAATAAAGAAATGTCAGGTATTATACATGAATGGTTCGATATAGTAGATTTTTAAGGCTTTAAAATTGTCGGATCCTTGGAAAATGCCCCGAATAACCTCCTAGTAATGAGGCCTTGAGCAATAGCTCATTGTACCCGTTGTAGAAAAAACAACACGACAAAGGAACCTGGACGTGCTTTTTACAATTTGGAGCTTCATATCACTGAGCGTGTTATTATTTATTACCATACAGTAAGCATTTACATGAAAATATGAAAAGAATAATCCTACTGCAAATTCCATTGGGTCAACACATTTTAAGAACCCAGCTGCATCTTTATAAATAGTATAGTCCTAGCCGTTTGCATGTGAGTGTTCGCACATTTAAGGTTCAAAATATAACCAGTCACCATTTCAAATAATAAAAGTTTCATATTGTTTGAAATCTATTTTAAACTTTTATAAAATTAAAAAAATATCGATGAAATCTAGGGCGAATACTCGATTAGCAAAACTGTTTACATATATACAGGATTCATAAAACACAAATCCCGTCTATAAAGGGCATATCCCAAAATATGGAAGACACACCCATTACAGATATCAGCATCCTTGGACTGGAATTAAACCTGTAAACCGAGAGGTAGATAGGTCCACACTGCTGTCTCCCAGCATCCATGGACCGGTTTCGTACCAAGGATGCTGATATCTGTAATGGCAGTGTTTTCGATATTTTTGGGGACGTCTCTTATAGGAGGGTTTTATGTTTCATGAACTTTGCTTTAGCAGCTTTGTGTAGCCTTATCTCAATTGTAAACGAATTTTATGCCGGTCACGTGGAAGGACTAAAATTGTCAGTTCCAATGAAAGTTCGCAAAAATTGTGACTTAATTATATGTAGCAAGTTTTTTTGTTGCCATTGCAGAATGCAGATATCGGATATTCCATGTTGACAAGCGCATAATAAGAGCGAAACCAGTCTCTGGATGCTGGTATCTGTAAAGGAAGCTTCTTCCATATATATACAGGGTATTTCAAAAAGATTGTACTACTACATATCTATTGAACGATGGATCGCAGACCTATGCTTTCAGTTTAAAAAATGCTTTAAATGAGATAGTCTTTCAGGCCATGACAGTTTGGGTCAAATGACACGTTTTGGTTACAAAATAATAATAATAATAATAATAATAATTTGATGTGGGCAGCACCTGACTTTCCTTATATAATGCAATGAATTTACTACTTTTACAGTAAAAAAAAAGTTATTCTTATAGTAGATATTTATATTATTTCCAAGATATTGAATTTTCGCCAATGAGTCGTTATTTTCATTAATTTAGTGCCATTTTTATCCATTTAGCGAGATTTTCGTTAATTTGGCAACATTTCGAAAAAACGCCAAGTTGGCCATATTCCGCCAATTTCATCGCCAAAATCTTATCAAGCGTTATGGATGGAGAAATAAATTATTCTTATAGCAGATAAATGACTATTGGCGTTCAAATACGAAAGTATTACTCAAAGTATCTTTCCTAATGAATGGAACGAGCTAGATCCACGAGAATGATGTCACCCAATTTATCGCATGATATTACATATGAAAAGTCAATATTTTTCTCAACAGTTAATATATTTCATAATTTATAAGATTTTTTGATATCTTTATATGAAAAATATGCAATATGCTAACGGTTCATGCTAGCGTTCTAAAGTTTATGCCAATCGTTTTCTAAGGAAAAATTACATAAGAAATGTCTATTTGCGTAACTTTATTAAGGATTTTGATGATTTTTTCAAAATTTCACTCGAAAATTTAGGGGGTTCTGAATATTCGATTGTGTTTAAAAGCAATAGGTTTACAGTATTCAAGGATTGTAATTTTTGTACCAAATTTCATTCGAATTGCTACATTCGTTCGTGAGATATCGTCTCCACAGACTCACTGACACGCACACACACATACACACACACATCACCTCGAAAATGTTCGATTCGTGATCAGGGATGCTTAAAAAGAACTCTCCCGTCGATAACTCGAATTCGAATTTTCGATTCCGTCACAATACTTTCCTTACACATTATACTATGTATATAAGAAAAGTAAAAAATTGCAAAATTCAATTTTTTATACGGAGAATTAGCAAATTTATACTGAGAATTAGCAAATTGTGCCTTATTCGTATAAAAATATTTTGAGGGGAAACTCGGTTCTCTAATATACATAATTGGCCGTGAAACAATTATCAAAGTTATAAAACTTAAACCACTTTTATTAGATGGAAAGAAATGGCGAAAACATAGATTTTAGAGTTATATAAAAATTGAATTTCGTTAGATGATATTTCCATTCGATATTACTTCCAATTCGTTAGATGATATTTCCAATTTAATAAATGGTAACTCAGGTAACTTTGATCATATGACAAAAAATATTTGTTTTCTACTTATTGGGCCATGGGAGATATTTTTATAATTAAAAAAAATCTGATGTAGGCAACAGATGACTTTCCTTATAAAATGCAATGAATTTACTAGTTTTACAGTCAAAAAATAATGTATAAGATCCACGGTGCTGTGTTTTTATCGTTGAATTGTACATTTGGCGATTTTCCGGATGACAACATGTAAAACTATTTCAAAATACTCTATTATCTTATACTTCGGGCAACTCCGTCATTTTTGCAATTTTGACGATATTTTTGTCAATGTGGGGGCGAACTATCGCCAATTTAGAAATACTTTGCTAAATTATTCGCTAAGTTTGCCATATGCATCACCAAGTATTCAGCCAAACGGAGAGAAGAGTATTTCTTATATACTAGAAGCTATGCCCATCATATGACGGAAATCAGAATTTGAGAGACATTACTTCCAATTTGGCGTCATTTTTATCAATTTGCCTACATTTTTGTCATTTTAGCGACATTTAAAATAGTCGTCAAGTTGGCGACATCATGCTAAATTTCTCGCCAAACATTCCTTACGGACGAACGGACGGAGAAATGTGTTATTCTTATAGTCTACGCTTATGGTTTTTCCAAGATATTGAACTGACATCATCTAGTCATCATTTTCATTGACTTAGAGTCATTTTTATTAATTTGGCGACATTTTCATTAATTTAGCAACATTTAAAAAGTCGCCAAGATGGCGACATTCCTCCAAAGTATCGCCAAGTGTTATGGACTGAGGTATAAGTTATTCTTGTAGCAGAGAAATGACTACTAACGTCCAAATACAAAAGTATTACCTAAAGTAACTTTTCACATGAATGGAAATAGCTAGATCCATGAGAATGATATCACCAAATTTATCGCATGATATTACTTATGTAAAGTGAACATATTTCACAATAGGTAATTTTTTTTTATTTTATATGATTTTTTGATAATTTTTCTTGAAAATATGCAATATCTCGAGAACGGTTCATGCTAGCGTTCTAAAATTTATCTCAATCGCCTTCTAAGGAAAAATTACATAAGAAATGTCTATTTGCGTAACTTTATTAAAGGTTTTGAATTTTTGATGATTTTTTCAAAATTTCACTCGAAAATTTAGGGGGTTCTGAATATTCGATTGTGTTTAAAAGCAATAGGTTTCCAGTATTCAAGGATTGTAATTTTTGTAACAAATTTCATTCGAATTGCTCCATTCGTTCGTGAGATATCGTCTCCACAGACACACTGACACACACACACACATACATCACCTCGAAAATGTTCGATTCGTGATCAGGGATGCTTAAAAAGAGCTCTCCCGTCGAAAACTCGAATTCGAATTTTCGATTCCGTCACAATACTTTCCTTACACATTATACTATGTATATAAGGAAAGTAAAAAATTGCAAAATTCAATTTTTTATACGGAGAATTAGCAAATTGTGCCTTATTCGTATAAAAACATTTTGAGGGGAAACTCGGTTCTCTAATATACATAATTGGCCGTGAAACAATTATCAAAGTTATAAAACTTAAACCACTTTTATTAGATGGAAAGAAATGGCGAAAACATAGATTTTAGAGTTATATAAAAATTGAATTTCGTTAGATGATATTTCCATTCGATATTATTTCCAATTCGTTAGATGATATTTCCAATTTAATAAATGATAACTCAGGTAACTTTGATCATATGACAAAAAATATTTTTTTTCTACTTATTGGGCCATGGGAGATATTTTTATAATTAAAAAAAAATCTGATGTAGGCAACAGATGACTTTCCTTATAAAATGCAATGAATTTACTAGTTTTACAGTCAAAAATAATGTATAAGATCCACGGTGCTGTGTTTTTATCGTTGAATTGTACATTTGGCGATTTTCCGGATGACAACATGTAAAACTATTTCAAAATACTCTATTATCTTATACTTCGGGCAACTCCGTCATTTTTGCAATTTTGACGATATTTTTGTCAATGTGGGGGCGAACTATCGCCAAGTTAGAAATACTTTGCTAAATTATTCGCTAAGTCTGCCATATGCATCACCAAGTATTCAGCCAAACGGAGAGAAGAGTATTTCTTATATACTAGAAGCTATGCCCATCATATGACGGAAATCAGAATTTGAGAGACATTACTTCCAATTTGGCGTCATTTTTATCAATTTGCCTACATTTTTGTCATTTTAGCAACATTTAAATTAGTCGTCAAGTTGGCGACATCCCGCTAAATTTCTCGCCAAACATTCCTTACGGACGAACGGACGGAGAAATGTGTTATTCTTATAGTCTACGCTTATGGTTTTTCCAAGATAGTGAACTGACATCATCTAGTCATCATTTTCATTGACTTAGAGTCATTTTTATTAATTTGGCGACATTTTCATTAATTTAGCAACATTTAAAAAGTCGCCAAGTTGGCGACATTCCTCCAAAGTATCGCCAAGTGTTATGGACTGAGGTATAAGTTATTCTTGTAGCAGATAAATGACTACTAACGTCCAAATACAAAAGTATTACCTAAAGTAACTTTTCACATGAATGGAACTAGCTAGATCCATGAGAATGATATCACCAAATTTATCGCATGATATTACTTATGTAAAGTGAACATATTTCACAATAGGTAATTTTTTTTTATTTTATATGATTTTTTGATAATTTTTCTTGAAAATATGCAATATCTCGAGAACGGTTCATGCCAGCGTTCTAAAATTTATCTCAATCGCTTTCTAAGGAAAAATTACATAAGAAATGTCTATTTGCGTAACTTTATTAAAGGTTTTGAATTTTTGATGATTTTTTTAAAATTTCACACGAAAATTTAGAAGGGTTCTGAACATTCGATTGCGAATAAAAACAATAGGCTTCCAGTATTCATGGATTGTAATTTTTGTGTCAAATTTCATTCGAATTGCTCCATTCGTTCGTGAGATATCGTCTCTACAGTCTCACTGACACACACACGCACACACACATCGTCTCAAAAACGTCTGATTCGTGTTCAGGGATGCTTGAAACGTACTTTCCCGTCGAAAACTCGAATTCGAATTTTCGACCTCGTCATAATATTTTCCTTATACATTATATGTATTGTATAAGGAAAGTAAAAATTCTAGGGGACCCGTATAAAAATTTACATTTTGTACATTTTTTACTTAAAGGTTTTTTACTTACTTTTTTTTACTTTACTTTGATAAAGGTCTTACAATCATTTTTACAAAGATCTTACATGATCAATATCCGTATACGATGATAGTCTGCCTTAATTAAAGCATTTTTACTTTCCTTATATACATATAATGTATAACCCAGCCACTCAATTTGCTGCTTATGCCCTAGGGCTAGTCAAGTGGTCTGGGTTTTCGACATATAATGTATAAGAAAAGTATTGTGACGGGGTCGAAAATTCGAATTCGAGTTTTCGACGGGAGAGCACGTTTCAAGCATCCCCGAACACGAATCAGACGTTTTTGAGATGATGTCTGCGTGTGTGTGTGTGTGCGTCAGTGCGACTGTGGAGACGATAACTGACGAACGAATAGACCGATTCGAACGAAATTTGGTACAAAAATTACAATCCATAAATACTAGAAGCCTATTGTTTTTATAAGCAATCGAATGTTCCGAATCCCTCTAAATTTTTGAGTGAAATTTTGAAAAAATCATTAAAAAATTAAAACCTTTAATAAAGTTAAGAAAATAGTCATTTCTTATGTAATTTTTCATTAGAAAACGATTGACATAAATTTTGGAACGCTAGCTTGAACCGTTCTTGAGATATTGCACCGTTTTCAAAGAAATTATCAAAAAATCATATAAAATTAAAAAAAATATATTACCCATTGTGAAATATGTTCACTTTTTATAGGTAATATCATGTGATAAATTTGGTGACATCATTCTCGTGGATCTAGCTAGTTCCGTTCATGAAAAAAGATACTTTAGGTAATGCTTTTGTATTTGGACGCCAATAGTCATTTACAAGAATACAGTCAGTACAAGTCTGCTACAAGAATAACTTATTTCTCCGTCCATAACTTTTGGCGAGATTTTGGCGGAATGTCACAAACTTGGCGACATTTTTAAATGCTGCCAAATTAACGAAAATGTCGCCAAAGTGATAAAAGTAACTCTAAATCATTGAAAATGACGACTAGATACTGAAAGTTCAATATCTTGGAAAGAACGTAAGCGTAGATTATAAGAATAACACATTTCTCCGTCCGTCCGTTCGTAACGTTTGGCGAAAAATTTAGAGAGACGTAGCCGACTTGGCGACTATTTTAAATGTTGCTAAAATGACAGAAATGTCACCAAATTGATAAAAATGACGCCAAATGAGAAGTAATGTCTCGCAAATTCTGATTTTTGTCATATGACGGGCATACCTTCTAGTATATAAGAAATACTCTTCTCTCCGTTTGTCCGTAACATGGTGATGCATTTGGCAAACTTAGCGAATAATTTACAAAGTATTGCCAACTTGGCGATATTTTGCCCCAGATTGGCAAAAATATCGTCAAAATTGCAAAAATGACGTTAAATTAATAAAAATTACGCCTAATTGATGACATAATTATCAAATTATTTTAATATATGGATTATATCGCTTATTAAGGAAGCTAGCAATATTGATGATTGTTTATTTAGAGTTGCGCGAAATATAAGTTAATTGAGTATTTTGAAACAGTTTTACATGTTGTCATCCGGATAATCGCCAAATGTACAATTCAACTATAAAAACACAGCACCGTGGATTTTATACATTATTTTTTGACTGTAAAACTAGTAAATCCATTGCATTATATAGAGAAAGTCATGTGCTGCCCACATCAGATTTTTTAAATTGGAATCAGATCCATAGTTCAAGAGAATACGACCCATAGTTCAAGAGATATTTATAGTGCAATATTTTTTAAACATATTATACATAATATATTTTGTCCTGTATATAGATCTCATGTACAACAAATCTAAAATCTTTCATGTGTTTGATTTATATACATCTGATGCTGCACATCTCAATGCTTTACTCCACGCCTCCTGGCCATGTTCAAACTTTTATTAGGATGGAATTGCACTTCTCGTGCATCAGCCAGCAACGATAGACCTATATAGGGCAATGCTCCAATTACTGACGTACTGAGCGAAGATCTTTCCTTCTATGTTATTATAACGTTCAACTATATGCAGAAATATTTCTGAAAAAAATATTGAATCCTGAAGTCGAAAATAGCACAGATTCTATTTTGTTTGTTTCACATGACAATGTTCAAGACCGGACGAGCAACTTTTCGGACTAGGAAAGGATCGGATTGTTGTTACTTGCCAACGGTAGTAAAGATCTCCCAGTTAAAATTTCCCTGCCTTTGAATTTCGAGGAATGGGATGTTGAACCGATCTTGAGAAAATGTCTGAGCTCATGACAAATGAGGCGAAAAATCAGTTTCGGGTCCCGAAAAGCTCTCACGATGCCTACAGCAGTTTTGTGTCTTAAGCATGTTCAGAAGCCTTCGACACGGAGAAACATCATACGGCTGTTACACGGGAGAGTTTTATTGAAGTGTTAAAGGAATGCTTTTATTGCATTATCTGGCTTTATGTTTACGTATTACACTATCTTATATGTAAAACTGTGGCTTAGGATCAGACTGCCATTCCGGAAGAATGTTTAATCTGGAGAATATTTTGAGATTAATATTTCCTAATTTGGTTATTGTGAAATTCAGATGTATTTATTTTCTTCTTTTAAACAATTTTCTATTAATTAATCATGGTCGTGGGGAATCAGTATATAAGAATATGCTTGACCAGATGTTGAGACCGTCTTATGGTGTACATAAAACCATGTAGCGTATTTCCTACCATTCATCCACATGCAGCTCTTGCTCATCGGTTTCGAGCTTATTATGCGCTCATCATCATGTAACAGCCGATATCTGTACTGTCATCAAGAAAACTTACTATGTGAGCCTATAGCAAATTTCCTTCCTGCCAGTTTAGAGTTTATTTCATGCTGACGAGCACACAATATACGCGAAACCGGTCCATCAATGCTGTTTTCTACAATGGAAGTATAGTCGTAACTACATATTTATTTGTAAATTTATTAATACTTGCAGAAACCTCTTGAAAGATATCTACTTTTCAGAACTACACACATGGACCTTATGCATTTTGGAGTCTTCACGACGCAATGAATTGTCCCTGGACGGAAATTCTATTCTTGATTTTAAAATGCCTAATATTATGAAACATTTACTTTTTAAAACACTTCCTTTTGATCGAAGTGTGGTGTTAAAAAATTGAGGCAAAAGGTAATCTTGACATTTTCTATATAAAACTGACTTAGCGCTTCATTTCATCCTTATCGATCATCATCACAACATCTTAAAGGCGGATGTTTGCAAAGAATAAATGCATCGTGCATCTTCACAAAAACATGTCAAACCTATAATTGGAATATCAACCGATTTAGTGACAATCATGCTTTTTTATTTTAGTACCATCTGTCGAAACTCGTAAACGGTCGTATTGGTGACAGGTATAGGGTCGAATACAAAATCGGGCAATTTTACAGGCTATGAACAGCAAAAAGGCTCTTTTGAATCAACAATGTTGAAACATTCCACAAACGCTCGCAGCGTGCCTTGAGGCAATCTACTGTAATGAAAGGCAATGGAACGGATGATTTCATTAAATTATTAGATAAGAGCGTGATAATGATATCTATTGAAGAACAGCTTAGGTTTCTTGCTTTTGATGTTAGCTGTTTAAGCAATTTATGGTCTTCATTTTGTTCTGATTGTTGACATTATTGGCTCCTCGATTAAAAGATGCATTTTTGACCTAGTCTATTGTGTTCGAGGGTTTAAAATAAAAAAAAATCTGATGTAGGCAGCCTTTCTTTATATAATGCAATGAATTTACTACTTTTACAATGAAAGAAAATAGGCTATTCTTATAGTGGATACTTATATTCTTTCCAAGATATTGACATTTCGTCAACGAGTCGTCATTTTCTTTGATTAGCGTCATTTTTATCCATTTGGCGAAATTTTCGTTAATTTGGTAACATTTAAAAAAGTCGCCAAGTTGGCGACATCCCGCCAAACTCGTCGCCAGAATCTCGCCAAGCGTTATGGATGGAGAAATAAGTTATTCTTACAGCAGATTGTAGTTCAAATATAAAAGTATTACTCTATCTTTTCTCGTGAATGGAACGAGCTAGATCCACGAGAATGATGTCATCAAATTTATCGCATGATGACATATGAAAAGTGAACATGTTTCTGAACAATTAATATTTTTTTTAATTTTGGAATTTTTTTATAAATTTATTTGAAAAATATGCAATATCTCAAGAACGGTTCATGCTAGCGTTCTAAAGTTTATATCAATCGTTTTCTAAGGGAAAATTACATAAGAAATGTCTATTTGCGTAACTTTATTAAATGTTTTGATGTATTTTTCAAAATTTCACTCGAAGATTTAGGGGGATTCTGAACATCCGATTGTGTTTAAAAACAATAGGCTTCCAGTATTCACGAAGTTGATGTTGAAACCCAGACCGTCCGACCTACCAAAAAGGTGTAAGGTAACTGTTTGGACGGTCGGGAAGTGCCACCCAATTTAGACCGGAACCGAGTGGGGGAGGCATCCACAGGGACCGTACCCTCCTTCCCCTACCACCAACCTCTCAGAAGGACTTTCGGACCCACATGTTTAACGTGATCGTACTCCGCATGAACACGGCGGCAGTTTTGGCAGTGGCTGGAATCGAACCCGGGCCTACCGAGTGCAACTCCAGCGCGCTAACCAATGGGCCACCGCGCCCAGTACTCACGAAGTGTAATTTTTGTATCAAATTTCATTCGAATCGCTCCATTTGTTCGAGAAATATCGTCTCCACAGACTCACTGACACACACACATGCTTTCACACACACACAGACATCACCGCAAAAATGTTCGATTCGTGATCAGGGATGCTTGAAACGTACTCTCCCGTCAAAAACTCGAATTTTCGACAATACTTTCCTTATGCATTGTACTATATATAAGAAATATAAAGAAAGTAATACTTTGTTGAGAATCATAAGCATCAAAATTAGATTGTATCAACGATGTCTAAATTGTTTTAAGTGAAAGGGAATGCAAGTAGGGTTCGGGAGTAATCCATATAACCATATGAGTATGCAAGAAATAATTCGGGGATTGTATTTTCTTGGAAATATCTGAAGTATGTTTTCACTTGACATCTCTCATTTATATTCCATATTATTCCACAATATTTATCTCTACTTATATCATCATTATCGGAATGAAAAAGTTACATCTTTTTTAGATTTCATACATCGTACCCAAGTTATTATTATTATTATTATTTTTAATTTTTCGTAAAAATTCTTTAAAAGATTCTTTTATGAAGTGGGCAACAGCTCAGTGACGCCGATGAGTTGGATGCATTTTAGCTTATCTGTATTAGTATAAACTATTTTAATGAATCGTTGTTTCAGAAATTTTTACTGTTTTCCAATGATAAATAACGTTATGAAAATCTCAGAATATGAATAATTTGAGTTCTTGTCGCAAGAATTAGTAATATTTTTACTTTCCTTATATACGTAATGTATAAGGAAAGTATTGAGACGGGGGTCTAAAATTCGAATTCGAGTTTTCGACGGGAGAGCACGTTTCAAGCATCCCTGATCACGAATCAAACATTTTTGAGGTGATGTCTGTGTGTGTGTGTCAGTGAGTCTCTGGAGACGATATCTCACAAACAAATAGAGCGATTCGAATGAAATTTGGTAGAAAAATCACAATCCGTGAATACTGGAAGCCAATTGTTTTTGAACGTAATCGAATGTTCAGAACCTCTCTAAATTTTCGAGTGAAATATTGAAAAAATCAACAAAAAAAAAAATAATCCCTTTAATAAAGTTACGCAAATAGACATTTCTTATCTAATTTTTCATTAAAAAAACGATTGGCATAAACTTTAGAACGCTAGCATGAACCGTTCTCGAGATATTGCACATTTTTAAAATAACTTTATCAAAAAATTACATAAATTAAAAAAAATATATTAACTGTTGAGAAACATGTTCACTTTTCATATGTAATATCATGCGATAAATTTGGTGACATCATTCTCGTGGATCTAGCTCGTTCCATTCTTGAGAAAAAATACTTTGAGTAATACTTTTGTATTTGAACGCCAATAATTTATTTGCTATAAGAATAACATATTTCTCCGTCCATAACGCTTGGCGAGACATTGGCTCCGAATTTGGTGCAATGTTGCCAACTTGGCGACTTTTTAAATGTTGCTAAATTAACGAAAATCTCGCCAAATGGATAAAAATGACACTAAATCAATGAAAATGACGACTTATTGATGAAAATTCAATATCTTGGAAAAAATATAAATATCTACTATAAGAAAAACCTATTTTCTTATTGTAAAAGTAGTAAATTCATTGCATTATATGAGGAAAGTCATGTGTTGCACACATCAAATTTTTTTTAACTGTAAAAGTGGTAAATTCATTGCATTTTATAAAGAAAGTCATGTGCTGTCCACATCAGATTTATTTTTATATAGTTCTAATTTTTTAAATAATGTATTTGCACAAAAAATGTACATCTATAAGTAACATTCGTACTCGCGTTATTGTGTCCACATCTCACACATACACATACAGAAGAAGGTTTCCAAAAGGTTATCGAAATGGATTCAGGAGGTCTTAAAATATGCTTATCCGGCAAAATCTCTAATTCAAAACTTTTCCAGTAAGCAATACAATCTCTACATAATTGTATGTAACTTTAAAAATTAAGGACAGATTTAAGGACAAGAAAAACAATTTAATAACAGACAGGCTTAAGAAATTGTATTGAATATTTTAACTTATAATTGTGTAAATGAAGATAAAAATAAAGAAACATTTTGTCAAATTGGTTATTAAAATAAACATTATAAATTAAAATTATTAAAATATAATATAACTTATAATTTTCTTTCCAAATAATTTCATACATTCCTATAAAATTAACTTTTTTGAATATCTTTTAAAAATTAACAAAATTGCATATAACTCGTAATAAAATTGTATTTGGTATAAAAATTCAACTGATTTAATTTTCAGTTGCAATTTTTGGTTAGTCCATATACAGAAGGTCTTTCTCACTTTAAGGAAACGATTTTGCATTTATGTTTCTCGTTAGCATTTTGAGATAAAGAATTGGCATTTTCAATATAATCGTCTGCTACTGTTTTGTTTTGATTGGAATATAGGATAAAAGATTTATTTTGAAAATGGTTCCTGAAATTGCAAATGGCTCAAAGGTTACGTAAATGCATTTCCCGAGGAAAAACATTCGTATCAACAAATTGTAATGCAGTGTAAAAATTGAGGTTATTGCATTTCAAAGAAAGGTATCTTTAATATATTAAATTTAAAACGAAAAAAGTGTCTAGCTGAAAGTAAAAATGAGAAAAATGGCCGCAAAATCGCATCCTAAGACTGTTCGAACTCGGGTAAATATCAAGAAAGTGAAGACTCTGATCCTAAAAGAAAATCCACCGACTCAGAAATCCATTGCATCGAAACTGGGAATGTCTTCTGGCACTCTAAGTAAAATCATTCATAAAGATTTGAAGTTAAAAAATATGTTTAAATCTAAAGTTCATCTGCTTTTGCCAAAGCATATTGCGGAAAGAAACACAAATTATAGAAAATTATATGAAAAACTCCTACCTGCTGATAAATGGAAATTTGTGGTAACACTCGATGAGACATGGGTGTATTTAAGTGACTGTAATAAAAAAAGAGCAATTTTCTATTGCTCAACTGACGAAAATGACCGTAAGAAATAGCTTCGTCAATGTACAGAATAGTTCCCAAAGGGATTTATGATAGTTGCAGAAATTTATTAAATTAAATCTCAAAAGTTTAAAAATAAAGTAAATTACATTTCAAAAGTTAATTAAATCTCAAGTTGGCGACATTCCGCCAAAATCTCGCCAAGCGTTATGGATGGAGAAATAAGTTATTCTTACAGCAGATAAATGACTATTGGCGTCCAAATACAAAAGTATTACTAAAAGTATCTTTTTTCATGAATGGAACGAGCTAGATCCACGAGAATGATGTCACCAAATTTATCGCATAGTATTACATATGAAAAGTGAACATGTTTCTCAATAGGAAATATTTTTTTTTTATTTTATATGACTTTATAATAATTTTTCTTTTAAAAATGTTCAATATCTCGAGAACGGTTCATGCTAGCTTTCTAAAATTTATGTCAATCGTTTCCTAATGAAAAATTACATAAGAAATGTCTATTTGCGTAACTTTATTAGAATTTTTTTTTTCACGATTTTTTCAAAATTTCACTCGAAAATTTAGGGGGTTCTGAACATTCGATTGCGTATAAAAACAAAAGGCTTCCAGTATTCACGGATTGTAATTTTTGTACCAAATTTCGTTCGAATCGGTCCATTCGTTCGTCAGTTATAGTCTCCACAGACTCACTGACAGACACACACGCACAGACATCACTTCAAAAATGTTCGATTCGTGATCAGGGATGCTTGAACACGTGCTCTCCCATCGAAAACTCGAATTCAAATTTCGACCCCGTCACAATATTTTCCTTTAGACAAGGTCGAAAATTCGAATTCGAGTTTTCATCGGGAGAGCACATTTCAAGCATCCCTGAACACGAATCAGACGTTTTTGAGGTGATGTCTATGTGTGTGTGTGTGAGAGTGAGATTGTGGAGACGATAACTGACGAACGAATGGACCGATTGGAATGAAATTTGGTATAAAAATTACAATCCGTGAATACTGGAAGCCTATTGTTTTTAAACGCAATCGAATATTCAGAACCCCCTAAATTTTCGAGTGAAATTTAAAAAAAATCATCAAAAAATTGAAACCTTTAATAAAGTTACGCAAATAGACATTTCTTATGTAATTTTTCATTAGAAAACGATTAACATAAATTGTAGAACGCTAGCATGAACCGTTCTCAAGATATTGCGTATTTTTCAAATAAATTTATCAAAGTATCCATCCCATAAATTAAAAAATATATATTAATTGTTGAGAAACATGTTCACTTTTCATATGTAATATCATGCGATAATTTTGATGACATCATTCTCGGGATTTAGTTCTTTCCATTCATAATACTCGGAGATACAAGATACTCTGAGTAATTCTTTTGTATTTGAACGCTAATAATCATTTATCTGCTATATTAATAACTCATTTCGTCATCCATAACGCTTGGTGATTTTGGCGATGATTTTGGCGGAATGTCGCCAACTTGGCGACTTTTTAAAATGTTGCCAAATTAATGAAAATCTCGCCAAATGGATAAAAATGATAAAAAATCCATGAAAATGACGACTAATTGACGAAAATTCAATATCTTGGAAAGAATATAAGTATCTACTATAAAAATAAACTCTTGTTTTTACTGTAAAAGTAGATAATTCATTGCATATAAGGAAAGTCATGTGCTACCCACATCAGATTTTTTTGTTCAATTTTCGAGTTAATGGACTATTTCCAACGAGCCCGACTTCTGCCCTCAAGCCTGATGACTGTAACCAAAGCGGTGGAAGTCACTTTGATCACAGCCAAAGGCGATTCTGAAGTGGTCCCCGGTCCCTGCTCTAATGCTGGTGACGTTCTAACTCATTATCATCTACCAGATCAATGATAGATTAGCGCTAATGATTACAAGCCATAACGGAGCACATAAGCCTTGGGACATTCATTTTATTGTATTACGTAAATATGTACTATAGTTGCTGAGTTTAAAATAAATTCTGGTAGTTAAAACTTTTGAATTTGTTGCATTCAAGGATGTCTTACCATTGATCAAACACTGCATTTTGTAATAATTGTCAACAAGATGCGAGAAGAAGCACTTGGGGGGGAAAAGTCACCTTCGATCTATGGTTATAATTTTCGAGTGCTACACTTTTTCTGCAATTTATAGCATGTGAAATAGGAAAGTATTATGATAGGATGGGATTTCAAAAGATTTACTCGTTTAGAGCACCTCTGTAAATGAATGAACCATTTTTCATCGATTTCTATATATGGACAGGATAACATCTAAACATAATAATCAAATAGAATGGAATTTGGAAAGATTTTTACAACCGATGTTCAAAAGACTATTTTCGAATAAAAAATGGGGCATGGGAAAGACGTTAAATTTATCAATCAATCATTTCAATTTTTCAACATAAACGGAAGTAGTGTGTGAATGAGAGAGCTGGACCACAGCCATAAACCTCCCATTAAAACCACACCCACTTTTAGAAATGTAATGGCTCTATTTTATCCACACCATTGTGATTACACAATGGTGTGAAACCCCCCATTAAAACCACACCCACTTTTAGAATGGAATGGCTCTATATCACCCATAAAAAAACCCACCCACTTTTAAAAACAATGGTGTGAAACCTCCCATTAAATCCACACCCACTTTTAGAACGTAATGGTCCTATTTCACACCATTAAAATTTCCACCCACTTTTAAAAACAATGGCTCGTAAAACCCCCATAAAAACCGGACCCACTTTTAGAACGTAATGGCCCAATATCACCCACACAAATTCGACTATACAATGGCTCTCAGACCTCCATTGAATCCCACCCACTTTTAGAAATGTAATGGCTGTATTTTACCATTAAAATTACCACCCACTCTTAAAAATAATGGCTCACAAAACCCCATAAAACCCGAACCCACTTTTAGAATCCAAAGGTTATTTCTTATCCATAAAAATCTACAACCCCTCTTAAAACGATGGTATCGAAACCCCATTAAAACTACACCCCTTCTAGAAAAGTGATGGCTCTATTTCAACCATACAAATTAAACAAATCAATGGTATCAAAATCATCCATTAGCAAGGTTCTAGCGCAAGCACCTCCCGAGAAAGTGATGGCTCTATTTCGACCACACCAATTTTCCGGAGCGAGCAAGCGAAAAGTCGTTGGGAGGGAAGGTACCCCCTTCGGCGAGCACCCCCTTTTAGAATCTGCGGGTCCGTTAAAAAATGATACCCCAACAACATTTTAAGCACTTAAAGAAAAGAATTCTAATGTTGAGAAAGAACAAAAACCATGGAACTGTTGAACAAACTAAACGCAATTAGTACATTGGAAGGAAGTTTCAAGAAGATGCATGAGCTCAATATCGACGTAAAATACCCTGTCATGGAAATTAAACAGATCACCACCAAATATGGTAATAAACTAATAGTGAAGTTAGAAGACGGCTCAAATTTGTATCTGCCGAAACGATGCGACGAAAATGCGTCCGACTATATGAAGCTTAATGAGATTAAACCTCTATTCTTTGTATATTTGGGAGCTAAAGATGTCGGGAAAGCACAACCAGGGCAAATGTTTAAATTTGAACAATAAATTTTCTTTTAATGGTATCATAACCATTAAAAAATATACACCGATTTTCAGGCGGCAACTTTTACGAGATAAAAGTCAATGGCCCTGTCTACAAACAGCTCGAAAAGGAGTGCGAGGCTGCACGGGACCCACTGGATCTTCAGCCAGCACACTGTCAAGAATGGATGAGTAACCCCACTGTCAATCCTCGAACTGGCCGGACGATAAAGAAGGACGGCCCTGTGTACAAGCAGCTGCAAAAAGAGTGTGAGGATGCCCTTGCGGCCGTGCCGCGGCCGCGGTCCCCGAGCCCTCAGAGGCCACGGTCCCCGAGCCCTCAGAGACCATCATATTGAAACGAGTGGCTCAAAGATCCCGAGCCAGTTGCCCCTGTTGTCTGTGCCCCGGTGTACACAGAGAATCAGTTGAAGAAGATGAAAAAAGATGCCTTGAAGACACTCGCCCTGCAGCTCCAAATCAACCCGGGAAATCAGAACAAACCAGTTATCATACAGCTGATCCTCGATAAACAGAACATCAGACAACCCAGCATCAAACAACCCAGTCCCACTCCCTGTCTTATTAAATCGCGGTCCGGATCACTAACTCCATGTCTTGTTGACCCCTCGCCTAGGCCAAGATCGAGAACTTACTTTAATGACTCCACCATAACTCCTAAAAATTTTTGCAAAATGCCCCCCGGTAGGCTCAGAGTATATTCAATCTCAAATTCGACCCACCAAGGGGCCCTTCTTGATGAGCCGAATTCAAGACCAAATACACTCTGAGCCTACCGCCACTGAGGCTTACAAACAACATATAAGGACAACACTGTAAGACTTTGACGCCTAGCGTCGGGCCCGCCCACCACTTTTTTATCGATGAGTGCTTGCTTTATTGGAACAACGACTAAAGCAAGCTGACATGTCATTTTTGGCTCGGTATAGTTCAATAAACCATCAACCCGGATTGATTAACAACCTGGGAGAGGTCGGGATTTGAACCTGGGACCTAGATGTTAATAGGTCTGCGCGCTAACCGTTTGCCATGGGTACCCATCTAAATATACACATACCTTTAATTTAACCATTACACCACAGACGAAAATCTTCAAAAATAGCACTTTAAACAAGTTATTTCCCTCTTATAATGTAATAATTCTTCAAAATATCTATCACTATAGCTTATCTGATTAAAAAATATAGAATAAAACGCTTAAAATCAATCGCGAAAAATAAATACTATTCCTATCCATATAGTGCTGCCATCTCCCTTTGATTCTCGTAATCTCCGCTTATTTCTACCTCTGAGAGAACTCTTCTTTAAAGAGGAAGAGATGTTAGTCAAGGTCAGCGCTCGCTACAGACGTTATGAAAGCAGGAAGTAGAAAACAAGGTCGAAACTCTCCAAGCGGAAAATAATACTGCTTCGTATTTTATCTGAGTTAAAGAAAACAAAGATATATATAAATGAATGAAATTGAGTCTGAGATATTTCGCTATAGAATTCTTTATCAGTATGTTCAATTAGATGTTTATAGCGATGACATTTCAGAAGTGAAAAAATCTTTAAAAAAGTTGCATGATCAGTTTGAAAAAATTGTCAAACTTATAAAAGAATATAATGATCGAAGACTCGAAGGAAATGTTGGAACTAACAAGAATGTTAGGTCTGGACAATAAAGTTACCTCAGACGGAGACTTGAAAACTCATGAATGTGAACACAAATATGTAATTCAAAATGATGATGGCTGGTACATTTGCCAAGCATGTCACGAAGAGCTGAGGTATAATCCAAATATACCCCCTATCAATAATCTCGATATGTATTTAAACATGCAGAAACAACAGAGGCGAAAACATCGAATGAAAAATCTGGCTAAATGGTTAGGTTTGCATAACCTACCCTTTGAAGAAGAAGAGCTTTTGAACGACTTTTCTTCTTATATCCATAAATATGAGGAGATGTACCCAGAGCGAAAAAACATAATCAGCAAAGACTATATCTTATACCATATGTTACGGAAAAGAGGTTACGACATCTATATTTCACGCCTTCTAGTTAAGTTACCTAAACTCAAAAAGACGCTTATTCAGAATGAAGAAATCTGCAGAACCATCTTCGAAGCATTAAATTGGAGTTTTTACCCTATAAATTAAAAAAACGGCTGATACGTCTGAACAACATGTCACGAAGAGCTGAGGTATGACCCCGATAAGTGATTATAATTTTTAATAGCCGAATAAGCTATTAAAAATTAATCAACTAAATCTTTTTTATCAATCCAGCTAGTCTCAGGATAACCTAACCATTTAACTAGATATTTGTCCCCTTTCTTTTTGATGATTTTTTCAATCTTATACACATTGTCTTTCTTATCATATTTTACTAATTCATATTCATAAAAAGTGCCTTTAACCTCATCATTATTTAAATCCTGAACTCTATAAGTGATTGGGTCGGTTTCTAATACTTCAGAAATGACAAATATTTCATCTGTAAAAGTTGCTTGATAACCCCTTCTGAAGGTAGACTTATATATAGATATTCTTACTTTATCGCCTACCTGGTATTTATGTTTACGTATGACCTTTTCTTTAAACAAATTGCGGTAGACTTCACTACTGTTTTCTTCTAGACTGGCTTCAACAGGAGTCATTTTTATACTTCTGTGGTATGAGTTGTTGTAATTCTTCACTAATTGACCCAATACATCTATGTATCTTTCAGTGTTATTTGCACACAAGTAGAGCTTTATTTTATTACCAAGAGTGAGATTAAATCTTTCAACCATAGCAGCTTTTATTTCAACATTTTCTGTTGTGAACCATTGGATATTATTTTCTTTGAATAATTTTTGAGTTGTTTTTCCGACGAACTCTAAACCCTTATCTGTTTGAACCCTTTCAGGTATTCTTTCTTTGAAGATCTTTTTAAATGCTTGAGTTACTTCTTCTGCTGATTTATCCTTTAGAGGAACAGCCCATGCATATTTACTGAAACAGTCAACAGCTGTTAATAAGTACTTGATACCATCATTAAACTTACTTCTCGCAAATTTATAGACAAACAGTAAATCAGCTTGCCATTGGTCGTCGATATGTGACACGTAAATTCTCCTTCTTTTGAACTTACGGATAAGTGGTTTATGCTTTGTGTATACATCCTGTCGGTGTAAAAAATCCGAGACTTCTTTTCGACTTAAACCAGTTTTTCTGCTCAGTACATTTATGCCACAAAATCCTGTTTCGGGATCGTAATAAACCTTTTCGGGGCAACCCTTCTCAGTTACCCCTTCAGCGGTAAAAAACGGCACTTCTTAGAACCACAACCCACACAAATACCTTTCAACATTGGTCTAGCGTTTTTAGAGGTGACATGCTGTTCATCTTTAGTGTCGGTGTGTGTTTTACATTTGAGACAATATATTTTTGAGCCCATTCCAAATGTCTTCTTTGCTTTGATAATAGGCTTCACAACAGCTCTATCTAGCCTTTCACGAAAACTTGGATTGGGAATGTCGTCCAATTCTTTAATCATGTTTGAGTCACACACTTTGTTTCTGGTTTCGGTATCTTTGTTTTTAATGTAGCACACGTCATGTTTATAGGCACTATCATCAACCCTATTAATAGGCTTACTCCATTCTTTGTATGTTAAATCGGGGTTCAGTCTAGTTTTTCCTCTGAGCAGTTGAGTTCCTGGTCCTGTAAATTGATGCCCTGGCAGATGCATTTCAAACGGTAAATTATTAATTGCTGCGTTAACAACACCTTTTCCTTTCTTGCAAGTCTTTTTACCACACATTTATTTATATATAAAAAATTATTTACTCACAAATTGATATCCATTCAGCAGGGTTTGTTTCATATATTTTTCTCTGGGTAAGTAGACTAAATTATTGATGAAATCCTCCTCTCGCTTATACACTTCCTCTTCTGATAGGGTATTCGATTTGTATGAATTGAGCAGCTGTTTGTAAAACTTGTAAGACTGTTTGTACTCTTCTTTCCTTTCCGCGATATTCAAAGCTTTATCAATAACTTCAACAATACCGACGCTTAAGCTCAGAGCAGCTAAGGGAACAAGTACAAAAGCTGATAAACCCAATGAACTTAAAACGAACTTGCTAACGGTCATAGTGACACTAATTTTATGGTAGTGGTGGTAGCTCTTTCTATATACGTAAATTTTCTTTTGCAAGTATTCTTCCATCTTTATTTATAGGGGTGAAATATTTCTTCCGATATCTCAGAGCCGGATTAACTAAATCAAGCATAAAGAAATCATACGGCTGTTGCATGCACTTTTTATATAATCTACTGAATTCTTCTTTTGTCAAACTACCATCTATCTCTCTTATGATCTGTTGAATCTCCCTCGGTTGAATATTAAAAAATATCAAGTAATTACAGTTTCTTCTGATAACAATGGGTGTTCTATAATAAGATTGAGAAAGATAAATGATTGAGGCGTTTTTCTTCCGACCTCTGATGAAAAAATCTTCTATGCTCCTCTGGTCCTTGTCAGTCATGCAGTCATCAAAGACAACAACATTTTTACAAGATGGGTCCAGGTCATCCACTTTTATAAATTCTTTTGTATCAGAGGAGAATAAAGTTCCTTTCTTGCCGAATCTTTCATATAACTCTAGGATAATTTTCTTCTTCTTTTTGGGGTACTTTATCGAGTCAATATCCACGCCCTCAAACATTGTGTACTTTTCTTTCAGTTTACCGTACTTGGGTTCGTACATATCTTTTGCACAAACGAACAAATTATCAAATTCGAGATAGTCGTATATAAAATTCAACAATAAGTTCGTTTTACCAGTACCTGAAGCTCCAGCGATTAGAAGTCTGAAAGGGTGTTTAGGTAATAAATAATGTTGATTTGCATCGACAAGTTCTTCTGCTTCTGTATAATTTTTAATTTGAATCATCTTTATTTAATGTTAAAAATTTGCTTCAGTAAAAATTTAATTTGCTTAAGTAAAAATTTTTTTGCATAATAATAAAGATGAATGCTATACAAAAAGAACGAAATAAGAAATTAAGAAAGGAAGTTGAATATGAACTTAAAGTTTATAAGCTTCAGGCTGAAATTAGAAAAAACAACGAACAACAACTTGAGCAAAAATTAGGTATCCAGAAAGCACTATCGGACTTTCACAAGCCTGTAACTGAAAAGCTACAAGAACAAGAAATTAATCGAAAGGAGAATATTCAGGCTATAAAAGATGCTGTTGATCACATTCCTCTAGCTATTGAACCGCTTTTAGAAGTCTATGATTTTGATAAAAAATTGGATGTAGAGTTTTTAGAGAAAAATAACTTTCCAAGACCCTCAAAATTGTACCATGAGACCAAGGAAACTTTGCAAGAAATTATGAGTAAAGTAAATGATACTTACCTAAAAATGTCTCGTCAAAAAGGAAACATTATGAGTCAGATGTCTCGAATGACTAAAAAGGATGAAGAAAGAGAAGATCGCTTATTAGCTAAGGCTGATTATTTGAGAGATCATATGACTACGTTAGGAGATTATCGGGATCGACTCAGAGACTTGCAAAGAAAAGGAATTTATATCGGTAAAGGAGTAGAAGACAAAATGGAAATTTTAGCCCGATTGACTGATAAGATATGTAAAGGGTCCAAAAGTAAAAAGTTACACAATCAAGTCGTCGATTTATTGGATGCATTGTTGAGAGAAGGAACTATGACCAACGAGCAAGTAAAACAATACTACAAAAATTTTTCATTAAATAAATGAGTAATTACATAAAAACTAAAATACATTTAAGCGATCATCAGATTGCTAAGCTAAAATCTGCATACCAGAAAGGAGAAGAAGTATCTCTACAAATAGATAAGACAAAAGCCCCCAACAAAGATATACATTTAACTCGAACACAGATAGCTCAAATTGGGAAGGGGAAGCGTATCACTATCAGTAAGACGCAGCTCCAGAAAACGGGTGGTTTTCTACCTTTTCTATTACCTGCGTTAATTGCTGGGGCCAAGGCTTTAGCACTAGGTGCTGCAAGTGGGGCGGCTGGATATGGAGCAAAGAAAGCTTTGGAAAAAATTTCAGGATCTGGATGTGTAAAAAAAAGACCCATTGGAAAGGGCGTCTATCAAAACTGGGAATATCAGACGAAGTAATTAAACAAAATATGAAACATGAACAGGGGTTTAGGGGCGTCTTTACTTCCGATCTGTTGCCTAAAAAGATGAGTCGGTTTGAAAACGGTATTATTAATCTGGACATTGTCACAGGACCTGGTACGCACTGGGTCTGCTACTATAACGATCCTAAAAATAACTTTGTTGAGTATTTTGATCCTTTTGGAGAACACGTATACAAAATTCATCCTAACATTAAGAAGTATCTACTGACTTCTGGAAAGAAAAATATCGGGTGTAACTCGAGCTTTCTACAGCACCCTGCTTCCGTCAAATGCGGCTACTTTTGTATGAAGTACATTCGTGAAAGAAACAAGGGTAAGCCAGTTGTAGATGTGCTATATTCTTTTACCCAAGAACCCAGCGACTTCAATGAAAAAAATGTTCTCTATAAATAAAATGGTTCTATTGATATTAGATTCTAAAAACGCGGAAAAATCAGAAGATTTTACGATTGAATACACTAGACCTTTCACCTTTAAACAGATTGCCCTTCAGTCCTTTTCGATGTACGTTTCATGGGACAATATCAAAGATGAGGAATTATCATACTTTGATGGTCAGCAGTGGTTAAATTTGACGATACCAGATGGAAATTACACTATCAAGGGGCTGAATCGTTACATGATTAATTTTTTTGGAAGCGATCCGCCGATACAATTCGGTATAGTGGAGGAACGACAACGAATAGCCATTAAGTTAAAAGACGGGTATAAGATCGATTTAACGAAAACCAAAAACCTGCATAAACTTATAGGTTTCGAGCCTAAAATCCACGAAGAGCTTGAACAAGTAGGAAAGTACATTGCTGACTTATCTGGGGGAAACGATAACATTTATATACATTGCGATGTCGCAGAGGGGGCGTATATCAACGGTTTCAACTCTACAAACGTCATCTATTCATTTACAAACAGTAATCGTCCAGGTAGTCAGATTATAAAATCATTTGACAAACCTCTGTTTTACCCTGTTCGAATGGATAGTGTTTACCGAATCAGAATGCAAGTAACCAATCATAGAGGTGATTTAATTCCGCTCAATAAGCAAGAAGTACAATACAATTTTATCGCCCTATAATAAAGAAATGAATAAACACAGACTTCAAAGAAAGAGTAAGAAGATACAAGGAAGAGGGTTCTTTTCCGACGTCCTGCAGGAGGCCGAATTAGAAGGTAAGTATGTGCAGGATAAAATAAAGGAGATATTATCAAAGCAGAAAAAACATGGAGCTGGACTAAAGTTTATCTAAATTCGATTTAATAGCCATATAGCTATTAAATTGAGGAGAAGAAAAAAAATTTATTTCATAATAAATGAATAAAATATTTGAATTAAACAGCACCAATTATTATTACGATGATGACATCGAAAGTTTCGAATATAGAGAGGTAAGGCATGAAAATAGTGATAATTCTATGGAAAATGCCTCTTACCATTTCTTTATTCAAGACACCAACGCCAACATTTTATACTCTAACGGTTATTTACAGCAAAAATTGAAAATTGTTAACAATGATGGTACTGCCATAGTGAATGATAATGTAGCTCTCGTGAATGGAGGTGGTTTGATCAATGCTAACAGGTTTACATTAGGAACCACTGAAATAGAATCCAACATTAATTATACCGCTCTTATGCGACAAGTGTTGGGCTTAATACATTTTACGCCTGACTATTCTTCTGCCGAAGCTACAAATATGCTGTTCTACACTGATACGTCGGACACAGCTGATAGAGAACGCTTGAAATATGATGGCACGTTAGTAGATACCACAAAGATTACTGAGTTTTTCGAAAAATTCAGAATTAATGAGAACCATAACCAGGGATTTACAGAAAGAAGCGAATTCACTAAAAATAGCAAGGTTGTAACTATATGGATCCCACTAAAGTACGTGTTTGATTTCTTCCGTGAATATAAAAAAGTAATCACGGGGTTCCAAGTCAAATTTGAGTTCCAGAGAAATCACAGTCTAAATATGCTGTACACCAACGAGCAACATAAGATCTATAAAGTCGTTGTAGAAGATTTATCACTCTGGCTACCTTACGTACGATTTAAAAATGCGGCGGCTTCAATATTTAACGAATTAAAGTTATCGAATAAGGATGTAGAAATAAACTGGAACCAACACAGCATAGTAAAGTCTAATATTTTCTATAAAAACGCTAGCGGCTCTTATACCATAAAAGCTACTTCTGATGAAGTCTTATCTTTGTACGTAATTCCTCAGTACACTGAAAGATACGAAAATTCGAAGCACAATAACATGCTGTTTGATAACTTAGATATGACGGAATGTTGGTTAATGATCAACAATGTAAAAGTGCCAACTGTCAGTTACATGATGGATTTTGAGAAAAGTGATTATAATCGATTATACACAGCCTTTTTGGAATCTGGACTCAACACCATCACGTCTGAAACAGGTTGTATGGTCAATTATTCGAATTTTGGTAAGTTGTATCCAATCATCTGCTTTAATCTCTCTCATCATCAAAACTATACCGATACGAATAACTTAATGATTGAGTTTAACTGGAGGTTAAGGAACGCTGCCCCCAAAGATTATGTTTTTTACTTCATCTTAAAAGAGCACAAGAAATGCCTCTTAAATATTAACAATCAAAATATTACCATGATCAAGACTTTGAAATTATAAAATCTCGCCAAGCATTATGGATCTCCTCCATCTCCGTCAATAATTTTTGGATAGAAGGGGGACAGAACTCAATCCTGTTTCTTCCGATGTATCCATCCGCTGATCTTGTCAACTCTAGCTCAATCAGGATCCAAATTTTTACTGCAAACGAGATATTATTGTATAGAATACGAGACAGGACCTAACGAAGACGAATTTTGGAAGGTCTTTCGACGAATATGGTGAGGGCACATACCCCCCATGAAGTTGAGACAGCTTATGAAAGTCGTTTGAAGACGTATGACATCCAGAACGGTTCATGCACCTCTACGAAACCTTTTCAATATATCAGGCTGACAGTGATAGCGATAGCGATCGACCGACAACGATGACATGCCCTTCCATAATTTAATAGATGTAGATATGACTATATTTTTAATGATTGAAATACTCATTAAAAATTGAATCGTTTAAAGTATACCCCTTCAGTAATAAAAGCATTTAAAGAAACGATTTGTAGTTCTAAAGAAAGACAAAATGGATTTTCAATCTAAAACCGTTCGACAGTTGCAAGGCTACTGTCGTGAAAATAATATTCGAGGTTACTCGAAACTTAAAAAGTTGGAGCTGGTCGACCTTATTCAATATCATAACGGCTTTTCCAGTTTCCACAATGACTTGTTTAGCAAGCCAAAGAAGAACAGAGTGCGTAAGATCAGGTGTTGCGGTAAGTTATTTAAGGGATCAAGCATGAATAAGCACCTACAATCTAAAGGGCACCTAAACTATAAACCAAAGAAGGCAACCGCTCTCCCAGAGTGTGGAAGGGTGGAGCATCGACTACATCACATGACTCTCCCCCAACTACGGGAATTTTGTCGAACGCATGGCATTAGAGGCTATTCCAGGTTAGGAAGGAGGGCAGACATCATAGCATACATAGAAAGCGTATTGTTCAACCGTCATTTCGGGTTTGATTCAGACCTGTTTTTAGATACGCGAGAGAGAAGGCTCTACACCCTCCACAAAGTTAATACAGCCTTTGAATCTCGCTTGAAGACGTACGACATCCAAAATGAACACAACCTGATGCTTCCCGAAGACTTTTTGAACGATGTGGCGTCACTAGTCCGGGGACTCATCACTAAACACATAAAGAGGCTGCATGGTTTGAAGGTTAATTTCGAATTCCTCTGTGACTATCAAAAGGGTAAAGACGATGCTATTATAGAAATGGAGAAAAACTTCAAAACAGAAAACGCAGTCATCTTAGAATCAACTGATTTGGTAGCTTATTACAGATCGGTTATCCAAAAATTATTGACAGAAATGGAGGAGTTTGTTGCAAAGGGTTCGGGATGGACGCTTGTTAGAATTAAAAACCTTGAGGTGAGGATCAATAAATACAACCCACTGAGAGGATCATCCTACATTGATTTACCGAAAAGAATTAAAGATAAAAAGGCAGTCATTAACGTGAAAAATGAAAATGATAACGAGTGCTTTAAGTGGGCGATACTGTCCGCTATTTATCCAGCTGATAATCACGTAGATAGAGTCTCTAAATATAAGCCATATGATAATGAGCTAAATTTCGAAGGTATCGAGTTTCCAGTGAAGATGGAAGATAGAGTATTTAACAGGTTCGAAAAGTTGAATAACATATCGGTGAACATATATTCATACGAAGGTAATGATATTTACCCATTGAGAATCACTAAAAATAAGGAAGACAAACACATCAATTTGCTGTACATAAAGAATAAGGAAGGAAACAGTCATTACTGTTGGATAAAAGACCTCTCCAAATTGATAAGCGGACAAGTGACTAAACACAACGGAAAGATATTCACCTGTGAGAGATGCCTGCTGTATTATTACTCCGAAGAGGACCTCCAAGCTCATGAAACGGATTGTAGGAAGAATACACCAGTAAAGATTGTAATGCCCGAGGAGAACGAATCTCTGCGGTTCAAAAACTATCAAAGGTCTTTACGATTACCCTTTGTGATGTATGGAGACTTTGAGTGCTTGACAAACAAGATAAACACCTGCTGCCCTACAAAAGACAGCTCATTCTTACATAAATATCAAAAGCATGAACCTATGAGCTTCACTGTCTACATCAAATATAAACACGCAGACTATAAGGCACCAATCACATACAGAGGACCCAATGCCACCAAGCTGTTCTTTGATACAGTGAAGACTGAGGCGCTAGCGATAAAGAACATTTATGATAAGAAGCAACCCATCAAAATGACCACCGAAGATGAAGAGCATTTCCAAAGGACCCATGTTTGCCACATCTGTGACGAAGATATCAGGAAGAAACCTTCACCCTATTCACCCAAGGATAAACCAGACTTCCGAAAAGTTAGAGATCATGACCATCTTCTCAATCCGGCGAAATGTGAATCGAACTACAGAGGACCTGCTCACAACCTTTGCAACCTAAAGTACCAAGAGCCTTCGTTCATTCCAGTGTTTATCCACAACTTATCTGGCTACGACGCCCATCTCTTCATAAAGGAGCTCGGTAGAGACCAAGGTGATATCGACGTCATCCCGAACAACGAGGAGAGGTACATTTCCTTCAGTAAGGAGGTCGGGGCAAAAACTGTAGAAGTAGGCGATGGGAAGAAAGTAAAGGTACCTGGTATAAAGTTGAGGTTTGTCGACTCATTCAAGTTCATGGCCGCTAGCCTCGACAGTCTTGCGAAGAACGTAAAGGAGTTCAGGGAGACAGCCAAGTACTTCCCCAAGGACAAACTGGACCTCGTCACCCGAAAAGGCGTCTATCCATACGATTACATGGACTCGTGGGACAAATGCGAAGAAACCAAGCTGCCCCCAAAAGAAGACTTTTACAACCAATTGAATGAGTCACACATAAAGGATGAGGACTACGAGCACGCTAAAAGGGTATGGAAGGCCTTCAACATTAAGACATTGGGTGAATATTCCGATTTGTATGTGAAGACTGATGTACTCATCCTAGCCGACATCATGGAACACTTTAGAGATGTCTGTCTAAAGACCTATAAGTTGGATCCTGCATGGTACTTCACTGCACCCGGACTCTCGTGGGACGCCATGCTCAAAACCACAGAGGTTGAGCTAGAGCTGTTGACAGACTATGACATGATACTCATGCTAGAAAAGGGGACCAGAGGAGGCATCTCTCAGTGCTGTAACCGATATGGGAGGGCGAACAACAAGTACATGAGGGACTATGACGAGAACAAGAAGTCTAACTACCTGATGTACCTTGACGCCAACAACCTCTACGGATGGGCCATGAGTCAATACCTACCGCATGGTGGCTTCGAGTGGAGCACTGTGTCAGATGTGACCCAAGTAGAGGATGACTCAGACAAAGGATACATCGTAGATTGCGACCTACAGTACCCGACCCATCTGCACAACCTCCATTCAGACATACCTCTAGCACCTGAGAGCAGGATGCCCGATGGCTCAAAACAGCCAAAACTACTGACGACCCTCTATGACAAAGAGCATTATGTGGTTCATTACAGGGTTTTGAAGCAACTGTTGCAGTTGGGGGTGAAGCTCAAAAAGGTGCACAAAGTGTTGGAGTTTCAGCAGTCTCCCTGGTTGAAGAGGTACATAGACCTGAACACTGATATGAGGACCAAGGCAACCAACGACTTTGAGAAAGACTTCTTCAAACTTATGAACAACTCGGTCTTTGGCAAGACGATGGAAAATATCAGGAAGCGACTCGATATTAGGCTAGTATGCGATCCCCAGAAAGCGGAGAAGCTAGTTGCTAAGCCCAACTTCAAGGGAAGGACCATTTTTGACGAAAGATTAGCCGCCGTGCATATGAACAAGACGAAAGTGATTTTTAATAAGCCAATATACGTCGGCATGAGTATATTAGATCTATCGAAGCATCTGATGTATGACTTCCATTATAATCTTATGAAGCCTAAATACGGGGGCGATATCAAGCTATTGTACATGGACACTGACAGTTACATCTATGACATACAGACCGAGGACTTTTATGAGGATATGAAAGGATTGATTGACTACTTTGACACATCAGATTATCCAGAAAACAATAGGTATGGTATGCCCCGAGTAAATAAAAAGGTCTTGGGGAAGATGAAGGATGAAAATGCAGGGAAGATCTTAGAAGAGTTCGTTGGCTTAAGATCTAAGATGTATGCCTGTAAAACTGAGGTTGACCTGGTGAAAAAGTCGAAAGGAGTAAAGAAATGTGTCGTGAAAAACAGGATATCCTTCGAGGACTACAAGAACTGCCTATTCAAGCAAGAAGTACAGCATAGAACCATGAATCTCATCAGGAGCACAAAGCATGAGATTCATTCCATACAAGTCAATAAGATTGCCCTATCAGGAAAAGATGACAAACGTCATATATTGGAAGATGGTGTCCATACCTTGGCTCACGGTCACTATGCGATAAAGGAGTAGGCGATCATAATCTTTTAACAGTTTTCGAACTATTAAAAGATAATTAATGGTCCTCAGTTCGAAGGACACATTCTTCTGTTCTGAATGCCTCTTTAATAGTGTCTATATCACATCTAAAGTACTCCATGTAACCGTCCTCTTCTGAGGCCCTATTTCATTTAAAAGGGGGTGCTCGCCGAAGGGGGTACCTTCCCTCCCAACGACTTTTCGCTTGCTCGCTCCGGAAAATTGGTGTGGTCGAAATAGAGCCATCACTTTCTCGGGAGGTGCTTGCGCTAGAACCTTGCTAATGGATGATTTTGATACCATTGATTTGTTTAATTTGTATGGTTGAAATAGAGCCATCACTTTTCTAGAAGGGGTGTAGTTTTAATGGGGTTTCGATACCATCGTTTTAAGAGGGGTTGTAGATTTTTATGGATAAGAAATAACCTTTGGATTCTAAAAGTGGGTTCGGGTTTTATGGGGTTTTGTGAGCCATTATTTTTAAGAGTGGGTGGTAATTTTAATGGTAAAATACAGCCATTACATTTCTAAAAGTGGGTGGGATTCAATGGAGGTCTGAGAGCCATTGTATAGTCGAATTTGTGTGGGTGATATTGGGCCATTACGTTCTAAAAGTGGGTCCGGTTTTTATGGGGGTTTTACGAGCCATTGTTTTTAAAAGTGGGTGGAAATTTTAATGGTGTGAAATAGGACCATTACGTTCTAAAAGTGGGTGTGGATTTAATGGGAGGTTTCACACCATTGTTTTTAAAAGTGGGTGGGTTTTTTTATGGGTGATATAGAGCCATTCCATTCTAAAAGTGGGTGTGGTTTTAATGGGGGGTTTCACACCATTGTGTAATCACAATGGTGTGGATAAAATAGAGCCATTACATTTCTAAAAGTGGGTGTGGTTTTAATGGGGGGTTTATGGCTGTGGTCCAGCTCTCTCATTCACACACTACTAACGGACATTATGATTGATTTGTAAAAAATCTGATGTGGACAACACATGACTTTCCTTATATAATGCAATGAATTTACTACTTTTACAGTTTAAAAAATGTTATTCTTATATAGTAGATACTGATATTCTTTCCAAGATATTGAATTTTCTTCAATTAGTCATCATTTTCATTGATTTAGCGTCATTTTTATCCATTTGGCGAAATTTTCGTTAATTTAGCAACAATTAAAAATGTCGCCAAGTTGGCGACATTCCGCTAAATTCGTCGCCAAAATCTCGCCAAGTGTTATGGACGGAAAAATAAGTTCTTACAGCAGATAAATGACTATTGGCGTTCAAATACAAAAGTATTACTCAAAGCATTTTTTCTCTTGAATGGAACGAGTTAGATCCATGAGACTGATGTCACCTAATTTATCGCATGATATTACATATGAAATGTAAACATGTTTCCCAATAGTTAATTTTTTTTTAATTTATGGGATTTTTTTGATAAATTTATTTGAAAAATGTGCAGTATCTCGAGAACGGTTCATGCTAGCGTTCTAAAACTTATTTCAATCGTTTTCTAAGGAAAACGTAAACTGCGTAACTTTATTAAATGTTTTGATTTTTTCAAAATTTCACTCGAAAATTTAGGGGGGTTCTGAACATTCGATTGTGTTTTAAAACAATAGGCTTTCTGTATTCATAGATTGTGATTTTTGTACCAAATTTCATTCGAAACGCTCCATTCTTTCTTGAGATATCGTCTCCACAGTCTCACTGACACACACACATATACTTTCACACACACACACATCATCTCAAAAATGTTCGATTCGAGATCAGGGATGCTTGAAACGTGCTCTCCCGTCGAAAACTCGAATTCGAATTTTCGACCCCATCACAATACTTTCCTTATACATTATGTATATAAGGAAAGTAAAAAGTCGAAATTTGTGTGGCGATATAAAAAAAAAAAAGAAAAACATTAAAATTAAGCAAAAAATACGAGTATAATTTTTGCATTTAGTGGGTTTTCTAAGTTCTTTCTTAATGGAAATCTTAATAAGCATTACTGAATTACATTATTGCTTCCTAAACCATTTAATAAAAATTCTTTAAAGAACCTTTGTTTGATTAAAATTCAGTAGACATTGTATAACACTGCATATATTAGTAAAACACTGAAAAGCTCAATAAATTATATTTGTTTGCGAACAACTCTCCCTCGTTAAATCCCAGGAAAATTGAATCACAAAATGCTGGCTGTTGATATCGGGCATCACAGTACAAAATGGAGGCAGATAAAAAGGTTGGCGTGTTTGACACCCTGAGCTACTTCATATTTTGGCCCCATCAACGGAGTCGACAGAGCAGAAAATGAAAAGGGAAGCGATGTTATCATTGTGTGTGATTTGTGAAATGGTTACAGTTAAACCATATTATTCGTTGCAGGGGAAAATATCTTGAAGCAAAACATAAGATGTACTTCTTTTGTGTTCGGTGAATCGTTTTGGCGTGCCCTTTGTATCATCAAATTGAGCCATTTTAAGAATAAAGTTAGTTCCACATTCTCTGAAACGGTCAGCCTTCTTCAGTCAGTAGGCGAGTTGAAATGATATTGAACCTCTGTTGGGCAGATGTCTTATTTTTGAATTAAAGATATCCCTCGTAACTGAAAACCCATATTTTAATTAAATTTTCAAAAACAGAATTTATATAAGTAAATATTTTGTGATTTAACTCCTCTTTTTTAATTAGCAAATTCATTTGCATTGGCTTCAAATATTGT
The DNA here is from genome assembly GCA_951213105.1 of Amaurobius ferox. Classification (NCBI taxonomy): domain Eukaryota; kingdom Metazoa; phylum Arthropoda; class Arachnida; order Araneae; family Amaurobiidae; genus Amaurobius; species Amaurobius ferox. The sequence goes on along the minus strand of OX578135.1, from coordinate 149,408,563 downwards.
TTTAAACAATTTTTTGGTGGCGATCAAATTTATCCTTTATGTCTTAACTAAAATTTTCTTAAAACATTTATTTCTCAATATCTATCATAAATAGAACTTAGATGATGACTGATATGGATTTAACATCAAATTTTGAGGGAGGTAGAGTTCTACATCCAGTTATTTTTTCATTTTCGGCTCAATTTTGTTTTATTTTCATTGAAACATATATGTTTTTCAAGACTGGTTACAGAGCTTAAATGATATCTGATACGGCACATTCATCCTCAAATTTTGAAGTAAATAGAATAACTCATTAAGAATTTCCGTTTCCGTTTCTCGAGATGTCCCTTCAAAAATTTTTACTCAAAAATTTACATTGTCCTTGTAACATTTATTTTTCAGAATCGGCAATAGAAAGAGATTATATGACAACTGATATGGATTCGATATGAAATTCTAGAGGGGTTTGTAGGTTCATTAAAGATTTCCACTTATTGCTCAAGAAATTTTCTTGAAATATCTATTTATCACGATTGGCCATAGAGCTTAGATGATAACTTATATGGATTTAGCATCAAATTCTCCAGAGTGGTAAGGAGACTTACTAAGGATTTTTACTTTCGGTATTTAACCAATTCCTGTTCAAAAATATTGATTTTCTGAGGGAGTTGAAGGATTAGCTAAGGATTTCAATTTCCGATTTTTCTTCTGCTAGTAAATATATTTTTCTTAAAGCCTCTATTTTTTTTTAGAATCGACTATAGATAGATTAGTTGAAAATTGAGATGGATTCAGCATTAAATTCTAAGGGGAGTAAGGACGTCACTAAGAATTTTCCCTTCCAGTTCAAGACATGTTAGTTCCGATAAAAAATTATTTTCCATAGAAATAATATTATACACGAAATTTACGTCCTTCAGAAGGAGTTTTGGCATAGAACAATTTTAAAAAGAAAGGTACAATAAAATGCTTTATATTGTTGCGAATGTGCTCGTGGGTGTATATGCAGGATACAAGAACGAATCCACGTTTCTGGATGACTTACATTTATGCACAAGCACAACATAAACAGGAACAGAATACAGAAAAGCAACATTTAAATACTTCACTAAATTCACAGAATAAGCGATATTATTCACAAAATACTGACGAAAATAATTTCACAAAACAGCAGCTACTATCCTGAAAACATTGACAAAAAAATCACTGTCCAATGTAGGTCATGTCACATCAATTCCTCAACTCCACTGCAACTGAGATATGAGTCAGTCCTTTTATAACCTCTGTAGAAATTTCTGGAAATCTCTTCATATCTCCTAGACTAATTGTTATTTCTCGAAGTTTCCGGAAGTCGCCAAATGTCACCAAATTGGCGATAAATCGTCAAATCTGAAAACCCTTATTCTAACTGGGAAATCCCGGTAACTCTGTGCTGACGTCATGGACGGTGTTTTCTTCGCCTGTCCTTCGAGACGGACGAAAGAGGAGGCGCCAAAGCGAATATTGCGCGTTTGCAACACTATGTATTAGCAATTTATTTGTTAAAAGAAAATTTAGTAAATCAGATTACAAGTAATACATCATATTACAAATATTTGTAAATGTCTAGTAACTTTACTGCTTTACTCAAAATTTGAAACATAAGATTTAAAAGTCTGGATTTTTTTTTTCAGATTTTCAAATGCTTCTTCGAATGAAAAGGTTGGTTGGTTGATTATGGTTTTTTGGTACAAGATCCAAAGAGACCTGCGCCAGACATATGGTACCGAAATACATAAATTAGCATCGAATGTAAAGGATCAAATGGTAACTTCAGTTTCTTAAACTTCCTATTTCATCGGGTTTTTTCATCTCAAACCGATTTTAGTTTGTATAAGCTCTTTCGTTCGATTGTGTGCTTGAAGCAGATTCAGCTTAACAACTGATAAAGAAGGCTTAATCACAGGTAATGCGTTTTTAACACCTTCCAGCATAGTTGTAAAGTGTTTATGACTTTGTTCATTCTGTCTGTCTGTCCATTCGCACGATAACTGCCGTAAAAATGACCTTATCGAAATTAAATTATAATATGTTGTTGAGAAGGTCTGTGGAACGTATGGGAATATAAAAGAATAATATCATACAATTAGTTTTGGATTTAACCCGTGTTGAAAAAATGAAATAGATTGAATCCTACGAGACCTAGTTTTTCAAAGATTTTTTAAGCGTGATTAAAATGCACAAATTGCTTTGATTGAAAATTTTAGGAAATATTTAAATTATCACATAAAATGTGTAAAAGAATTTCATCAAAATATATTAAGTAGTTTTTTTATATAAAAATTGAAATAATTACACCCATTTCATATGAAGAGATCACGTGACACATTGTAAAATAAAATATGGCATCCATTTTTTTTTCACTTAGTGAAAAACGTTATTTTTAAGGAACACTTAAGATTTATATTTAGTGTTGCATCCATCCTAAAATCGCTTTATTTTTGCATATTATCTGTGTATCTAAATTCTGTGCCTACGCCATTACAATATTTTTTATTAACACTTTACAATAAAGTTGAAAAGTTTTTATTACTTTGTTCATTCTGTCTGTTAGCACGATAACTGCCGTAAAAATGACTTAATCAAAATGAAATTTTAGTATGTTGTTCAGACAGTCTGTGGAACCTATGGGAATATAAAAGAATAATATCACCCAATTAGTTTTGGATTGAACCTGGGTTGAAAAAATAAAATACATTGAACCCTATGGGACCTAATTTTTCAAACATTTTTTAAGCGGATTTAAAATTCACAAATTGCTTCGAAAATTTTAGGTAATATTCAAATTGTCCCATAAAATATATAAAAAAAATTTCAGCAAAATATATTTGGTAGTTTTTAAAATAAAAATTAAAATAATAATTACACCTCTTATATGAAGCGATCACGTGACCAATGGATGAAGAGATCATGTGACCCATTTTAAAATGAAATATGGCATCCATCTTGTCTCAAAATCGTGATTTTTAAAATTCTTTTTAATTCATATTGAGTGTTGTATCCGTCCTAAAATCACTTTATTTTTGCTTAAATTCTGTGCATCTGCATACTGAAATAACACAATTACAATATATTTGAGTTTAAATGATCAACCAAATTTGATTATTTCTACAACGAAGCCTATTTTTCACTTATGTAAAATGTAAACAGCAAAATATACTGCTGGCCATCCAAAATGCAACAGCATGAGACAAGAGACATCAAAACCAAATTTATTGGACAAAGAACAAAGTACAAGAATGAATTTGATTGAAATACAGCCCCGTTCGACTTGCGGAGCACGAAGAAATCAGTATTTTGTGCAGCCGTCATGGATGACAATAACTGCTGCTACACGCTCTCGGTATTGAAGGAGACTTTGGATATGTTCTTGTGGTATGTCAGTCCATACTGCTTCCACACGTTGCCAAACTTCATCTGTCGTAGCAGCTGGTGGTGTTTGCTGGGCCAGTCGTTTGCCAATCATCGACCAGACGTGTTCAATGGGCGACAGATCTGGAGAATGGGCAGGACAAGGGAGCAGTGGAACTTGGCACTGAAGAAATGCTGAAAGATATGTGCCACGTGTGGTCTCGCATTGTCTTGTTGAAACTTGGCCGCAGGCAAGCCTTGAAGGTAAGGTAAGACAACAGGCTTCAAAACTTCAGAAATGTAGCGGTGGCTGTTGAGTGTACCAGCAATACGTATTAGGGGTGTGTGGGAGTCAAATCCAATGCCACCCCAAACCATAACGCCAGGTGAAGGACCAGTATGGCGATGCATAATGCAAGAGTTAGGCGCACATGATTTGCATATGAGCTAAAATTCTAATCATTTATATTTCCTGTTGAGTGTACCGGTAATGCGTATTAGGGGGGTGCGGGAGTAAAATCCAATGCCACCCCAAGTCATAACGCCAGGTGAAGGACCGGTATGGCGATGCATAATGCAAGAGTTAGGCACACATGATTTGCATATAAGCTAAAATACTAATCATTTGTATTTCCTATCGAGGTCTACGTATGGTGCAAATTTCATGCTAATTGGATGCTTCCTTCATGGTGTAGCATTTTGGATGGCCAGCAGTGTATGTAGAATGAGTTGTATTACTGCATTTCTTTAACGCGAAATTATTTAGCTCATGGAGTCTGCAGAGTTGATATGAATGAAATATTCATTGATTTTACAGAGAGAAGGACGATTTTTTTCGATGAAGTTTTAAGCATAGAGTTTAATTACTTGTCCCTCCATGGTCTTTAAGTTTTTAAATAAAATAAATTATTACAGTATTGTGATGAATGAAATGAATGGGAGAAAGTTATGAATGAAATGCTGTTTTTATAGAGAGATCCAGGCGTGTTATATTTTCTATGGCGTCATTTGAATTAATTTCAGTTGTTTTCGATGAAGTTTTCAAATATAATAAATTATCGTAGTATTATGATAGTTTTAAAAATATTACCGAGGAATGTATTGCACTTTAGAGATGTTTAAATAAAATTGCATTGAAATTGGAAAGTGTTTCATAATCAATGCTTTAAGCATGATTGATCTTTCTTGTTAATTCATATTTAGTGTTGTATCCGTCTTAAAACCGCTTTATTTTTGCTTAAATTTGTGCATTTATATACTGAAACAACGCAATTACAATATATTTGAGTTCAAATGATAATTCAAATTTGATTATTTCTACAACGAAGCCTATTTTTCACTTATGGAAAATGTAAACAGCAAAATATGTAGAATGAGTTGTATAAGAATTGCTACATGTCTTTAACGCAAAATAATTTAGGTCATGGAGTCTGCATAGCTGATATGCATGAAATATTCATTGATTTTACAGAGAGAAGGACGATTTTTTTCGATGAAGTTTTAAGCAGAGTTTAATTACTTGTACCTCCATGGTCTTAAGTTTTTAAATAAAATAAATTATTATAGTATCGTGATGAATAATGAAATGAATAGGAAAATGTTTATGAATGAAATGCTGCTTTTATAGAGAGGCAGGCATGTTATATTTTGATGGCGTCATTTGAATACATTTCAGTTGTTTTCGATGAAGTTCTCAAGTATAATAAATTATTGTAGTATTATGATAATTTTATAAAAACATTACCGAGGAATGTATTGCATTTTAGAGATGTTTAAATAAAATTGCATTTCAGTTGGAAAGTGTTTTATAATCAATGCTTTATGCATGATTGAGCTTTCTTGTTTAATTAATCTGCCCTTTAAATTTAAATAATAATAACAGTAAAACCTGCTAGCATTCTGCACTATAATTCGTTAAATGATAATATAGGTTAAATAAGTAAAATGAGTGCTGTGTCACCACTCACGTGAGAAGTAAAAGTTTTCTTAGGGGCGATATAAGGAAAATGGAATTATCAATGAAAGAGAGATTTTTTCTATGACGTCATTTGAATAAAGTTAATTTGTTTTCGATGTTTTCAAATGTAATAAATTATTGTAGTAGTATTATGATAATTTTAAAAATATTACTGAGGAATTTATCGCATTTTAGAGATGTTTAAATAAAATTGCATTTCAGTTGGAAAGTGTTTCATAATCAATGCTTTATGCATGATTGAGCTTTCTTGTTTAATTAATCTGCCCTTTAAATTTAAATAATAGTAAAACCCGCTAGCATTCTGCACTATAATTCGTTAAACGATAATATAGGTTAAATAAGTAAAATGAGTGCGGTGTCGCCACTCACGTGAGAAGTAAAAGTTTTCTTAGGGGCGATATAAGGAAAATGGAATTATCAATGAAAGAGAGATTTTTTCTATGACGTCATTTGAATAAAGTTAATTTGTTTTCGATGTTTTCAAATGTAATAAATTATTGTAGTAGTATTATGATAATTTTAAAAATATTACTGAGGAATTTATCGCATTTTAGAGATGTTTAAATAAAATTGCATTTCAGTTGGAAAGTGTTTCATAATCAATGCTTTATGCATGATTGAGCTTTCTTGTTTAATTAATCTGCCCTTTAAATTTAAATAATAGTAAAACCCGCTAGCATTCTGCACTATAATTCGTTAAACGATAATATAGGTTAAATAAGTAAAATGAGTGCGGTGTCGCCACTCACGTGAGAAGTAAAAGTTTTCTTAGGGGCGATATAAGGAAAATGGAATTATCAATGAAAGAGAGATTTTTTCTATGACGTCATTTGAATAAAGTTAATTTGTTTTCGATGAAGTTTTCAAATGTAATAAATTATTATAGTATTATGATAATTTTAAAAATATTACCGAGGAATGTATCGCATTTTAGAGATGTTTAAACCAGGCAATTTACATTTCAATGTTGTCATTTGAATGAAGTTCATTTTTTTCGATGAAGTTTTAAGTTTTCAAATATAATAAATTAATGTAGTATTGTGATAATTTGTAAAATATTACCAAGGAATGTATTGCATTTTAGAGATGGTTAAATGAAATTGCATTGAAGTTGGAAAGTGTTTCATAATCAATGCTTTATGCATGATTGATCTTTCTCGTTTTAAAGGATCTTTAAACTCTACTTAAATATTTCTTCAACGAAGCCTAATTTTAATGCATGCAGAATTTTAACAAATTAATTGTAAGATAAGTTGTATAAGAATTGCTGAATTTTTTTTAATTTAAATTATTTAGCTCTTTAGTCTGGAATATAAGTGATATGAATGAAATTTTAATTGATTTTTCATAGAGAAGCAGACAATTTTATAGCATTGCCTTTTTCGATGACGTTTCAAGTTTCCAAGTAAAATAAATTATTGTAGTATTTTGATAAATTTTAAAATATCACCGCTGAATATATCGCATTTTAGAGATGTTTAAATAAAATTGCATTTCAGTTGGAAAGTGCTTCATAATCAATGCTTTATGTATGATTAATTTTTTTTGTGAAAATTGCAATGACCACCTGGTATCCAAAAGTGCTGTCATGTTTAGTGGCAAATAAGTATTTTCACATTTCAATAGAAATTTTGCAGTAATAGAGGATGGCTAGACCACTAAATGCATTCTCTGTGCATGATCTCCGAAAAACATCACTTCATTTATGTTCATAACACTATTTCAAATCACACACAGTTCTTTTTAGCCGTAGATAATTTTTTTTAATTGACTACAACTGAAATGGGCTACATACAATTTGAAGCAGGGTTAGGATCCTTGGGGGACCTAAAAGCACAGCTTCGGAATTGCGGAAATTTGGTGCCAACCATTTTGAAGTTTCGTAACTTTTTGAAAGGAAGTTTTTGTTTTTTGTGCAAGTAGTTTACCATGAAGTGGTGTTCTTCGTGAGATTTCAATACGCTTTTTTAAAAGTATTTATCAACATGATTATGCAACAATGATATAACAGGAATTGTAAATTTTTATTTTATCTTCAAGCACCTATGATTTTTTCCTCAATTTTTTTTTCTTAAATTCTAAATCAAATTTACCTTCAAAATTTAAAAGTAGAATAAAAAATCTCATGTGAGCCGCACATGACTTTCCCTGCAGAATTAAATTCATTATCTCTTTATTTCATTAATATTTCATTACATTGAATCTAATTGCACTAAATATTCATAATTGATTGAAATTTTACTGTATTTACACTTTTAATTTAGCTTTTATTTCCATTTGGTAACTGGACTTAATCTCAAAACCGAAGTAGCAAAAATGTTGTTGAGACTCAGACCGTCCGACCTACCAGAAAGGTGTAAAGTAACCGTTTGGACGGCCAGGAAGTGCCACCCAATTTAGACCGGAACCCAGTGGGGGGAGGCATCCACAGAGACCGTACTCTCCTTCCCCTACCACCAACCTCTCGGAAGGACTTACGGACCCACGTTTAATGTGATCATTCTCCGCATGAACACGGTGTCAGTTGTGGCAGCATGCAAATCCAGCACACAAACCACCGGGCTACCGCGCCTGAAATGTGCCAACAGCACGCTGTGTTCCCAGGTGGTCACCCACCCAAGTACTAACTGTGCCCGAGGCTGCTTGACTTCGGTGATTTAACGAGAATAGGTGTTTTCACCACACACACACAGTCGGCTCTAAGTAGCAAAAATTTGAAAAAAACTAAAATACCTCAAGAAAGGCTAATCTTAAAGTAATGGGGCTAGTCTTATTCTTTTCATCATCAAAAATTACGTATAAAAAAGCATTTAATTGACATATTTGAGCATACGTAATCTTATATTACAGATTTTGACGATTTTTTGTAGGACATTTCGTAACAGAAAGTAGGTTCGTTTTTTCCGAATTGTACCAAAATCTAATCAACACTAGAGTAACCTAAACGTGACGTACTAAATTTTTTGAAACTTGATTCATTTTGTAGCTAGAGAAGATAGTCATTTTTTGCGGGCTATTGTGCAAAAAACGGCAGGTTTGTTTTTTATCCCGAATCGTACCAAAATTTAATCAGCACTAAGGTCACCTGCAAGTGATACCTATACAATTTTATGAAATTCGGTACATTAGTTTTTAAATTAGAGTGGATACATACATTGCACATACAGACGTCTCGCTAAAAATAGTTTTTACTTGTTGTAGTGGCTCCAAAATACGTAGATCCGTCGAAAACTCAAGTTGCGATTTTCGGCACGATTCAAATACGTTCCCTATACATTACCATGTATTACAGAGAAAGTTAAAAGTATATACCTCCCACCAGGCTATAGATAAAAATTAGATAGAGATGGATTCAGTATTAAATTCTAGTGGGACTTAGAGTGTCACTAAAAATTATCCCTTCCAGTTCAAGACATGTTAGTTCCGATTAAAATAATTACATTTTTCTTATACAATTTTTCTTACACTGTAAACAAGTGCTAAACAGTTTACCAAGCTATTTAATATGCACATGGAATTTTAATGCAATAATGCGCATTTTGATTTGGAAAGTGTAGATAAACACTTGTTTTTAGAAATATGTACCATCTTAGAAATAGACTAACTAGCTCCCCTATCATTATCTTCACATAGGTGGCTGTATCTTTTATTTGCTATTGATTGGATAGTTTTTTTATGGGATGCACTATTCATTTTTTACTATTCTGTTATGTCCAAAAGTGACCAAGAATTGCACAACATTGCATAAATTGCAAAAACATTGCATAACTTTTCAGGAAATTTCTTTGTATGTTCAGGAAATTGGATTTAGACTCACAATCACCCCTGAAATTTGGAATAATTTGTGTTCTAGTAGTATAGAAATTACAAAATATTCTATTTAAATCTAGTTTTTTACATAAAATTTCGTATCCAAATAAAATTGCATAGCTATACAAGCATTCGGTCTTAACTTAGTATCTATACGTCACAACACACACAGAGATATCTTTATAAAATAAGGGTTCGAAGTGTGTTCATATGGTCTTTAGATATGCTTATCCGCCAAATCTTGAATTTAAAATTTTGGCAAACGTATCTTCCCTCGTAAATGGAACTACGCCTGTCCCCCTGAACAAAACCGTGCAAATTGAAATCTTGAATTTTGCTAAGTACAATCGTGTAAAATGAAAATAACCCCAAAATGTGCATGAAGTCGTACTCATACTGCTGCAGGTTCCAGCTGCTATACTTTTTCTAATGGAGTCTTCATTTTTTCTTATTGTCCTTATTGTGGCTTCATTCATGGAGTAAAATTTAGCAACATCCGTTATTAAATTTAGCAAAATAACCAGATAGCTTTACTGTTGTGAAATACACACGAGGATTCCCCTAAATGTATATATTTTACAACACCGGGAATCCCTTGTTGTTTTCAGTGTTACCAAAGGAATAAAATTCAAAAATGTCATCAAATCTTTATATAGGCGTATATGGAGCGGAATATACATTTTTATCAATTTTTTGAAATCTGTTAATTTATAAATCGTGTAAAAGAGAAATCGTGTAAAACAAGTGCCGTGTAAATCGGGGGATAAGTGTATTTAGATTCATGAGAATGATGTTCTCTAATAATGTATATGGAAACTATTTGACGATATACTTATTATTTTTTTAATTTTACATAATGTTTTTTCATAAATTTATTTAAAAAACGTGCAATATTTCCAAAATGGTTCATGCTAGCGTTCTAAAGTTTGAAATGATTTTTTATTTAACATATTCAAGGGTCTGATTTTTTAATGGTTATAACCACTTATTACAGAAATTATAACCACTATACTTCGAAAACTAAGAGCTCAATCCAAAACCCAATTATATACAATTGTATAGGGCTTTCAAGAGCTACACATTCTTGCTTATTGTTCATAGTTCACTTTTAGTTTTTGAGATATAAGAATCACAAACTTGGAAAACAGAAAATTTTCAATCTTCAAAAAGAGGATTACTCTAAAATTACAAGAGCTTTTTTCAAAAATAAATATAGATTTAGAAATTAAATTTTCAAATACATATTTTTATCACTTACTATCTATATATTTTTTATAGTTTAAGATATTATATATTATATTAACATAAATCAGCCAAATGCATCCAATTAATCGAGTGACAAACCTGTTAATTTGAAACAAATAATTTTATCTTATATTTTTTAAACACTCAGAGTTATGAATGTATGAGAAATTCGAGTGGACCGATATTTGCTTTAGTACTGTAGTTCTATAATGTATTTCAAAATATACGATGGGTCACATAAAATTAAGAGGGACCAGGTGGAGTAGGGGGATTTGGAAGTCATAACATCCCCAGGAATCCATTTAATTTCACAGAAATAATATATGGAGAAATGGGAAACAAAATATGTAATTACTCCTCCCAAGATTTTTTTTATGGCGATGCTACTGGGTGTGCCAAAGTGTTGCGTTCATACTCGAACTTGGAAATGAAATTCCACGAGTATTTTCCAAATAATTTTTTTTTTTTTTTTAAATCACTGAAAGAATTTATAATTATTTATATTTATCTATAATTATTTTATTTACTCACATAAAAAGAAATTCAGTAACTGATAAACAAAATTTTTGCATCAAATATAATAAAAGAAAAAGAATCTGTATAAAAGTTTGAAACTTTCAAAACAACAATAAAATTTAATCAGATCACAAAGTATTACTTCCCCACCTATTTTTTAACTAAAAGAATTGTATTGAGTTGAAAATTTCTATTTGGTCGGTTAAATGGCTGAATCCGATATAATTCATGATTAGTGTTTTATTCATAATAGTTCTAACTTCGGTTTTTATTTAAATCAAATTCAAAATTTTCATTATAGCATTTTGAATTATCAAATTATACATTTTAAGACAAAAATGATTTAAGAAAAATAAAAGTAAATTTTTCATTGGATATGACTGAAAGCATCTAATAAAAAATTAACATTAGATGATCGAACTTTTGTTGTCAACTGTTAAAATATTTTTACCAAAACAACTTCTTTCTAGAGGATTTTGATGTCATAAATGACATGATACACAAAAAACTTACCATGGTTAGGTGATGGGACCAAGTAAATTGCAGCTGGCTAAGTAGAATGTAATATCCTGGTGATGTAACTCTTATACATTCTAGTAAAATAACAATACAATGTTCTATTAATATATCTTTGGTATGTCCCACAAACATAACAATGCAACATCACACTAGGTGGACATTCGGCTGTGACAGAGACATTACAGCGATATCGTCGTTGCATTATAGTGCTATTACACACGACAATTCCGCCCGTCAATCATACTTTAGGCTCCTCCTCTCTTAACAGCTGATTGTAGGGTTGCCATTGCGTTACCATCTATTTCGCATGTATCGCCTTTAGATTTGTTTACTTGGCGCAGTTTCCAAAACGTGCTGTACCACGTTTTTGAAGCATAACATAACCAGGTTTTTGAAGCACACAAGATGAGATCCAGGAATTTCAGGAAAAAAAAGGCTGCTTTAGGAGGAATTATTACCCTCTCTGCTGCGTATGCTTCTCTAACTACACAGAAAAAGAAAATTTGGTCCTGTGAATGGCTAAAGAGAAAGCAACTGGGATGTTATGAAAACCTGATGAGGGAGCTTGCACTTGAAGTAAGTAAACAAATATTTTCTATCTATTAAAAAAAAATGTGTCTTTTAAATTACGATATTTATACTTTGATTTATTAAAAATGTCAAATATGCAATGTAATTTATTTTTGTTATACTTTTAAGGTTTGTAACTTGTAATTGTTTTACATATAATTTACATTACCTATATAAATAATTTTAATATCGCTCATGTAACTGTTATACTGAATTTTATATTTAGTAGCTTGATTCTTTAATGTACAATGCTTTAATTCACTTAATATGGAACACATTCATTTATAATAATGTAATAAAAATATGTTTCTTGTATATTAATGTTTTGTTTATAATTTTATGAACTAGGACAAAGATGCTTTCAGAAGATGGTTAAGGATGGATACTGACTGTTTTGAATACCTATTAGGGAGAATATCTCATAAGATAACCAGGAAAGACAAATATGCGTAAGGCAATACCTGCTGCAGAGAGGCTTGCCCTCACTCTACGATTTCTTGCTACAGGTATGTTCATTTGCATTCCCCCCCATGCATCATTTTCTGCTAGTTTAATATGTATAAAATGATTTTCATTTTTTCTTCATAAATGTTTTTTAAATGACAAAGTTGAATTTTATTTATTAAAAATATCAGCCTATTACTGTGCAATACTTATGTTTATAAATTTTATTTCTTTTTCATAAAGGAAAAAAATCTAAACTTTAATTTTTTTTAATGGGCTTTATTTCACAATATTTTTTTATTACGTAAAGTTGATAAAACCACATTATATATTAAATTTTAATCATTGTGTTTGTAGTGAATTTCTAGTATCGGATTATATTGCCAATGTTTGTGTTGGTGACAACTCTGAAAAGTAGTCGCTAACCCATGGATGGCCCCTATAACCGATAAGTACCTAATATTCCTGTATACAATTGTTATTAAACTAATGTAATTTTAAATACTTTATATACAAACAATAAATATATTATATCACAATGTATGCTACTTGAACTTGAAGCATATTTGTGCATTTTTTGTCAGCATCACTTGTGAAAATAATTAATATAGTTATTCCTGTAAATTTCAAGAGTTTTTATTACAACAGCTATAATAGCAGATTCATAATTGTTTAAGCATACAGATAATCTCAATAAAATAATTTTGTTAAAGATTTATTTTTCTTTTCAGGTGAAACGCAAAGCTCCCTGTTCTATCAGTTCCGCATTGCTCAGTGCACAATATCTGGGATTCTGATTACAGTATGTAGAGCTTTGTATGATGAGCTGGCTGGGGATTTTATGTGCGTACCATCTTTTAATGCTGAGTGGAGAGAAGTTGAAAAAGGTTTTGAAACACTATGCAATTATCCACTCTGCATTGGAGCATTAGATGGGAAACATGTTAAAATATCTCCTCCAGTTGGTTCTGGATCGCAGTATTTTAATTACAAGGGTAATTTTAGCATCATCCTTTTAGCATTGGTTGATGCTGAATATAAATTTATTTATGTTGATGTTGGTAAGAATGGCAGATGCAGTGATGGTGGTGTGTGGTACCAGAGCACCTTAAAAAAAGCTTTGGATGAAAATACTTTGAGTATTCCTGAGGCTGATTTTTTACCAGGTACCCACACCAAAGTGCCTCACGTACTAATAGCCGATGATGCATTTCCACTCACACCTAGCATCATGAAGCCATATTCTGGACGTGATTTGAACCAAGATCAAATTATTTTTAATTACCGCTTGTCAAGAGCAAGAAGAGCTGTGGAAAATGCATTCGGCATTCTGGCTAATCGTTTCCGAATTTATAAATCGGACATATTAGCCAGTCCCGTTAAAGCCAGGTCATATGTTCTGCCCACATGCATTCTGCACAACTTTTTGCGATCCAAAGCTTCATCTGTCACAGACTCAGATGTGCAATTAATTGAGCAAAACAGTATGGATAATTTAAGACCATTGCCAAGGGACACCAGCCGTGGGACTTACCATGCAAAGATTATTAGAGAAAAGTTTTCTAATTATTTTAATGGCATTGGAACTATTGCTTTTCAAAACGAAATGGCTTATTTACATTGATGAAATAGAATATTAAAGCATTTGTAATTTTAAATATATATGTTTAAATAAAAGTATTAAAAATTTTGATATACTTGTAAAAATTTAATCAATTTTTGCTTTCTTAAATAATAGTTCAATATAAAATGCTTTTGGAAAATATAAATGAAATGGAAAAAATCAAATACACAATTAAAAATTGTTGCAATAGAAAAATCAATACAATGTAAAAAATTTGAAAAATGATGTCATATATTAGACCGAGTGATTTTTGTATAAGAATATTTTACAAAAAGGTACGATCTCTCCTGAACCAGTACTACCTTGATTTCAAAATGGTTGGCAACCCCTGCTTATGTTGTATTGCAAGTGTTCCACGCAAAAAAAAAATGTCAGAGTTTAGTGTTCCCAGACTTCAAACAGATTTGAGAACCACTGCTCTATTGCATTTACTTATTATGTTATTGCATATGAGGGACCAGACTCCACTTTGATTTTCAAACATGAGTCTTGAAAACTTACTTGTTTTGTTGATTATTACTTGTAATATATCAATACTGTAATAGATTAAAACATTTAATTTTCTTTAAAAGAAGCTGTGAACTATTTATATTTAGGGCAGAGTTCAGAAAACTGGAGAGGGCAGTTCTTCAACATCTGAACTGTAATTATTTGTACTACTAATGGTGGGTACACGTCAAATCGATCAACTTATATAGCAGATTGACAAATGAATAGATCACTAAAGTCATTTTATTTAAAATATCCTTCAGACATATATACAATTTTTAAAAAGCGTTTTAAACATGCTAGAGATGTTAAACGTCTCGTATGTCTCAGACGAGAGATTTTACTTTATGAATCCCTTTACATTTACCTTATATAATTTAAATTTGTATATTGATGTTTAACTGACTTATGACAATATGTTTTTCTTGATTTTGTAATTTTTTAGTCTGGTATATGATGCATAAAATATGTTTTGTGGTAATGTCAATTTCAGGATATGCAAATTCAGCTTGCCAGTAGTGGATTGTGTTTAAGCATGTTGGCAATTTTTCTTATTTTAGTGCCACTGAGGAAGGGTATGATGATACCCGAAAGTTCTCTGGCTTTTTAAAAAATTGTATGTACGTCTGAAGGATGTTTTTAATGACTTTAGTGATCTATTTATTTGTCTGTTATATAAGTTGATCGATATAATTATCTGTATCAAAAATATCAACATCATCACACACATTAATGTCTTTTAAATTAACTTCCACATATTTCACTTATATCACTATGCAATTCCTTCATCAATTGTACAAGAAATCAAGTTATAATTTTTCTGATCTTAACCTAATACAGCAGCTTTAATGTACAAAAGTAGCTTTGCCTAATGGTGATAAGATTTGTGAAATGAATCTATCATTACTTTTTCCATACAACTTTTCTATCTTTTGAAAATGGCGTAAGTTGATGACTCCCACTCTTAAAATTTATTAGTTTCATCACTGCTAAACAAGCAATAACATCAATACTTGGTTAGTAATATTTTGTTCAACTCTATTACCATGTTAACAGAACCTTATGTGTTCTGATGGATCACAATACAAATATAATTATTGTTTAAAAATTATTGATTAACACAAGTGAAAGTACTAACTGTAATTCATTAGGTTAAACGTTTAAGGATCTGCACTGTAGAAAAATACAATAACAATTCATTTGAATAATTTATTTACATTAGCATTTGTATTTAGCGTCAAATATCAAGTTCGAAATATCCCTCATGAGGAGATCTTTAGTGTAACTATCTTTTAAAGCCAGCAATTCTGTAGCAACATATTGGCCAAAAGCCTCCTCACGGCTTTCAATTTTATTTTCCTCTTTAAATATAGTTGCTGCATAGTTAATAGCAGCAGACAGTTTATCTGTTTCAGATTTTTCTGCATACCTCTTGCGTTTTTTAGATGTGACATTTGTAGGTACTGAATCAACTGGAAGATCCATGTTTACCTGAAACAAAAAATAATTCTAATAAAAATAAATAATCTAATACAGAAAAAAATATATTTAAATTATTAAAACATTTTCTGCTACCAAAAATATTTGGGGAATGTTTTATTCTTCAGATCTACGAATTTCGCAGGATATCGCTAGCTTGGTAACTTTTCTTAAACATTGCCAAATTGATGGAAATGTCCCCAAATTGATAAAAATGCTAAATCAATGAAATTAATTTTTTTTAAAGAGAGTATTACGGGGATTATTGATATTTTCAATTTATTACGTTATCTGTTTTATTTTGGCAAAGATATTTTAGACTCATATAGTAGTAATATGGGTAATCTACTACTAACACATGGACATATCTTCTAATGTACAACATTATAATTAGTATGGGTATATATTTCCATATAATTTTAGCATATATTGGAATCAATTAATGCTTTCAGGTTTATTGATATTTTTAATTTATACATGTAATCTACTAATACAGGTTATATCTTCTAATATTCGCGTATATATATAGTACAGGTCCCATACAATTTTAAAGCTTTTATTTTGCATATATCAATTCAATTTCATATTTTTTGTAAATTTGCTTACAAAAAAAGCCAGGATGTTTTTCTTCAGATCTGCTCATAAAGATAATTTGGTATAGCGAGAACAGAGATTCTTAAACGTATTTTTAGGAGCATTAAATTAAATATTTTTACAGAATATTTTGATTAACTTGATTAAAATGGCTATTTATTATGCAGGAAAAATACCCTAATGATTGTTTGTTTTCAAAACTTTATATAGCTCATAGAGAGTATGTAAAATTTTTAAGAAAATAGTGTTATTTTCATTAATTAATATGTCTTTCATGTACGATATATTTCAAAACATGGATTCACGCCCAGACCAACATTGCAATCTTTACATTCATAAAAAAATTGTCTGCGAGTTAATTAGGAATACCAAAGTTCAACGAATCTTCACTATCTGCAATACTTTGGTATAACTAGACATTTAGATTACTGCCTTTGACGATATCTCCTAGATGCAAATGAGCGAGTATGGTCTTTGAATGCAGCTTTGAATAGTACAGTACTTACATCTGATATATTTTCTTTACAACTTAGAAGAGAAGAATCCAAATTTGATTCATTGTCTGCTGTTATAAAAGTTTCTGTTAGAAAAGACAGTCTTTGAAAATGTTCCCATGTGGAACCAACAGCAATTCCAGCTGAGCCACTTTTCATGGACTTTACCATTTTCAACTGTGAGTTAAAATACGTCCTTAAATTCTTAAATTTACTTGAAAGTTTAACTGAAAAAGAAAAAATAAGAACAGATTTAAAATTTGAATTCCAATCATGAAAACTAATAAACAATTCTATCAGATTTTACAGAATGCATTTACAGATATTACAGATTTTGTTGCAATAGGTGCATTTGTTATTGAGTTATCATTTTATTTACGTTTTGAAATTCTTCAACACCAGAAATGATTTCAATAAGGCCTGATGATGTTACCTCTTCGTTGGCACAATCTGGTACTGCAGTACCGGGGATCAGTTTACTCCAGGCATTCTTTAATGTTGTACTTTTTGTTGGAAAAATCGAATGTAAACATCGCGATTCACGTTTCTCGTGAATGGACGTTCATGCAAATTTCTTGTGAACGACTCTTCCCGTTCACCGGCATGAACCATGACGTTTTTCCATCATGAGGAGTCATGCAAATCAGATTCTCAATGCGTATGCATCTCATTTGCATATCCGGGGGCATTTCTGGAGCAGTCCATTATTGGGTATATAAGACAGAACTTTCTTGAAGCATTAATCATTCTTCTTTTTGGATTCCATTGGATTCATTCCAATCATACTACGATCTGTTAGGACGATGTTAGCAGGCTATGGCTAACATATTACGACGATAAGACGGACTTAGTTCTTAATCTTCGCGAGTTTAAGTCGGATGTGTTCTATTTATAACACAGACTTGTAAGTTCTGCTAAGTGACGGCATTTTGATAAAGTTACGTGCAGTTATTCACGACGTTAATTATCCGAGTTCATTAACGGTGAATAGTATGAAGTCATAGTGTATCGATGCTTCAAGTTATTGAATCTTTCCTGCCAGGTGTGATACCAGCGGTGGCTTCGAGCAAATACGCACGTTATCAAGGTAGTATAAGTTTTCTTATATACTACAAAAAGATGCTTCAAGAAAGTTCTAGAACTTTTGAAAATTAATGGGAGGATTATTTCATTTTCCTACCTTACTTTCAACATTTTTGCAATTTACATTGCCCACTTATCTGCTAAATTAAGTATTATGGTTATCAGATGTATTTAAATACACTTTTTAAAAATTTTAAAGTCTGATGTATAGGTAATCTGATGTATAGGCAGTCTGATGTATAGGCGCATTGTATAGGTAATCAATTACATATGGGGTATCTGCATTTCAAGCTAAATATTAGACTTCATTTTACCGGAAATGACCTGAATGAAACGAAATTTTTTTTTTGCATAATATTCTAACAAGTATTATTTTTCGATAATTTTTGACATTGAGTTTTATGTTTCTATAAGGCACTGAACAATTAGTACAAAATATTCGTGCCATCAGGTAGTGCTAATTAATCAAAATGCCAAAATTAATTTAACTTTGATTTATTAGTGTTTACAACTGAACACGAAATACCAACAAACTTGTACCAACAAACTTGGATAGTCCAATGGTAAAACAAACATAAAATTTTCTGGATTATATTGTTATTAATAACGATGGTAATATTACTTTAAGAAAAATTAACAATATTTATATCATAATGCTCCAGCTACTAGTACTATTCTATGGGATAGCAAAATAACTTTTTAGCACTCGGTAAACAAGGTGTTTATGGCTAGATAAAAGAGGTATTCAAAATTTGAAATCACATTAGCAGCCCCACAACGAGCAATGGTTAGCCAGTTGGTACAGACAAAGATGACAGTTGTAAAAATACAACTAGTATGCTATACATGCAATACAGATTTCAATGCACTATTTACTTTTGTTTGTTATCTGCTAAATTACAACAGTTCCAAAAACATTAAAAAATTTTTGACATTTGCAATTACAACATAATTATACAGTACTAACACATAACAAAATAAAGAAAATGCATATTATAGGCGCATTCAATTTATTAAAATCTTTTCGCAAGCAAAAGCTAAAAGAAAAAACAAATTTTTTTCGTTTAGGGCAGGAATGAGTTTAAAACATAATTTGATGCAATAAATGACAAAAGCAATCTATTTTTGATGACAATAGGGAAAGTGTATAAATAGAATAGTATAATTATTAATATCCATTTCTATGCATTGCGAAAATAAACATTGTAAACGGCGCCTTGGCGACAGAATAATTCGCCAAATTGACAAATTCTTTAAAGTAGCTAATACATATATAGCAACATATTATTAAATTTAAAATACACGTTTGAATATATGAAACTATACATTACTAATTAAAATGGATAAACAAATGTAAAATGAAGAAAAATTTTCTTACCTGTTGTAAACAAATCCGATGACAGCGGCCATGTAAAAGTGAGAACGCCGCTTATTTCAGCCCATGTAGCATTTTTTAGGGTCTTCTTGGTGTAATTTGGATCTTTTATATCCCACAAATGTCTATAATTTTGTATCATCTCAATGAATTGTTTTTCCATTTCCACATTCCAACGTAGCTGAGATGATGGAGATAGGTTCGCACTCGCACTCATAGACGCTATCTTTAATAATAGAAAGGCGGAGAGGAAGAACGTCACATCTTGTCAGTCTCTGATTGGTTCGCGCTCAGAAATTGAGCAATTTTTACTGTGGAGTACGAACGAATTGCGGCAATTCCACGGCAAGTTTTCTTCCCATTGAAATGTATGGTGTTGCTGGAAAATTGCTGGACCGAATTGCTCTGTGTAATAGCACCATAACAAGATCTCCCTGAGACATCTCATTGTCCCACTGTAATGTTCTTTAGATGTCCCAGATATGTTTCGGTGCTGTTAGGGTTCAAGCCACATTTCAAGTTAAAGAAATTTTTTTTATTTTTAAATAGCAAAAACTTTACACATTGTCAAATTTTATACATTGTTAACTAACTTTATACATTGTTAACCAAACTTTATACGTATTGTTAACTCTACAACATTCTTATATATAGCTATTTAATTCACAAAGATTCTGACATAATAGCATATAAATCAACAGGTGGAACAGTAGTCGGCATAAGTAAATGAAAGAGAATATTCTCTTTCTCTTCTGGAGTGAACAGATGCGGAAAATTATATGCTATGCTACTCATTTCTGTGCGCTCTATTTGATCCAAATCCACTTCTATAAAATATTCACGATAAGCTTGTGGAACTAAATTACAAGCAGATATATTCTTTTTAGTCCATTGGCCAATAATTTTAAGCCGTGCACAGTGTTCTAAGTTCAAAGTTGAAATAACATTTTTAAAAACGGCTTCTGGCACTTTAAGGAGAATTGTAGGATCTGCAATTATATCTTGAGTAATACCTTCAACATCGTTTTTTATGTAACTTGTAAGCATGTTCACAGCAGAAGGATTTTTTAGCAGGTCATTATATGCTTTATCTTTAAGAATACTCAAAAATTCTTTTTTACTCATCATATTTGCAAAAGAAAATTGAATTATACTATCTTCAGTAGCAGCTTTTAATTCTTCAACTTCAATAATTGTATTCAAAGTCTTTATCAGATGTAGAGAATTCTCTGGTGATGTAAAACTAATTGAGTCCTCGTACATAAATCTGAAAAAGGAACAAGTCACAACATAAATTATTGTTGTTGCTAGCAGATATATGCCGCAACTGCACAGAGAATTATGAAAGTCAGTTACACATAAAAGAAACTGTACACAAAAATGATTATTTAAAATCAAACTAAAATTTAATCATTAAATGTGTGGATATTATTTTCTATATACAGGCAGTAGTGTATTTAGGGGATGGCATGCATCCACTCCACCACATGAAGGGGAGGGGACACCATTGAGCAGTTTCTATTACTGTTTAGTAGGGTTGCACCGAATATTCGGTTGGTATTCGGTATACTGCCTATTCGGCAGTCAAACCGAATATCCGGTTCGGCTGAATACTTTAATATTCGGCCTAACCGAATAGTAAAAAAAATTTAAAATATTGACAATTGGTAAAGCACATTTTTTATACAATGAATGAAAGTTATAGTATCATAGTACAAAATTAATTCAAATTTTTATTTACCAATATTATCACATTTAAAATAATTTTAATGTAAAAGAAAACACTCTGATATTAAATTTTTTTCAATTTTTCTTAAATCTTATCACACCTTAACCTTACTAACTCGTTTCAATATGAAACAGTAATCAGAAAACAAAACTCATAACATTACGTGTTCAAAAATATAACGATTAAATTTTTATAAAATATGCAGCTAAAAAAAATCAATAATCATTTCACCAATATTAAAAAACGGTGAAGGTGATTAATATATAAAAAGAAAACACTTGAATAAATATTCAATTTTGCAGTATTTTAATTTCGATAGAGATAGATAAGATACTGAGGGTGCCATAGATGTTCCTTTGTATCCATTAAAATGTGTCAAATAAGATAACCAAAGAATTTCTCTGTGTGTGGCCCCATTGTAGTCAACCCTTCTAATTTCTTTCATGATTTTTGAAGAAAAGATTACTTTGTTGATCCTTTTGTCACATAGTGGGTTCACCTATCTGTAACTGTTTAGTTATCTATCAATATCTACTCTGTTGTAGTTTGCAAGACCAGGTGTGACAACAACTTAAAGAATGGCTAGACATTCTGGCAAAGTATCCTTTGCGCTTTAAAAAGAAAAATGATTTGGCAATGTTTGAATTTGACTGCTCAGTTTCAATTTTGATAAAATTATTTACCAGTTACATTACAGAAGAGACTAAGATAGCAAAAATTCACTTGAATAAATTGTAATTCTAATGTGTATGATATTTTAAGCAATTTGGGTTTGTATGTAAGGTAAATGCAAGATTCTCTATAATATGAAGCCATGATTATCACATATCAGAAATTAACTATCAATTATCAATATATGCAGATAAACATAAACCAAATTAGGTAGCCATTTACTATATTAATTTGCTTTTGGAATGATTTATTTTATTTTTTATTTATTTTAAATTAATAATTATACTTAATGTAATTGCAAATAAATTTAGGATGTTAAATGTAAATGCATTTAAAAAAGGCATGAAACATTTTCTATTTTAAATTGGCATAAAATAGAAATGTTACCTTTAAAAAATTTAACCGAATATTCGTTATTCGGCTGAATATTCGGTGCAACCCTGCTGTTTAGTCATAAATAATTCATCAAAAATGGCCAATAGATGGTGCTGTTATTATATTCTAAAGTTTTCGTTGCGGAAAATATTGTTTTGTATAATTTCTTATTGTTTTCGGTTTCGTTAAAGAATGCAGTAACATGCCACACAATTTTGTGGGGAGGAAAGTGGTAGCGGTATGTATATTTACATTTATGTGCAGGAATGTTACGGAATGGATGTATTCGGTGAATATTATCAAGAGTTTGAAATGCTCAGACTCTTTAGTTCAAAACATGAATTATTAAAAGTTAAGCCTATTTGTTTTTGATGAGTTCATATCATCATTCCATGGGTCAGTCAACAAGGTGCTGTTCCAGCCCCCCCCCCCCCATCGAAACAGGCCCCCAAATTGACTATTTTTATTTTGTGTCTGTTTGTACATCTATTTTTTATTTCTGATTGCACATTAAAATTAAACAACATATTACTATTGTTTCAAAGTATGAAAAGATATGGATATCACCATGTAGTGATTTGGATGCAGATATTGAGTTTGTGAGAATAATTTTTCACCACATGCATGTTCAAAATTTTACTCAATAAACACAAGAAAAACATACTGGTTAATACATTTAAAACTTTCCACATCAAGTTTCCTTAATTCCAGAACTTGATCAGATTCTTTTGTGCGTAAACATAATTTCCCTTTTAGAAAAGATGACTGAAGTTCATAAATTAAATTGTGCACAGGAAATGCAGTTGCCGTTTCCCCAACTAGAAATGTCGTATCTGTAAGAACTTTATTATCTTGTGCAGTCCTCAATACTGTCAGAAGATTATTAGTTTTTTTTATACTGAACAAGTTCTAAAGGGATGAAATAAAAAATATTTTAGCTAAATATTAAAAGTATATCCTGTATCTAGCAGAGCTTGTAATTCTATTGTAAAATACATATTTGACAGAAATCTGAAACCGAATTAAAAATGAGTCAACATTAAAAAATATAGTATGTAATTCATAATGCATATTTTTATGATTTAGCTGACTTGTTTCTAATTTCAGTCAAATATTTTACAGTAGAATTATACACTTATCTCCCGATTTACACGGCACTTGTTTTACACGATTTCGCTTTTACACGGTTTATAAATTAACAGATTTCAAAAAATTGATAAAAATGCATATTTCGCTCCATATACGCCTATAAAGATTTGATGGCATTTTTGAATTTTATTCCTTTGGTAACACTGATGAAAACAGGGGAATCCCGGTGTTGTAAAATATATACATTTAGGGGAATTCCCGTATGTATTTCACAACAGTAAAGCTATCTGGTTCATGCAAGTACATAGTGCAGAAACATTTTAGCAGCAAAGCTTATATTATTGTGCGTTTAACTTTTGAACTGGTAAGTTTTCAACATTTATAATTTTTCTTGCATCTTTATAGTTTGAATAAATTTGTTAAGGTTCTATAATGTTAAAGGATTTGAAGAAAAATCAAATGAAAAGAAGTTATTTCTTTAGAAACTAAAATTCAAATATTAGACCATCTACATAATAGAGAAAGAGTAACGGATGTTGCTAAATTTTACTCCATGAATGAAGCCACAATAAGGACAATAAGAAAAAATGAAGACTCCATTAGAAAAAGTGTAGCAGCTGGAACCTGCAGCAGTATGAGTACGACTGCATATGTTAGAGAAAATATGGAAAAAGCCTTAGTGATATGGATAAAAGACCAAACTCAAAAGCGAATCCCAATTGATACCAATGCTGTTACAAATAAAGCTTTAAAGATTTATCAATCACTTAAAAATCAGTCACTGTCGACTTCTCCAATGAAAAGAAGGGATCTTTTTCCGCAAGCCATGGGTGGTTCGAGAGATTGAAACAAAGACATTCTTTACATAATCTGAGAATGAAAGGTGAAAGTGCATCTGCTGATTCGGATGCGGCACAACAATATCCGTCAAAACTTGCTGAAATCATTGCCGCTAACACTTCTGATCAGGTTTTCAATGCTAACGAGTCCGGTTTATTCTGGAAAAAAAATGCCGTAAAGAACCTATTTATAGCCAAAGCTCACAAATCAGCTAGTGGTCATAAAGTAGCGAAAAGTCGTATAACAGTTCCTTTCTGTTGCAATGCTTTTGGCGATTATATGATGAAACCATTGGTGATTAACAAATCAAAATCACCACGATCATTCAAAGGAATAAATATCAAAAACCTTCCCGTCTATTGGATGGCTAATAGAAAAACATGGGTCACTGCCTTAGCTTTCAATGAATGGTTCCATAACTTTTGTTCCAGATGTCAAAAATTATGTAACTAAAACGGGATTGCCTTTTAAGGTTCTTCTATTAATTGATAATGAATGCACCAGGTCATCCTCTAGATTTAAAACACGAAAATGTAAAAGTTGTTTTTTTACCGAAGAATACAACTTCCTTATTACAGCCGTTAGATCAAGGGATAATTTCGACTTTTAGAGCACTGTACATCAAGCAAACTTTCAGGTATATCTTAGAACAAATGGAGAATGATGAAATCTCTTACTCTGATGGATGCTTGGAAGAAATTTACAATTTTAGATTGTGTTAAGCATGTTGGACTGTCATACACTCAGAACAAACAATCAACGCCTGCTGGAAAGCAATATGGCCGGATGTTGTTGAAAGTAGAAATGATAAATCACCAATAGAGCATGAATATTCTCAGATCACTGAGTTGGCCCATACTATAGGAGGAGAAGGTTTTGAAGATTTAGCTCAGGCAGATATTGAAGAAATAATGGCTGATGAGGGATGGAATGATGATTTAATTAACATGATTCGTGAAACAAACATGATGAAGACAATGATTCTGATGAAGAGTAATCTGAATCAGTTGCGTTCACAGCAAGAATCATAAGCGTAGGACTTGATTTGGGATGAAAATTGGGCAACCATTTCTTACAATATGACACAAATGTTGATCGAGCTCTCAGATTCCAGCGAGACCTTCGTAAATGCTTAAATCAATATGAAGAGGTCTATAAAGATTTAGCAAAAAACCTACGCAATTGTTAATTACCGATTTCATGACAAAGTCTTGCCAACCCGAGATCTCTCTTGCCTAATTCGTCAACCATTGAGCCAAAATCGCATAAAGAAAGCTCAAGTGATGACAGTGACATCATACCTATCAGAAAGAAAAGACTGATAGTACATGAAAGTGATGACAGTGACATCATACCTTTCAGAAAGAAAAGACTGACAGTACATGAAAGTGATGACAGTGATTAAACTTATAATTAATATTTAAGGGTCTTTGTTCTTTGTTCCTAATGTAAAATAAATTAAATATGTTATATTACTACATTCATATGTTTGTTGTTTTATAAACTAAGTATAATTTTAAGTTTTCTAAGATGTCTTACTTTTGTTTTACTTAAATAAATAATTGAATCATGCACATTTTGGGGTTATTTTCGTTATACACGATTTTACTTAGCAAAATCCAAGATTTCAATTTACACGGTTTTGTGCAGAACCTATCTTCCGTGTAAATCGGGGGACAGGTGTATTATCATAAAACATATTGTATATTTTTACCAATTTACAACATAGTTGAAAAGTGTTTGACTTTGTCCATCCTGTCTGTCCATTCGCAAGATAACTGCCGTACTTTATCAAAATGAAATTTTAGTATGTTGTTGAGACAGTCTGTGGGACATATAAGAATGTAAATGAATAATATCATCCAGTTAGTTTTGGATTGAACCCAGGTTCCTGAAATACATTGAACCCTATGGGACCTATTTCTTCAAATGTATTTTAAGCAAATTTAAAATTCACAAAGTGTTTCGAAAGTTTTAGAAAATATTCAAATTATCCCATAAAATATATATTAAATAAAAATTAAAATAATTGAACACATATTGTTATGCCGGGATTTTATGTTACCACTTAATTTAACAGTTCAAAATTTAGTTAATGGTTCTAAATTTATGTAATAGTTCAAAATTCATTATTTTCCCCTTAAAATTCTAAATGTATTTGTTGTTTTTGAATATTTTGGCGATTTATTCCGCCTCTTAACGTAATTTGTTATTGTTTTTATTATTCAAATTTATGCGCAATGCATCTTAAAATGTTAAAATATCCTTTGTTAATCATTCGGCTCTTCGTTTCGAATTTAAGTTTGCTTCACTTCATTCACGAGTTTGCAGAAAAGATGCATTTTTCAGTGATGTGATTACAAAAAACTCTTTTGGAGCAATTTTTGGAGCAGTAAATTTCTAGAATTGTAGCAGTTTGTAGCAGGCAATATTTCGAAAATGTAGCAGTTTGTAGCAGGCAATTATTAGAAATTGTAGCAAGAAATATTTTGACATTGTAGCAGTTCGATGCAAGGCATTTTTTTATTTTAACAGTTTGTCATATATATAACAAGCAAATTCAAGACAATGACGTTTTAAAAATCTAACAGAATTTAAGTATAAACATTTTGAATTTTCAATTAACTTTTAATAAACTAAAATAGCATATAAATTACATTAATAAGAAATGCTTATTTTTTTATTAAGAAAATCTATTTTTAATACATATTCTTTAATATAAAAAAACTGCAATAAATAATTTTAGTGAAGATCTATAAAATACTTTAATATTGCAATAAATAATTTATGAAAAAATATAAAAAAAATTGAAAAAATAATTTTACAGATCTTAACAAATTTTATTACATTAAATAATTAGAAAAAAATCTAAATTAAAAAAAATTGCAATAAAGAATTTTAAAACATATTTTAAAAAATTAAAATAAATAACTTAATAAAGATCTAAAAATATCTTATTGCAGTAAAATTTTTAAAAAAGATTAACAAATTGAAATAAAAAATTATCCAAGGAATTTTAATTATCCAAGGATCCAAGGAATTGAAGATGCGGATGAACAAGAGTTTGTCAGTGTATCATCGCGCATAACAGACTGTTACATCACGCAGTGTTTCATCGCACATACTGACAGTTTCCACCATCAGTACAAATTTTTGCAAGCCAACGAATAATATGTTTAATCTCCAAAAGCCATATTCTTGGTGTGTGTGCAACTTCAGAGCAGTGGTCTCCACAAATATTATCAATCTCCAATTATTAACCATCAGTGATATATCATTTGGTATCCACCCTCACATCGACACAAAAGGGTGTTTAAATTTTACGATATTTATAAGGTTGTTTGGTCCACATTAAATTTTTGTGTTTCACACTAGGCAGTTAATATTTGTTTCTAGCTATACAAGAGTAAGATTTGTGCATTTTTTTATAAGTTAGTGTTTGTGTTTATTGATTAAATTTTAACAATTAAGTCTTGGTCAGACAGCCAGCTCAGGCAGACCAAACTCTGGTCTTCAGACCAGAGTGGATTCTGTGCTAGGGTTATTGTTTGTCTAAATATTAAATTTAATTGATTTATTATAACGTAATGTACTGTTAATTTTTGAACCACTATACTTCTAATTTAGTAATAATGAATAGAATGCCTAAATATTTAATTGTCAATAAAAGTTAATTTTTAATTTAATAATAATGGTTGTCATTCTTTAGTTGTTGGCTGTGCTATTTATTTATCTAAAGGTAAATGGAGTAAATATAAGATGTTGAAATGTATTTAAAGGTGTAACATAGTTGAGCACAGACCAAGCTATTGGTAATAGAAAAGTGTAATAAAGAAACAAATAATAATAATAATTATAAAACTTTATTTAAAACTATACGATCACAGACTAATATAAATAATATTAAATAAACTTAATGATAAAACATAATCATATAATTAAATAAATATAATGAAAAAATATAAATATAATAACTTGGAATTAATAAGTGTAATTAAAAGATATATCATGACTTATAAATAATAAATATTATGAATTTAAAAGGAAGGGTTTTCCCTTCCAACAATATTATATGAAAAGATCATGGGACCCACTTCAAAATAAAATATAGCATTCATTCTAAAAACACTTTTGCCTTTTTCGATGAAGTTAAGCATGGAATTAGTACTTTTACTTCATTGCTTTTAAGTAAAATAAATTATTATATAGTATTGTGATAATTTTGAAAATATCACCACTGAATAAAAGGAAAGGATAAAAGTGACTGAAATATTCACTGCTTTTATATAGAGAGCCAGGTGGTTTATATTTCTATGATGTTATTTGAATAAATTTAATTTGTTTTCGAAGAAGTTTTTCAAATATAATAAATTATTGTAGTATTGTGATAATTTAAAAAATATCACAGCTGAATGTATCGCATTTCAGAGATGTTTAAATAACATTGCAGTTGGAAAATGTTTCATAATCAATGCTTTGTGCATGATTGATCTTGTTTATGATTCTTTCTAATTCAGTTTGATTTCTGTCAAATATTTTACAGTTGAATTACATACTCTACTAGATTTGTGTAAATTAAAAAAATAACCTTAATAATTAACTAGAACTAATAAAATAGACTCTGCGATTCACAAGAATAAAAACTGAATTATGCAATCATACTGTTATGTAAAAATTAAAATGTAATACTATCGACAATTCATGAGAACAAACTGAATTGTGCAATTGTAATGTTTATGTAAAAATATGGGATGCATTGGATGAATTTCTGGAGAAGGACAGTTATTACACCCGTGTACGATACTTTTCCGATTTAGTGCAATAAACTTGTTTTTATTAACAATGAAGCAGAGTCACTGATAAGGATGTCATGAAGCATGAGTTTAATAATCTGATGGCATAGCTGCCAACTCTGAATGGCTGAAAATATGTAGATTTTTGACTGGAATTTTCTTCACAGGAAAAATTTTACGACTTTAGGCAAATTCATCAACATTATGCTAAATTATCATAATAAATACATCATACTTAAAAAAAAAGATAAAATAATCTAAAATAGGGAAAAGAGAAAAAAATGCTAATAAAGGGAAAATGGCATAATTAAGAAATTAACCAAAATATGAAAATAAGCTAGTTTATTCAAGTTAATGTGCAACAATAGGGAGATGGATGGAAAAGGATAATTGCATTATGTACTCTCAGCAAAAACGAAAACTGAATATCATGATCATACTATTTGATAATTATTAAAAAATTAACCTTTATAATCAACCAAAATATGAAAATAAGCTTATTTAGTCAAGTTAATGTGCAGCAATAGGGAGATGGAGATCGATGGAAAAAGATGATTGCGTACAATCGGAAACGGCCGAAAAAAAATTTACAATTGTACTAATTATGAAAATAATTAAAAGGTAACCTTTATAATAACCAACCAAAACATGAAAATAAGCTAAGTATAAAACATGAATTATATTCAGTTCAAGTAAATAAATTAGCTTTATCTTTAAAAGATGATAAAAGATTTATATTTGAAGATGGAATTCATATGACAGCATTAGGTCATTATAAAAACATTTAAGATGAAAGGTCTAATAAAATATTTACTAATAAATGGATGATATAACACTGATCATAAATATACAAGGATTTATTCTACCCAGCACAGAAATTGCCAGAGAAATAAGCTGGGTATATTTAAAACTAGGTATATCTGATTTGACATATGACTGAATTACATGAACAAGAATAAGAAATTGTTCATAGATGTACTGGTGAAGTACATGGTTTAAGATTTAAAAAATATTTGAATGATAAACAAGGATTATGGATCACTAATAATGTAAAAGATGATATAAACAATTACATGAATTATATGGAGGTACATTTGAATATATAAAGGAGATAAACAAGATTTTTTTGATGAATTAGAAATTCCTGTTATAAACTTAGATGTTCCAAAATGCGTAAAAATATTAGGATCTGGTTGTTTACTGTATATATGCATATATTACAAAAACTGTATTGAAAAAATTATTCTGAAATAAATGAGCGATCATCACGAACCTCTTGATATGCTTAGAAATGACATTTGTTTTAATCAAAAACTTTACTTCGAAAGTCAAATAGAGGGAGAAATATGTAAAAGAGCTAAACTTTGCGAACAATTGTTTGAATTTCAATAGATGAAAAATCTCCCAATCTTTTAAAATTAACTTCTAAATATTTAAGAAAATTAATACAATTGAAGATAAAGAAGTGGAAAAAGGAGCAAATGTTTGGTTTTGAGACTGCTTTGGAGGGTTTTTTTATTTTTGTAAATGTCTGTACAGTTTTTAATTATCAGATGTGTTGTGCAAATTCCCAGATCTTTAGCTGCCATTGTTGTTTTTTATGTCCTTTTTGCCAAGTAAAAACAAATTAACAATTTTTTCTATTTATTTTCTCTTGGGGTTTCTTTATTAGCTTATTTTAAATTTTAAGAATTATTTTTTTTGTATTTAACAAAAATGGACATTTAAAAAATAGTTGTTATTGTTAGAGATGCCAAAATGGCAACTAGCTGTGCCTATTTGGCACCTAGAGTCAGAACTATAGGCGTCAAATTTCTAACACTGATTATTAGGATATATACATATTACAAATTCAGTCAGATGTTAATACTATGTATCCATGATAAAAATTAAAAAAATCTATGACTATAGTGCAACACTCATCAGATGACCCCATAATCTATACTTTCAAAATTGCAAATAAAATATAAAGCAGAAATTTACCTTTTGAACTTGAAGCATTCTTTCCAGCATCTGACATATTCAAAAACCCTAGAATATGTATTCTTATTAAAATGTGACACTCATACATTAACAAGAAATAATGAATGCTGGAAATGCAAAGAAAAATTAAAACAGATTTTGACATTTCAATTTTTGAAAATGCATTGCATAGCAGCCAACCTGGAAAAGAAGAAAATAGGAGCACTTTACACGACATTAATAAGCATACTAAAATGTCATGTGTCATTCACAGGACAATTGATGCTATAAAAGGGATAAAGTATGCAAATTGTTATCAAGCATGAACAGTTTTTATATGTTATTCAACTAGTAAATATTTATAAAACTGTGCAAATTGACACAAAAGTTATAACCAAAAATGATAAAAAAAAAAATGATACTCAATAGTAAAATGTTTTAAAATTTGTCTGCCGTCACAATTCACATGTCTGCCTTTTTAGAAAGTGCAACTGTTGTTGCAGATTTAGTCTTTTTTAAGAAAGCATTATCAAATACTTGCGAATAACAAGCTCCCGTAACATACGCTTTGGCAACTAAAATTTCCTGTAGTGTTTGCAATACTCATTGATCTTAGAAAGTATGTTTTGTTGAGTCACACAAAAGTTGAATATTTGCTCACACGAAGAATTACTGTGTGGATATGTTAAGATTTCTAACATAATCAAACTTAAATGGATATATAAGGGTTTACCAAAGGGTTCCATTACTTTTGAAAGCATAACCCATTGGTCATCAGCTCATTCTGCAGACAATACATTTTCTGGAACAGAATCCAATTGATCATGGAAAAATTCTGATTCCAGTTTGTCAACAGCATCCAAAAAAGGCTCTGTTTATTTCCTTAACAAGCAAGGAATAGAATCAATGAAATACTTAAGTGATCAAAATTTAACACAGCTTTTTCTAGATACACCAGCAACTTCAGCATGCTGTAGTAATTCTGAACGTGTATGGAAACTACAAAAGTATTTTTTCACATAGGCATAGCTGCCAACCTCCAAATATGAAAAACCGGGAGATTTTTGTGCAAAAATATGAAAAAAAAACGGGAGATTTTGATAAGCCCAATTTTAGACGATGTAGACAGATTGCAAAAGTGGAAATTATTTTCACAATTAAACGAAATATATGGAGGATCGCACACAAATGCCGTTTTTCGCGATATTGCTGCAAAATAGCCTTTCATTTCATTAATATTACGTTTGAACAATATTTTTTCTGTATAAAATGTGAAATAATTATAAAAATATTTGACTATGCTGACAGATTGCAAAAGTGGAAAAATAGTATCATAATAAAACGAAATATAAGGAGGATCGCGCACAACTGTCATTTTTAGCGTTACTGTTGCAAAAAATACTTTCATTTCATTAATAATACGTTTGAACAATAGTTTTGTATATAAAACAAAATAATTTAATAAAATTTTAGTCAATGCAAATGAGGTTTTCCCACATTAATTAGATAATCATTGGTAATCTTTCGTGACGCTGTGGGAATAATCGCCATTTGCGAGCGCAATTACGCGATAGCTGAGAAATGCATTTTTAAACGAAAGAACGGGAAAACTTCAAAAATTGTGACTTAGTTTCTCATTTCGTAATATTTCCGGAAAATTCGTAATCTATTTCCGATATTTTTACTTTTGTAACTTGTAAATACAAATACAAAAATACACACATCAATCGCTATCCATTCCTACACTGCCGAAAACAACTGAAAATCACAATTTGCATTCGCGTGATTTCTGCCTAGAAAGGGGGAAAATAAGGGCAGCTGAGTGAAAACCGGGAGATTGAACGACTAACCCGGGAGACCAGGAGATATAGTGAAAAACCGAGAGTCTCCTGGTGAAACCGGGAGAGTTGGCAGCTATGCATAGGTGAAAAATTCCTCAATTTCATTTGTAGACAAGTCTTTTACACATTCTGCAGTTGGTTGTTGTTGAGACCCAGACCGTCCGACCTATCAGAAAGGTGTACGGTAACCATTTGGACGGCCGGGAAGTGCCACCCAATTTAGACGGGAACCCAGTGGGGGAGGCATCCACAGGGACCGTACCCTCCTTCCCCTACCACCAACCTCTCGGAAGGACTTTCGGATCCACATGTTTAACGTGATCGTACTCCGCATGAACACGGCGGCAGTTGTGGCAGCGTGCAAATCAAGCTCGCAAACCACCGGACCACCGCACCCGAAAGCAGTTTGTTGAAACCCAGACCGTCCGACCTACCAGAAAGGTGTAAGGTAACTGTTTGGACGGTCGGGAAGTGCCACCCAATTTAGACCGGAACCCAGTGGAGGAGGCATCCACAGGGACCGTACCCTCCTTCCCCTACCACCAACCTCTCGGAAGGACTTTCGGACCCACATGTTTAACGTGATCGTACTCCGCATGAACACGGCGGCAGTTTTGGCAGTGGCTGGAATCGAACCCGGGCCTACCGAGTGCAACTCCAGCGTGCTAACCAAAGGGCTACCGCGCCCCCGAAAGCAGTTTGTGAACCAATTGTGATTTCATCATGAATTTTGTGATTAAAAGGGTCGTCATATTTTACAAACACAGATTGTGAATTTTTCATTGTGAAACTTTCATTTCCAATAAAAAAGAAACTAAATGATGAAACAAATGTTAATTTGTAATTTAAATTCTAAAAATAAGTAAATGTAAATACAAATGCATAAAATTCTAATTTATGCTTTTGAAATGGCTGTATTTCTTAAGTACCCAAATTATTATTTTAATATTGTTATTCAGAAAATAGTTCTTCATTCCATTAATAATAAGTTTGAAAAATAGTTTTTCTGTATAAAACATGAAATAATTACAAAAATTTTAGACGATGCAGACAGATTGTAAAAGTGGAAATTACTTTCACAATTAACGAAATATAATGAGGATCGTGCACAAATGCAGTTTTTCGCTATAGTACTACACAATAGCCTTTTATTTCATTAATAATGCGTTTGAACAATAGTTTTTCTGTATAAAATATGAAATAATTATAAAAAATCTTGATGCAGACAGATTGCAAAAGTGGAAATTATTTTCACAAACGAAATATAAGGATAGCACACAAATGCAGTTTTTCGCGAAAGTGCTGCAAAATAGCCTTTTATTTCTTTAATAATATGTTTGAACAATAGTTTTTGCTGCATAAAATACGAAATAATTATAAAAAAAATTGATAATGCAAATAGGTTGCAAAAGTGGAAAAATATTTCACAATAAAATGAAAGGAGGATTGCGACAGAAATGCAGTTTTTAACGAAACTGCTGCAAGACTTTCTTCATTAATAATATGTTTAAAAAATAGTTTTGTATATAAAATAAAATGATTTAATAAAATTTTAGTCGATACAAATGAGTTTCTCCCACATTAATTAGGTAATCATTGGTCATCTCTCTTCCTTCTGCTGTAGGAATAATCACCATTTGAGATAGCTGGGAAACAAGATTTTTAGACGAAAGAACGGGAAAACTTGGACCTCAAAATTTGTGACTTCGTTTCTCATTTTATGACATTTTCGGAACATCCGTGGCCTATTTCTGATATTTTTACTTTTGTAACCTGTAGATAGAAATACAAGTGTTACTCGTGATCCATTCCTACACCACGATAGCAGAAAATTGACATACAAAAACAATTGAAAGTCGCATTATTTCTGCCTAAAACGGAAGAAAATAGGAGCAGCTGAGTGAAAACAGGGAGATTGAGCGACTTACCTGGGAGATACAGCGAAAAACCGGGAGTCTCCGAAAAGTTGGAATGCATTGGGAGCGTGCGTGGAATCTTTTTGCAGTCTCTTTCTCTTCACAAAACCATGCATTTATGGGAATTTCGAAAATAGGGGAAATACGGACATATATTTAAAAAAATCATTTGCTTTGAAAAATCTGAGTTTTATTATGAAAATCGGATTTCCAGAGCAAGCTATGAAAAACCGAGAAACTCTGGGTAAATCGGAGCACTTGTTAGCTATAACATTGCATTAAAGTGCATACCTGCCAACCTGGGAAAATTGAAATGTGTAAAATTTTGCGTGAATCACATTTATAATGATTTTTTTAAACTACACACGCAAACGACATTTCTAATGAATTTAACTCTATGTACAAGTTCCTGCATTAAAAAAAATACTGCATTAAATATCAAGCATAGTACTGATAGAATAAGAAAATTCAGGACACTTAATTTTATAAAATTTCAGGACAATAAATTATAAAACAAAAAATATATAAAAGGCTTTATCTGGTGAAAATTACTTTATAATGAAAACAAATATTTATGTTTGGTAAAACCATGGAATTAAAATGACAGGAAGCGGCATGCGGTAATATCGCTGAAGCAGTTTTCCCACTGACCCCCACAGCTGAAGTCCCACTTCCGGTAGCCATCTTGACCGGTGCAGGAAAAAATAATCCCTCTCATTGCTCAGTGTTAAAACCTGGTAAAAACGACTGCTTAAGTGGATCTTCATTTACCCATATTTTAGTATCAATTTTTCTGAGCACATGTTTTCATTAGAAACACGTATTATAAAGTAGCATATCATTATATAAGGAAAAATATCAATAATTAGATTACTCTCCTTCAAAAGGTTCGAACCAAAATATAAGCTTTTGGTACGGTTGTCTGTAATATTGAATTGGTAACTCGTGGGTTTTTAAATAATACTTATTGTAAACACAGTTATAATATTTCAATGCCGAGCTGCACTGCTATAGGATGTGTGAACAGATCATCGAAACAGAAGCTTGGAGTTGCATTTCATATGTAAGTTATGAAATCTGTTTGTTTATAATACTCTGAAACTGTATAGCCTACTTGTAGTTTTATTTAATTCCTCCTAACTAGTATTGCATTTCAAGGAAAGAGTTTCCAATTCTCTTGACAAACCTGGATTTGGGAAAAAATTCTTTTCAATATCTTTTTATATTATTTCCAAAATGTGGCCAATTAACAGCCTGTCAAAATGTGCTATTGAGCAAGTGATCCAGAACATATTTAAGATAAGACTTTAGATTAAAAAAATCAACAGTAGCCAGT
The DNA here is from genome assembly GCA_951213105.1 of Amaurobius ferox. Lineage (NCBI taxonomy): Eukaryota > Metazoa > Arthropoda > Arachnida > Araneae > Amaurobiidae > Amaurobius > Amaurobius ferox. The sequence goes on along the minus strand of OX578135.1, from coordinate 149,372,418 downwards.
GACCTCATAAAGCTAAGTGGCCACTTTGATGATGCTAACGGTCATAATTTTGTACTTTATTTTGACCTCCCTCCCCCATCTTCTAACAATTTTTTTTTCCAGAAACACATTCCATTTGCTCTAAATATATATATTTTATATATATATATATATATATATATATATATATATATATATGTATAAAATATATATTTTATATATATATATATATATATATATAAAAAGGGTTTGAAGATCCAATGAAAGAAAAGTGAGAAGCTGTAACACAAAAATTCAAATATCTAACACTCTTACATAACAAAAGTAAAAATCAACAAATCCTCAAGCAAATAGAAAAAAAAAAAATAAATAAAATAAATAAATATCGAATCAACAAGTCAATGAAAAGTATCATAATACAAAGGCAGGGTCCGCGCTAGCCATTCGCCTACGCGCCAAATGCGAAAAGATCGCAAAACTGGCGATAAAAAAAATACTTTGGCGAAAAAAATGGCGAATCATTTTTTGGAAACTGTGAAAATTTCGTAAATATATCTTTGGAAAGTAATATGGAATAAAAGTCCGATTTAATTTGGAATAAAAGTCCGATTCCAGACAAGTAGGCCTATGATATACGAGCGTTGTCTCCCGTCTGTTTTGGGGACGCTCGTTCTCGTGTGACGAGCTCCAAGTATTCTTTAATTCCCAGCACGCTGCTCCTCAAAACGGACGGCAGACAGCGTGCATTCCTGTCTCTCAAGCGTCCTTGACTCACCGCGGCAATCAAAACATTATCTGGATTCCGTCCGTTATGTGAGCCGATTTTTTTCGTTAACCCCGAATCGCACAACCGTTAACCCCCAACACAGTTATTAGATACTCTCCAATAAACAAAACAAAAAAACACTTTCAACTTAAAATCCTGTATTATAGTTTTAAGCAATCCGTTACAGAATTATTTCTGAAAAGAGCCATTTTTTTTCAAAAATGATCAGCCGTAATCAGAGAAACAAGTGATAAACATCGAATGAAAATGTTGTATATTTTTTGATGACGCGTATACAATGGTAGTCCGGAGCATCTATCTGGAAGGCAGAGAAATTAGAAGTGTGCGATTGCGTAATTACTACCGCATCGTTTTAGGATCGATTGTCTTGCGGGAAAAAAAAACTTTTAGACTTACGATGTTCTTTTTTTTTCAGACTCCGCATATAAATCGCCCCCCTCCTCCACTTTGAAGCGTTTTTTCTTTTTTTTTTTGTCACAAATTTCTCCACTTACACGAGTATATTACGGTAAATAAAAAAGCATTTAATTTTAGTTAAAAATAAAATAGAAAAAAGGCAACTACTGATTATTATCACAGATGCCAATTTGCGGTTTGCTGTTTTTGTCATAAGTTGAATCGTAGTTTATCTTTTTGTTACGAATTTTTAAGCCTGCCTGGCTTGTTTTCGTTTCATCTTCATCATCATCTTTGTGGTTTTTATATGATCCTTACGCCTGCCTGAATTTTAAAACCGACATTAAAATTTATCCCTTAGATAGTTTTGGTGCCTAATTTTAAAGAAATATAATGATGATACTGCATATAAAAATATTATGGATGTAACAGGAATTGGTTTCACATGTCCTATGACAATAACCATCGTTAAAAGAGGCTTTAGTAAACAGAACATAAATTTCATTAAGTAGTAACATCAGAGTAAAAAATCTCAGTTGTAACTCATTGTGATCTTTCATTGGTAAATACAAGTTTAATTTACTAATAGCCTGTTTAATGATTAAAAAATGAAATCTACCTATCTTTATATCCTGTTTAGAATGAAATTAATATTATTAGCTGCATTATGGCTTAAAAGTAAAAATTTTTTTACCGATGGCGACGATAACTTTGACTAATAATCATGTAATTTGGCTAATGATTTTTCAATTTGGCTAATTTGTTGGCTAACAGTTTGAAATTCCTAGCGCGGGCCCTGCAAAGGTATGGTATCGAAAAAAGAATAAACGAAATCAAGCACAAACGCTAAACACGTGTACCAGGCTCTAAGCCTAAATCATGAATTGTTCACCTCTATAAAAATCTAATCATGTCCAAGTTTTTTGTAGAAGCAAACACAAAAATGTATGTTTCTGAAGAAATAGATAGATTATAGCTATAAACTATTTCTACTTGGACGACATACATAAATAAGAAAATTATAAAGGAAAAATGGATACCAAAAAACTGACTGAAAAGACACATTAACCTATTAAGCACGGGAACACAGAAAAAAGTGACGAGTGTTGCCATTTACAAAGGAATAAGATATACTGTTGCCATTCGTAAGAAATAAATAACAGTAATATGAAAAGACATGTACAAGAGATAATATACAGAGATAATATCAAGAGGGGCAATAAAAGAAAGTAATGTATAAGAGGATGTATAATTAAAATATTAAAACAAGAGAAGGGAGATGTCAGGCTAAAATTTAAAGCAATATTAATAAAATTCAAGAAAATCCAGCAATTCTAAATTTTTTAACTATACCATTTACAAAATAAGAGGGATATTTATATAAATTGGTGGTAATTTTTAGATTAACAATATGCAAAGCATGGAATTTTTTATCAGATAATCTATATATTCTACAAAGCTGATTAAGAATTATATTTCTAAACAATAGAAACGAGTTGTTGTTGAAACCCAGACCGTCCGACCTACCAGAAGGGTGTAAGGTAACTGTTTGGACGGTTGGGAAGTGCCACCCAATTTAGACCGGAACCCAGTGGGGGAGGCATCCACAGGGACCGTACCCTCCTAGAAACGAGAATAGATAGAAGCGAGATGCAACGAGTTGCAGGAATTAAAATGGTAAGATTTTATTAATTTTAAAAGAGTCTTTTTTATCATATAAAGTAACAATTCTATTAGAAGGTTCAACAAAAATATTTAAATCCAAAAAATTAATATTATTAATATTCTAATAACTAATTGATTATGTTTAACTTTAGTGAACTTAAAATTAAGCAATCCTTATATAAATTTAACTCACTTAATATTGTTTTCACTAGTAATTGCTCAGATCAAGTAGCGATTATTTAAGCTTTGAAAAGGTGTAAATAAACGTAATACACCTTAGCTCCATGAGCTAAACCTTTATAATCAACCAAAATATGAAAATAATCTTGTATAGTTAAGTTAATGTGCTATAATAGGGAGATGGAGATCAATGGAAAAGGATAATTGCGTACTCTCGGCAACGCCCGCGAAAAAAAAAAAAAAACTGAATTTCACGATCGTACTATTTATGTGAAAATAATTAAAAACAATAGCCTTTATAATCAACCAAAACATAAAAACAAGCTAGTTTAGTCAAGTTAATATGCAATAAAGGGGATGGAGAGGGATGAAAAAAGACAATTGTGTACTCTCAGCAAAGCCTGAAAAGAAGGACGGAATTGCGCAATCTTATAATTTAAGCGAAAAATAGTTTTAGTAAACTATTTCTTTATTTTTGCACGCACTATAAAAATAAATTAGGTCTATTGTTCTGATATGAAATTATTAGAAGAAAATGGATGCAAACTGATAATTTTCGACTCTCAGCAAAGCAGAGAATATGAACTGATTGGTAGGGTGCATGGATTTCATGGGATTTTCCGTAGTTTTGGGAGTAATGTCCGTAAAACTGTAAGATGAAGTAAAAATCCATACAAACTACGGAAAATCCGTAAAAGTTGGCATCTCTGTACTTGGTGACATTTGTCCAAAATGGCACAAACTCCGCATTTTTGCTTCTATAAGGAATCAAATGGACACATGGCAACCTTTATTTAGCAGTTACGAGTACAGCGTAATACTTGTCGAAATTTTTCGAAAATGGAATACAAACTGGGCAGTTGTGTTTTTATATGGACAACTAGTAAAAAAAAAAGCCAGAATTTTCACAAAATTCCAAGTTTTCACTGACCATTCTAAAATTTCCTGACTTTTCCCGGTTTCCAGGTTGAGTGGCCACCCTGTTGTAAAGTGTTAAAAATGTAATACATAACAAAAATACTAAATACTTTTAAATACTACATACTTTTTCCATAGGCTTAGCTGAAAAAGAATCGTTGTCTGAAGACTTTCTCCGAGACTCCTTTTTCTCCTTCAACTTATCTTCAAATTCTTTTACAATATCAGGACAAAAATTTGCTTCAGGCTCCCAAGTATTTGATGCAATAACTAAATAAAATGCATAAGCTATATTAATTTGTTACTACTATTTAATTTATTGTTTAATGCATTTTTCAATAAAAAATATATTTTAAAATAAACATTTAAGACTTCAAAATCTAAAATTTTGTAAAACAGAAAATTGCCTTTAGATTCACAGCACAGCAAAGGAATGAATAAAATAGCTAAGCTGTAACTCTATAGCAGTATTAAACAGTTAACTCTTATACTCTGGTAAATTGCATAAAATATTGCTTAACGTCCGAGAATAAAAACTGAATTGTGCAACTGAAACAAAATTGTACCATTTATGCGATAATTGAAAAATTAATCTTTAGAATTAACTATTATATTTATTTTATTTCCTTCCAGAAATTTTTTAGTAACACCATACATTTCAATGGGAAGAAATCTTGCAGCCGAATTGTCAAAATTTTTTCATGCAATTGTCTGCATGCAAAGATTAAATTAATTAAAGTGTTATAAATCATATATGTAATACAGGTACTTAAGGTACTTAATACTGAATTTCTACGTTTCTGTGTGCATAATTGTAAATTGTATTACAGAAATTATGCACATGGCCCTATGTAGAGGAATGTAGAAAATGGATCAGATTTAATAATAATCAAATTATATATATATATATATATATATATATATATATATATAAGAGAAAAATTTTGAATCTATCTTACAAAAATAAGATTTCTATGTCCATTCTAGGCATGATTCTGGGGGTAGGGGGGGGGGGGGGGAAACAACTAAAATTTCAAAATTAAGGACCAGCCGAATAATTCAAAGGGTCGAAACTAAATTTTTAGAAGCGCTTCAAGAGTAATAAAAAAACTAAAATTAAGAGCTTATTTTAAAGTTTTGTAATGCTTGCTAGAAGAGGTAGGAAAGTTTGCCCAGAGCGGTTAGAGGTTACAAATATACAAGATGAAAGCAATAAAGTTAAATGTAATCACTATGGTATCGCGCGTAATTCTGAATAATAAAAACAATAAAAATTATAACAAATTAACGTTAAGAGGGGATAAATCTCAGAAATATTCAAAAACAACAAATAAATTTAGGATTTTGAAGGGAAAAGGGGGAAAACAACGAATTTTGAAACAAAATGCCGAAAATGACCAAAAGTGAACACCATCTTGGTGGAAGAGGAATTGTAAACACATGAGAACACTCGCTGCATGTAGCAACTCCTGGGATTACAAGTGAGAAGAATTACCATAAATATATATTACCTATAGGGAAAGCACACTGATCATGACGATAAAAATTTAAAACTTACACTTCTCTCAGACTTTCATAATAAAAAATTGAAAATTTTCAAAAACTCAAACTGAACCTCAAGAAGTAAAAAAAAATATGTGAATTCTCACTAAATTTGACACAAGTTCAAACTCAAACAATGGAAGATTACACTGCTCACAAAACAAAAAAAAAATCAAATCCCTCCGAATCGAAACAAAAGTAAAACAACCCCAGTAGTGTGGAGCAGAAACTGGGCAGTGTGACATATAAAAACAATGCTCCTGACATGGGGGATTTTTCTCTTTTCTCCAAAAAATCCTCTCTTCTCATGGCGCCCCCCAAGCATTCCTCGCTTGTAGGGTCCGCCTCCTACTATATACAACATGAGCCACCTTGGCTTCATGATTACACCATCCTCAACTCTGCAATGCACTACTCACTCAAAACAAACAGTCACTAAAATTTAGAATTTAAGTTTGCACTGCGCCAAGGTGACAGAAATATCAAAACACTTAGAACAGTCTGTCAAACCACAGTACTACAACTCTTCGGTATACAAAAGTGATATAGAACTGAACTCGACCAGACTTCCTCAATAAACGAAATTCTACAGTTTCAGCAAAAGTCCCAAAGGGCCAATGGCAAACCAAAATAAAACAAGTGTTTCCGACAGGAGAGAGTACACGCCTGTACTCCCTGTAAAACCTTAAATTTAATAAATGGCACCAAACTTTTCACAATGAATAAATTGAATACAAATTTTGAAAAGAATAAATTGAAATAAAAATTTTGCAAACAGAACTGTCAGAGCTATGTACTTCCAATATGGGTAAAAGAAGAAAATTGAACTAAAAAAAGTATTGTAGGCCAATTGTAGCACACAACCCTGAAGGTTCCATTAAATTTCCTAAACAAATTCCTGTCGCACGAGAAATTCTCCCAAAACATCTTCACTGC